>JAAGEH010000026.1:2428519-2504274 GCA_011751065.1 Lasiurus cinereus
TTGGTGGTAGTTAATGGATTTTTTTTTTTTTTTGTTAACCATGCACTGTATGGGGAAAGGAATACACTATGAGTCACTTGCAAGAATGTTATTTAATTGCAATGACTTAGTTGCAGTAATAGGCAATTAACCAAAACTGTTGAAAAGGGGCATACACTCTTCATGGTACAGCAGTGAATCTAGGTGGAATTTAGAGATGCTACATCCGTCTATCCTTCATTTTTATATCTTCAAAAATCGCCTTTTATAATTTAGCAATGTAGACGCAGTAGTTCTAGACATTACGACTTTATCATAATTATTCTAATGATTTTGCAAACCTTTTCCTGTGTCGCATTTTCTTCTCATGGGCTTCACTGTGGTTGTCCATGGTCCTGGGTGTTTCAGCACATTTGGCACGAATCACTGGGGTGTGTGGGCCATTTGATTAAATAATATTTAGACCCACAGAACCACGGCACAGTCATAACAGTTCAACCGGGTTTGTGTGAAAAGTCGTGCTTTCCACTCACATGAGCCCTCTATTCAATCTGCCGTGACATCGCTTACAATTAGGCTTCACATGTTTCACATCACGCTGTGTACATGTATGTACTTTTTTAATACATCCTCATGGCTCTATCCATTATTAGCTGGTCTCAGTCTAGCAGAAGCTTTCCTCATGTTTTTTTGCTTGTCCTCAAGTTCCACATGGACATACCCATTGCCCTTGGCGTCAATAAGCTACTTAGAACCACTGATCTCAACGAGTAGAGTTGAGTCAATCTAGCTCATGATTTGGACCCGGTTCTGGGATGTGTAAGCAAAGATTAGTTGCACAGTGTGGAAATTATAATTTTGATTCTCCCTGTATATTTTTTTTCTTTCTGAAGTCCCACATGAATCTAGTTTCAGATTCTTACAGTCTTTGTAGGAGGGGCAGACATCTTTGGGACAAGGCCTTAGAACCCAAAGCCCAAGAGGAACCTGATGTCACTCTGTCACGTGTCCTTCTTCTTAGCACAGAGGCATTAGTTGTGTCTCCTAGTGCTTTTCATCTATCCCCTGCCTTTTCCACGTACGCTGGCATATACAGGCCTTTCAGATGACAACTTCTGTCTTCTCTCGTCGGACTGTTGTAAATGTCGCAGGTGTTGCTTCAGAAAATGAAAACAGAAAGTCTCTCACACATTTTGGCCAGTACCTCATTGACCTTCCTAAGGGTTGAAGCCTGAATTGCCGCCATCTTCAAACCCAAACCAGGTAAAATCCTGGTTTCCAGAGTGGTTCACGTGGGTACCCTTGAGGACAGAGAAGGAGATCGCTGGTGTCTATTCTCCCATCTTTACCAGAAGTTGCTCATGGTACTAATCAAGGACTCTCAATGGAAACACGGATCCATTAGGGTAATAAAGAAGTTTGGCTTAATATTTCATTATAATGATATTACTATCCTTACAGTGAGGATTCACTCTGGTGGAATAATGAGTCAACATTTAGGGACTGGGTACATACACTGTATATGGTTTGTTGAGTAAACCGAGTTGACACATGTTACAGATTTCTAGAGGTCTGGTGCAAAAATGTGTGCACAGGTGGGGGTCCCTCAGGCTGTCCAGTGATTGGGATTGATTGGGGGCCCTGGCCAGCCAGTGGGAGGGCCGTGGGAGCTTGGCCCCAACAGCAAGCATAACAATGGTCAATTCTGACAGGAATCAGGCTCCCTCCACTCTCCTGTCTGGGTCTGGGGTTCCAGTGAACCAGATTCAGGGCTATCAGGGCCCCAGTAGCAAGATCTGGGTCAGTGTGCATCATAGCTACTGGCAGGCTGTCCTAGTCATTCGGTGATTACGGTCATGCTGGCCGTTCAGTGGTAATGGTTGCTTAGGCTTTTATATATATAGATTAGAGGCCCAGTGCATGGGATGCATGCACTGGTGAAGGCATGGCCTGTGGGGATCAGCCCAGTGTGGGAGCGCCGCTCATCCCAGTCTGCTGAGTAGCTGTGGACCTGCCCTCTGAGCAGCATTTCCTGGTCCAGCATCTTCTGTGGAGCCGGAGTATCCCCTCTCCCAGGGACCTGGTCAGGACAGGGTGGGGCCCAGGGACAATAAGATGAGAGGTGGTGGAGGAGGCCTCCGTCCTGTGGCATCCACTAACCTGCCTCCCAGCCTCTGTGTCAGCTCTGTGAGCCTGGCAGCGGCATTGTGCAGTCTGCGGGTGTCCGGAGGAGGTGACAGGGAGAGAGGAGGAGGAGCCTGTGGCAAGGAGGTGAGGACCGGAGACCAGGTTCCTGCCTGCTGACCGGGGTTTGCAACAGGAGCAGCTGCTCATTTCAGCCAGCCGAATGGCATTCCCACCGTGGTCGCACACTAACCACCAGGGGGCACCTCCTGCATTGAGCATCTGCCCCCTGGTGGTCAGTGCGTGTCATGCGACTGGCCAACCTGTGCTGATTGTTTCGCTGTTGGGCTTTTATGATATAGGATTCAAAGCTCTCTGCCTCTGAAACTACAAAACTAACACTGACAAGAACTTTTGTGTTACGTAGCTAGGCTTAACGTAATAATTATTTTTTACAATTTTAATTACGTTTTGCTGGCATGGTCAAACCTGGGTCAGTGTGGTGGGACACAGAGGGCATGGACTGAGAGAGGCATGGCAAATTGGGGACCATTTAATCCGTTAATCTCCATGCTGTTCCAGTGCAGGAACATTTAGAGGTAGAATACAAAAGCAAAGCAGGGGACTTTTTATAGGACTTCTAAGGATGCGAATGTAGGTCAGCTCTAATCAAACTTTTCAATGTCTAAAGCAGGCAAACAAAAACATTATCCGCAGGTTTTATAAAATTACTCTCCACACTTTTTTAAAAAAAGCCTTTAAAAATAGATTTCTCTTTTAAAGTGCGGATCACTTTGGAGATTTCTATACGCTTGCTCAAACCGTCATTTCATTTCATTCCACAGTATTTTCCTTGCTGCCAAGGAAAAACCTAAGAATTAGGTTTTCATAAAGCTGAATAATCTCTGCCGATATGAGATGTTTCTAAAGTAAATACCAGGACAGCTTTTTTCCTGCCCTTAATCCCCCCCACTCTTTGTGGAAGGACCTGGGGACCATGGGACCCGTGCCAGCCCGAGCAGAGACATCAGTGTTCTTCAGCGTAGAACACAAAGCCTGTTCAGATGCTGTCCAGCAGAAGTTAATAGCTCCAGCTTGGAAAGCATGCCAAGGGAATCCACAGAATTGTCTGCAGTGAAGCTAGGTCTCAGAAAGTGAAAATGCTGAGTTCTTTTCAACATCGTGAAGCCCATAAACAGAGATTAATGAAAATGGCTCGGTATAATAAAATGTAAAAGGGTGATACTTTCTCTCCCCCTGTAATAGCACTTACATTTACCACAATGACAGATGAGATATCTATTTTTGTAGTTACTTGTTTATCACATTCATTTATATGAAGGTGTAAGTTTAGTAAGTAACTAGAGGTCCTGTGCACGAATTCCCGCATTGGGGGGTGGGGTCCTGCATAAGGGGCTGCGGGTGATTGGCCCACCCCCGCCCTAGATCAGGGTATTGGGGGACAATTGGGGGCAGGACGGCCATCAGGGCCCGGATCTGGCTGGTTTGCTGCCACGGTACACGTCATAGCCACCGGTCATTCTGGTCATTCTTGTCCTTCTGCTCTTCTGGTCACTGGGTTTTTATATAGAGAGAGAGCGACCTGCTATTATCTACTGTACTACAGTGTTTATTTTGAATTAAAACTGTTGATTAATGAATAGCTCTAATTAATTATATTAACAGCAGGCTAAAGTCATTGCTAATTATATTTCAAATGTCAGACATTTACAAGAAAGGAGAGAGTGAAGAAAGGAATGGTACATAAAGGCAGGGAGTAAAAATAAGGGACAGTGATAACTTTCCTGAAACAGACACAAGGGAGACATTTTTAGAAACAAATAAAGGGGGAAATGTAGAGAAATCCATGGATATGAAATGACAATGAAAACAAGCTCCTTACAACAATGTGCGGGCCTCAAATTTGAGAGCGGAAGTCATACTTGAACAGAAGTCATACCTTAAGGGAGGGAGTTGAGCTAATTTCTCCCTCTGTAGTACAGTGGAACCTCGAGATACGAGTGCCCTAACATACGAGATTTTTGAGATACGAGCCTTCGAGTGAGCGATTTTTGCTTTGAAATACGAGCAACATTTGAGATAGGAGTCATCGCGCGATCGGCCGGCTGCACACGACCCACCAGTTTACCACAACTTGAGCATCTCATAGTTTCCCACGCTTCAAGGTTCCAGAATGAATTAAACTCGTATCTTGAGGTACCACTGTATTTGCAGTTTTGCAGGCTAAGACTCCCCATCCTAGTGTCTGTCAGTATTAGGGTATTCCGCCTGAACACCTCCTCAGTAACCAGATGTCATGGGACTAGACTACAGAGCTGTGTCTCCTTTAAACCTTCAGCCTCTCCTTTCTCTCCTGTTGGATGTTCTCACCTCTGGACCAAGAGCAGAGAAGGCTGAGGGAGTGTGGTTCTGAGGGAGTATCTGGAAAGAGGTGAGTGAGTCTTCAGAGGGAGGGAAGAGAAAATGAAAGAAAAAAATGGGTGGAGAGGGTCAAAGGGAAAAACATCTTGCAGTTAGAAAAGGTGGAAGTGCTGGAGTGTGCTGTCCAGCTGGTGGCTGTGGGTGACACTATTGTGTATGTGGGAGGTGCTCAACAAGAAGATGGTTGAAGTCCTCACCACACCCACAATTCAGCAGGTGGAAGGCGAAGGATGTGGTCATCATTTGCCCATATACACACACATCAAATCACACCGTGTACCTTAGAAACGTACACAGTGTTTTATGCCACAAAACTGAAAGGTCACTGTAGAGGTGGCTGCAGGCCTTGTCCCCAGAGTCCCTGCTTCTCTGCTGTCTAAAGGGTGGACAGACCTGGGACAGATTCAAGGACTTTCCCTCGTCATGTTTTCTTTTTCTTTCTTTCTTTTTTTTTTTTAGGCTCTCCAGGAATTACTTTATTATTATTTAAATTTCATGAGGACATAGAAATGTATGAAGAGACAGTATATCTGGACATATTGAGCAAAAGACCAGCGCTGTCATTTTTATCATCATATAGCATTACTGAATAGTGAACATTTTTAGCCACTTAAAATATTTCCCTCCATCTGAGAATCGGCCATGGGAATAAGATGACAGGGATCCGGGTCCTAATTGTGATATCAAACATGTGTCTTCGTCTCTGCAACATAGGCTGATTACATGTTTCACCGCATACTGAGAGAAATGAAATGAGATCATGATTACACTCCGTCCGTTGAAAGGCATTATGCAATGTTAACTTCCTGTTTGCTGCATGTTTGGGGAACGGTCATCTATGTCTTGCATAACAAATGACTCCAAACATCCTAGCATGAAAAAACCATCATTTCCTGGGCCGTCCTTCCATGGCTCTGGAGTTTGGAGGTGGCGTGACGAGGAGCTCCTGTGTGGAGTGTGCTGTGCAGTTGGGGTACAGTGTTGGCTGTGGCCCGAGTCATGTAAAGGCTCGCTGCCTGGCTGTCCAGGGCGGCTCCATCCCATGACTGGGAGCTGAAGCTGGTGGTAAGCGAGGGACATCGTCATGTTCTCTGCCACTGCGCACGTGTGAACTAGGCAGCAGCCAAGAAGGGTTTCTTTTTTCTTCTTTTTAAATATATTTTATTGATTTCTTTACAGAGAGGAAGGGAGAGGAATAGAGAGTTAGAAACTTCGATGAGAGAGAGACATCGATCAGCCGCCTCCTGCACACCAGCTACTGTGGCTGTGCCTGCAACCAAGGTACATGCCCTTGACTAGAATCGAACCTGGGACCCTTCAGTTCACAGGCCTAGGCTCTATCCACTGAGTGAAACCGGTTTGGCAAGAAGGTTTCTTGCTGACCCCTTGTGTCTCTTCAGTTTCTCCCCCTCTCCCCCACCCCCAGCAGTGACCTGCCAGGCCGCTAGGTCTCCTCCTCATAGTAGGTGTGCAGCTGAACTTTTGGCTGAAGACTGTCCTGGAGGTGGGGGTGGGGGGTGAGGGGTTATCCAGAGTCCTAGGGTTCTTCTTTGATAGTTCACTTCTCTCTGGGACTCACCCCGGATTCCCTCAGCCTCAGCACCCCCACTTCTGATGCCTCCGTCCTCAGCTTTGGTTGGAGCCACTGACTGCAGTTCATCCTGGGCAGTGTCTGTGGGCAGCTAGCTTGGGGTGCTCTGGGCAGTGTCTGTGGACAGCTAGCTTGGGGTGCTCTGGGCAGTGTCCATGGGCAGCTAGCTTGGGGTGCTCTGGGCAGTGGTTTCCCTTCACCTGGGAAGCCCCTTGCTGCCTCTTGGCCAAAACACGTGCACCTTTGCTTCATGCGATGATCACACCCACTGTTAACATTGATGCTGGCAGGAGTGCATGTGAGGACCAGAAGGAGAAAGCTGCCTTTACATTCCTAATAGTCTAACTGTTTTTACATGACCGCCTTCTCAAAGGATCAGAAATAACAGCTCTCCCTCTCCTTTAAATTTTTTATACACGTAAGAAAATCATTCCCATTAAATATTTTTATTAATTGCAAATGGCACAGTCATCCCCCCTGAATGCGGAGGCGACGGAACATCATTCATGTTTAAAAACATAATTGTAATTTCATCAAACAATTTCTGCGGCGATCGCTTCTCCCTCTGCAGTCAAAGCTAATGGTAATTCAATTAGTGAAATATCCATATCTGCTTCCCCTCTTTCCTTGAAGTTTCTCAAAGGGCTCATTAGGGAGGCATTATCCCTGTCAGGGACCTAATTATTTGCCTTCAGATTCTCAGCAATTTTCCTTTCATCTTTCCTCTGAACCTGAACTTCTTCTTTTCCATATTCCCTCCAATTGGAGGGAACTCATGATAGGTTGTGCCATGGCTCCGGATTTTCATTTTCTGGGTCTCTCTGCTTTTTTTTTCCTTTATTGCTCCTTTACAATTCCTATCGATCACTTTTCACCTCCCACATATTTATATCTGAAAAGTACATCCAATTAAGCATCTTTCTAATTAGCTCAAGTATTTTCTTGCTGCCCTTCCTCATATTCCGGGGCATCTGGCTGAGAATAGCTCTTTATATCCTTAAAATCAATTACACTCAGCATAATGAACATTTTACATGGTTAAACATCTTCACTGCTGAGTCGCTTACAATTATAATATTTTTGTAAGTATATATATATATATGTGTGTTTGTGTGTGTGTGTATATATATATATATTTGTGTGTGTGCGTGCATGTTATAATATACAAGAATACATTATTGTCTTACCCTCGGGGCTTGAATCAGAGTACTTAGGCTGCTAATCCTAGATGTTAAGCTCTTGAAATCCCAATATTTAATTTTAATGTTGAATGTTGACTTAATTACTACAAACACTGAGCATCCAAGGCCATTCACTGCATTTTGTTTGGGGATACAGAGAACTGTCCGAATGTTCTGAGTTTATTCTCACTTTAATGTCTTTCTCCCTCTGCTTCTCTTGCTGGAATTCCTTTTTTTTCTCCCTCCTTTCATCCTTCCATCCTCCCATATTTATTGACTTTTTCTCTTTTTTATAGCATTTAAGTGTATAACTAGTTCATACATATATATTCACGTTTTTTTAAGTATGTGAAAATTGAGATATAAGTCTTGCTGAATTTATATACTGAATAATTAAGAAAATGAATACTCAAACCCGGTTCTATATGATCCCTGATTCGGTGCTCTCACATCACCGTTACCTGCAAACGGAAGCTGACATGTAATGACTTTCAAAATGGAACAGAATCTGTCCAGGGTGATGACACTTCCTCACTGACTATTATGACTCTTTCAAAAATTCAAATCCGCTTTACAGGTGTAACAGCATAATTACACGTGACAACCATACAAACAGTTAGGAATGCAGAAGATCTTATGATAGAATGAATGTAAAACTGAAACGTGTCAACTTCCCATGTTTTTTCACCCCGATATTAGAATAAGGGAAAAGCTAGTCTTTGCTGTGACCACTAATAGTGACTTATAAGTCAAAGGGAACCATGTCAAATACATGACAAAACAAGAAAATGAGTGTCCTTCAAACCTCCATGTATTTATGCATCTACCTATCCACTCACCTTACATTCTTAATAAATATTGATCAACTATTATTTGCCAAATATTTTGTAGCAATGAGCCTAGTAAAAGCATTATCTGCCTAACCTTAATGAACTTTCATGTGCTAGAACACTCTACAGAAGGAAAAATGTTTTTGCTCCACACTGAAAATATAAGATTCCCTCTCAATATCAGTTTTATTAAGTTCTTAATTATTGGTATTCTCTGCACTTGATTTTTACCAGGAAATCAGATACGCGTTTTCTCAGAACGCCCTGTGTTTCTCACATCTTGATTAGGAAAGTTGGTTATGACAGTACTTTTCATTCACCCATCTTCCATGTTTCCAGGAATAACAGCAAGAATGGCTTTTCTAGCTGGACGGTTTTGAAATCTGGTTATCCCTTATGAATGCACAAAAGCCGCTTAGCTCTCTCCTCTGAGATGTATGAGTGGATTTAGCATAAAGTAAGTGCCCTTAGCTTCTCTCAAAGGAGTTGTGTACTCTTAGAAGTTCTGAGAGGCTCCTGGTAAGAGTCATCAAATGTATTCTTTTTTCTAAGAAACCTAAGGACAAAACATATTCCTCCGAGACATTTTTCATGACACTGTGCTTCCACAATCTCATTGGTGAACTTTAAGAAAAAGAAATCCAGAGAGAACTCATGCACGCAGACAACAGGGTGGTGATTGCAGCAGTGGGTGGGGGGTGGAGAAGAGGGTATAGGAGGAATAAATTTAAAATAAAATAAAAAAAGAAGAAAAAGAAAAGAAATGTAACCCCGAATTGAAAATGATGCCACATTAAAGTGAGGTCCCTAAAAATTTCAAAAACAAAACAAATTTTTTCTGCCATAAAGTGATAGACAGTGGTACCTCGCAATATGAGTTTAATTCCTTCTGTAACCTTGCTCATATATCATATATCAGGTTGCTCCTATCACAAAGCAAATTTCCCCATTGAAATCAATTGAAATGCCGTTAATCCGTTCCAGCCCCCAAAATGCCACCCCAGTTGTTCTTGTTACGTGTTTTTGAATAAGAAAAATGTATTTATAAATGACAAATATTGTATAAAAAACATAATAAAAGAGAATGTAAAGAAATAAACTGGTTTTATAAAGTGTATTTACCTACTCGTTACACTCTTAATGCTACACTTTATGCCTAAACTGAATGTAACTTAACTAATCTTCACTGAACTTAATTGCTACTGGTCTTTGCATTTTTGGCCGATTTCAAAAAAAACGTGTCCAATGAGGTTCGCCTCTTCCTCCCTTTCAGAATGTTTCTGAAATGGGTGAGGCAAGTTTCATTGAACAGCTCCCATGCACGACCAGTAGCAACTTTTTCGGGGTGTTTCTTTTCCACGAAGTGTGACACCCTCTCCCACATCCCTAAGAGCTCCTTTATCTCACTTGTAGAGATCTCCTCCACCTCTGGCTCCTCCTCGAAACCAATTTCTTGGGGAACCTCCGCATGTTGCTGAGACCGCAAGTCTTGTAACTCCTCCGTGGTGAGTTCCAGAGAGTGCTCCTCGACAAGCTCATTCACGTCTCTCTCATCCACCTCCAGGCCCATGGATTTTCCCAGAGACACTATCTCCTCCTCCACTGGCACCTCGGGTTCGAATCCTTCGAAGGTCCTTTCGGCTACGGACTCAGGCCACAGCTTCTTCCATGCAGAGGTCAAAGTCCTCGTTGTAACACCCAGCCAGGCCTGATCCATAATTCTGAGGCATATCATGATGTTAAAGCAGTTCTTCCAGAACTCTCTAAGGGTGAGGTTTGTGTTCTCCGTCACCTCAAAGCAGCGCCGGAACAGGTGCTTGACGTACAGCTTTTTAAAATTAGAAATCACCTCCTGATCCATGGGCTGCAGGATAGGAGTGGTGTTGGGAGGTAGGTAGACAACCTTTATAAACTTGAACTCTTCGAGGAGCTCATCTTCGAGGTTCGGTGGGTGAGCAGGAGCATTGCCGAGGACCAGGAGGGCTTGCATGGTTAGGTTGTTTTCCTGTAGATATTTCTTACCAGAAGGGCCGAAAACCAGGTTTACCCACTCCACAAAGAACTGCCTGGTGACCCATGCCTTCGGGTTTGCCCTCCACATAACTTGCAGTTTATCTTTTAAAATCTTATGTGACTTAAAGACTCTGGGGTGTTCTGAATGGTATAGGAGCAGAGGCTTGATCTTGCCGTCGCCACTCGCATTGGCGCACAGTGAGAGAGTTAGCCTATCCTTCATGGGTTTGTGGCCTGGCATCGCCTTCTCCTCTGCCGTTATGTAAGTCCTATTTGGCATCTTCTTCCAGAAAAGCCCTGTCTCGTCACAGTTGAAGACTTGCTGGGGGATATATCCTTTGGCTTCTCTCAGTTCAGAAAAAGTTTTGAGGTAATCCTCAGCTTTCTTCACATCCGAAGATGACATATCCCTGCCCAGGAAAGTATACCATTGCCCATTCAAACAAGGTTTCATCTCTGCTCACTCAACACAGAAAGAGTGTTTGTTTATACAGTGGCACCTCGAGATACGAGTGCCCTAACATACGAGGTTTTTGAGATACGAGCCATTGAGCGAGCAATTTTGCTTTGAAATACGAGCAACAGTTGCGATAGGAGTCATTGCGCGGATCGGCCGGCTGCACACGACCCACCCGTTTACCGCGACTCGAGCGTCTCATGGTTTCCCGCGTCTCATGGTTTCCCACGCCTCAAGGTGACGGAACGAATTAAACTCGTATCTCGAGGGACACTGTAATTCTCTACAGCATCTCTGTCAGGCAGGATGCTGGTTTGGCAGACACTGAGTTGTCTAATGATCTGAGTGAGGACAGGATCTGAGCGTAGCCTGGCATGTGGAGCAGAATGTCTCTATGTCTCTCCTCTCTCCCCAGAAGGACCTGTTTCGTATGGGTGATCCCTTAGGGCACATGCTCAAAGAAGAGCAGATGGTCAGGGACCGCGTTTCCTTCACGGCTTTATTTTTGCTGCGTGGTGTGTGTGCTAAGTGGGGCAGACGCTGGAGAGTCCTGGGTGACAGAAAGGATTGTTAGCTTCTGTGGAAAGGGAGAGAGCCATAATGTGACAGTGCAGGAAGAGGAACTTTAGGAAGGGAGAGAGAGAGGTCTTGTGGGGAATTTGATTGAGTTGCCTATGTGGTTGAGTGAGTCCTCCTGCCTGTTACCCTGCAAAAGCTTGGATGCGGATACCAGATTGGCTCAGTGGATAGAGTGTTGGCTTGCAGACTGAAAGGTCCCAGGTTCGATTCCGGTCGGGGGCATGGACCTTGCTTGCGGGCACATCTCCACCGTGGGGCGTGCAGGATGCGGCTGATCGATGTCTCTCTCTCTCATTGATGTTTCTGACTTTCTATCTCTTTCCTTGCCTCTCTGTAAAAAATCAATAAAATATATTTTTAAAAAAAGTGGATAAAAATATCCATATCTAGACCAAACCGGTTGGTTAGACTCGGTGGATAGAGCGCCGGCCTGCAGATTGAAGGGTTCCAGGTTTGATTCCAATTAAGGGCATGTACTTGGTTGTGGGCACATCTCCAATAGGGGGTGGCCAGGAGGCAGCTAATCCATGTTTCTCTTTCATTGATGTTTCTAACTTTCTATCCCTCTCCCTTCCTCTTGGTAAAAAATCAATGAAATATATTTTGAACAAATATCCAGATATAGTTAGTGAGTGTGAAGGTGAAATTGGGCTGAGTTTGGCATTCAAGTGGGCACCATGGAGACATCTATGCCACCACAACTGGACCATAGGGAAACCACTAACTATCCCACTGTGTGTGATGGACACCTGCCGGGGCCATCGAATCTATGCATGGATGCAGCAAGGACGTGAGTTAGTGGAAACAGTGCTAGATAGAGGAAGAGCTTGCCCAAAGGGTTCACCACAAACTGGGCTTTAGTGAACATGGCTGACAGCCCAGGTCAAGTAGACAAGATCATGGAGACGATAAAATATCTGTGAGGATAAGTGGATCTGTTTTCCCACTGTTAATGATGTCACGTGTTTGGTTATCCTATATAGTAAAAGGCTAATATGCAAATTGACCAAACAGCGGAATAATGGGTCAGTATGAAGTGCACTGCTCCCCAGGGGACAGATGCTTAACACAGGAGCTGCCCCCTGGTGGCCAGTGCACTCCCACAGGGCAGCACTAGAGATGTCTGACTGATAGCTGAGGCCTGCTGCCCACGGGGAGTGGGCCTAAGCCCTCAGTTGGACATCCCTTGAGGGGTCCCAGCTGCAAGAGGATGCAGGCCAGGCTGAGGGACCCATTCCCCCCAAGTGCATGAATTTTGTGCACTGGGCCTCTAGTATTGTAATAAACTTATACTATGGGGCATATGGAGACTGTGGTGCGATGGTGCTCTGAAGACCAAGAGTAAAAATGATAGCGAGTAAGTGACCACAAATACTTGACATCATCTTCACTTATACTATGGCTGTAGCCACCTAACACCATAGACCTTGTCCATCCTCCGCACCACCACTAGATGGATCACTTTTAAATTAATCCTAATGTCATCAAAGTTTAACTCTTTCCCATCTTTTATAAAGCAGTCTAAGCTTCTGAGTGTAGTAGAAGGGACAAATACTATAGTAGATTTCTTTTGTTTTTTAGGTACATTTTTCTCGGGGCAGAAATGCATAACATAGACATATTCCAAAGAATATTGGTATTGGTATTTATTCCCTGAAATAAAACAAATGGTAGCTGGTAAAGACTGGATTGCTCAGTGGATAGAGCTTTGAGCTGTAGACTGAAGGGGCCCAGGTTCAATTCTGGTCAAGGGCACACACCATGGTTGCAGGCTTGATCCTCAGCCTTAGTCGGGGCCCATGGGGGAGGCAATCAATCCAAGTCTCTCTCTCTCTCTCTCTCACATTGATGTTTCTCTGTCTCTCCCCCACCCTTCCACTATGAAATCAAAGAATAAAACAAAAAATAATTCCATATATATATATGGAATTGGCTTATGGAATTATTGTGTGTGTGTGTGTGTGTGTGTGTGTGTGTGTGTGTGTATAAATACTGAATTGCAAGTAAATAATTTGCAGTTATGAAACATGATGGTCACTGGGTAACAAAGAAGAGGTCTTTGTTGAATTTGGAGAATGTTCATTGATGAGGACCATCTCACAGAATGTGATGGAAGCTGAGAAGGGAGTCATGGGGAAAGATGGAGGTGAGTGATAATCTGGGATTGAGGAATGGGGAGGCAGGAATATGCGAAACCGGTGTGATCTTTTGCGGAAACATTTCTCTGAACACAAGTTTGGGAGGATGTTTGCAAGCATCTCTGTTTACAGAGATGTGTGTGTGTATGTGCATATACACATACAAAATTTCAGGAAGTTTCATAAATTTCATCTATTTACCTCTCCTTCTACCCAGAGGGCTAGGAAGTCCAGATTAGGCACTTCTGCTCTATACTTTCCTGCAGAACTGCCAGTAGCAATTTTTAATTGTTTGTGTAAGAAAGAATTAATGATATATTCTCTAATAAAATGAGTTATCTAGTATTTAGAATCAAATTCTGAAACATCTATTCAGCATCAAGTATCTACTAAGCAGGCAAACAGTAATTTAATATGTATTTATCTTACGTTGTTCTGCCATAAATAAGGAAACCATATTGTTTCAGAGAGTTGCTCCATTTAGATCTGGAGCTTCTATTTCCATTTGTAGTTAGATATTACCTATTTCAAGATTATATAAATGAAATATCATCTGGGATCACTTCCCTCCTATGATACAGATCATAATCGACTTTAATTTAGGGATTGGTGCATGACCTAACACCCACCCCTAGATTTCTGCAAATGCCGGTATGCTAATTATCTGTAGTCACCTCAGATTTTGAGTATTTTGTCTCACACAGATTAATTCACCATTAACACTGTGTATATATATCACTATTTTGAAACTCATCAACTGAATTTGAATCTTAGTTTTGAATTTGAACCTTTCCATGAAACACACACACACGCGCGCGCGCACACACACACACACACACACACACACACTGTGCACTCACATACTTTCTCCAATGTGTGTACAATATTTCAGGGAATCTTCATGACTCTGATATTTCCCTATTTAACCATATTTTATTTGGAGGAGGCGGGATTGTTTTCAGTACCACAATTTGATGAGAAATCATTTATTGCGTGTGATTCCTGAACATATTCATCTAGATACTGTTATTTCTCAGCGCTTGTCTACTTTGAGGGTAGAAGGAGTGTCTTGTGCATATGATTTTCAGATACACACAAAGTAGTTGAGTTGCAAATGACTACAGTGATGCCGATGAAAAGATTTTCTTGAAAATAAATTACATTCTAAGGAGAAAACGAGACACCGTGAAAGTAATTATTCTATTATTTACTTTCCCGTCTAGACTGTTTTTCTTCACTTTTTTCTGAGCTCTTTCTGGCTTGATGGATTTTCAAACGTGCCTGCCTGGCTCGCTCACATCCCTGGTGATGAGCGATGAAATGCTCATGAGCTCAATGCACTGCAGAGCATTCTGCATTCGGGCGAGGCATGGAAGCGGACATCTTTATTTTCAGATACGCTCAGAATGATGGTTGACCTTGATTTTTTTTTTATACTAAGGACTTGTGATATAATTAACTAGAGGCCCGGTGCATGAATTTGTGCATGGATGGGGTCCCTCAGGGTGGCCTGCAGGGATTGGGCCTAGGATCACACCCCTAGGCTTATAGCCCCACAGCCCTGTGTGGCACCCCGCCGTGGTCTGGTGGCACCTCCGCACCTGTTCCCCAATCCCACCTGTGAGGCAGCCCCCTCCCCCCACAGCCACCACTGGTTCCCCTCTGCAGGGTCATCAGCAAGGCAATCTGGCCCCCATTTGCACCCACCTCGACCTGGCACTGCTCGCCACCTGCTCCACCATCCCACCCTGTCAGGGCCCATCTGGGCTGGCAGTGCATCCACTGTTGCCGGGCACCAGTGCTGTGTCGCCAACACCTGCCATGTTTTGCGCCACCCCCAGCTGGTCAGCACACGTCATAGCGAGCAGTCCAACTCCGGGTAGGACAATTTGCATATTAGGCTTTTATTATATTGGATTAGAAGTAGAATTCTATTGGCGCAGGAAAGAACATTGGTGCTTCTCCATAAAGTTATCAATGTCACTTAGGCAGTTTGCTCCTTATCTAACAAACCTGAGTCATGGCTCTGGCTGGGTGGCTCAGTTGGTTAGACCATTGTCCCCTAAGGTTGTGACTTTGATTCTCAGTCAGGGCTCCTCAGAACATTGTATGGACGTGCTGGTTTCTCTGCAGTCCTGCCAGCATGGAGGTAAGCATCTCTTGGATTTCTTGGAAGTTGGCTGTTGTATCTTGCTTGCTGTTTTAATTTCTACTTCTCATGGCCAGTTGAAGACCCATTTGGCAGATGGGGAAGTGCAGTGGTACCTCGAGATACGAGTGCCCTAACATATGAGTTTTTTGAGATATGAGCCATCGAGTGAGCAATTTTTGCTTTGAAATATGATCGGCCGGCTGCACAGGACCCACCAGTTTACCGAGACTTGAGTGTCTCATAGTTTCCCTCGCCTCAAGGTTACGGAACAAATTAAACTCATATCTCGAGGTACCACAGTATTCTATCTAGAGCCTTCTGGCAGGCCCTGTCCAACACTTGCAGCATCCTGAGTGAAGGTACAGGTAAAGGCTCCCACACGCTGGCAGGGTTCAGAAACTGTCCCAATGGGGCTGATGGATTAAGGTCTTGGAACACAGATGGGATAGGCTGCGGATGGACATGTCCTGTGTGCCTTGGCCTGAATTACTCTGGGAACATGAAGAATGGTGTCCAGGGCATCAAGGCCAAGAAGCCATTGCAATAATCTATCCGCCAGAATTAGGAGAGAGGGACTCAGGAGCATGAAGAAGGGGTGGACAAATTCAAGACATCTAGGTGGTGTGGTCAACATAGCTCAATGGCCAAGTGAAGGTGAGAGGGAGAGGAAGAAGTTAGAAAGGAGGACGAATCTGACCTCTCTTTGTCAGGAGGCCCACAAATGAAAATATAAGTTGCTTCTAGAATCCTCTCCGTTGTGCTGTGCTGTCCCTCGGGTTCGGAAGCAGTCTGCAGTGGCTGTCTGGAAGCCTGATTAGAAATGGAGAGCTTGGTTTTGGTCTAATAAAGTGAAAGCTAATTACTATTCCTGTCATTTGAAAGCATTATTTGCCTCAGGAAAAGATCCTTCAAAGGCACATCTGTTTATGCTTTCAGTTATCTATTCCTAGAAGACATAAGTGATATAATTTATTGTTTTTAAATCCCCTCAAGTCATAAGCAGCGATGCTTATTCAAAATGCCATTAGGTATAAATAACCAGATGAGATCTTCTCTTTTATTTACCTACTTCACTGAGTTTGTGGAATATTTTCCCTGAAATCAACTTGACCTCTGAAAGCGGAGTTGAAACTCTTTCAAGTTTCAGTACATCCAGTCTAATCAAGGCTCATAAATAAAAATGAATTGGGTTTAGACCGTGCCTGCGACCGAATGGAAATCAATTGTTTAATTATTTATGTAAATTTAATTATACCCGGCTAAGTAGAGGCTTGTCATAAATATTAGTCAAACAAAAGATAATTATTTGAGTGGCATTACCTCTAATAAAGCAACATAAACAGACCAGACTAATTAGGAACTAAAATGCATAGGCTATGAAGCTAATATGACATTTTCCATGATGATATTGTATTGGGTAACTTGATAAAGTGGAGTTGATTATCACTGCCCTCATTAAAATAAGTCCTCCGTATAGCTCATATAGTGTTGGATTCCTACAGATAACATTATAATGAGAGTATGATGCATTTTGATTGAGTTACCACATGGGGGAAATTTAATTTAATTAAACTGGTCTTCATTAAAATATGGCATTCAAGTGAAGTAATTATATGGCATACACAGGATGGAGGAACTCCTGCTGTTTAAAAGGGAGAACATTCGCATCGGATCAGCCCTGACTTTATTAGACAGCGCCTGCCTCCGTAATTAGCCTGTGACTGCAACAGAATGATGTCGCGAACAGCCTAACATCCCTCTCTGCTCTGGTTTTTAAAATAAGTAACATTTTATATGTATGAATATTCACATAGAAAACTCATACATGTGTGGCCAAAACCGGTTTGGCTCAGTGGAGAGAGTGTCTGCCTGCGGACTGAAAGGTCCCAGGTTTGATTCCAGGTCAAAGGCATGTATCCTGGTTGCAGGCACATCCCCTGTAGGGAGTGTGCAGGAGGTGAATGATCGATGTCTCTTTCTCATATATGTTTCTAACTCTATCCTTCTCTCTTGCTCTCTGTTAAAAAATCAATAAAATATATTTAAAAAAAAGAAAACTCATACATGTTTGGACATACATATATACATACTGTTCATGTACACAAAATATATATGTAAAGTGGATAAATCAGATGCATATTAGTGTTTATACTTAAATCCTTATCAAAATAATAAGTATATATGCATGCATTATTTTGTTATAAAGATGATTTTGAGAGACATTCTTTCTCTTTGTCTCTGAGACAGTTATTCAATACTAGAGGCCCGGTGCACAAAATCCGTGCACTGGAGGGGGGTCGCTGAGTCCGACCTGCACCCTCTCCAATCTGGGAGCCCTCAGGCAGTGTCCTAACTGATGGCTGAGGCCCAGTCCCCGTGGTTCTCTGCTCGCTGCGGGGCCTGCCTGCTCCACACTGCGGTGATGGGCAGGCACTTCCTGCTGGATGTTGTCTGGGGGCCTGCTTGCCCATTCTCAGGTTGCCATGGTGTCAGCCAAATGGGCCCTGCTGGGTACTATCAAGCTGCATGGCCGGACCCGCCTGGGGACAGGTCCAGCCACACTGCCCACCCTGGAGTCACCGGTCCGGCCCTGCCTGGCTCCCTGGCCCTTGAAACAGCCTCGGTGGCTGCTAACAGCACCCCCATCCCCAGCGCAGGTGTGTGGAGGCCCCTGCCGCCCCACCCCCAATGATGCATGCGCGACCTCCTCCTGTCCGTTCAACCCATTACAATGTCCCGGTTAATTAGCATATTTCTCTAGTTTAGATAGATAGATAGATAGATAGATAGATGATAGATAGATAGCTATCATCCTCAAGGAATCTTTTAACTTAAAGTTAACAAATTCAAAACCATGTGAGTTGGTAGATAGGTCACAGCTGAAATGTTAAATTAGGAAACAGTTGTGGGCCACAGCTCTCACCGTAGCCCGCTGATATTTCTACCCGGTTACATGTTTAATATGCAGGTAAGAGAACCCAACTTTGGATGTTAAAGGACAGGTAGAAAATGAGAATGATAATTATGACTCTTTTTTTAAATTCTCAAATTTAATAAGACCTCGAGGAATGATCATACTTCTAAAGGCAGTCATTAGTTAGCTCGTATCTTGACTGGATTCCCATAGCAGATGTGGCTTCTAAGGGTCTCTTGCTTCTTCAGTAAGAGGCAAAGACATTTCATGGCCAAACAGGAAATCCAAAACCATTACACAGCTCCGCCATTGTGAAAACACTGGAAGGACACAGAAACGATTGACTTTTTACTATAAAACCCTACTTTCCTGTGATTACTTGCGATCAAAGTGACTTTTGATTATTAAATTCTACTTTATTTCATGCCTGAATCTCAAAAACTCCTTTTTAATACATACTTGTTCATTTTCAAGGTGGCACATTTTAAGTTTTGGGGTCACAGATTCATCTGTTTCTCAGAACAATTTCAGTTTGGGGTCACAGATTCATCTGTTTCTCAGAAAATTTCAGCGTATCTTTTTGTGTAGAAGAGTTAGTTTTATTTAAAACTAATGTCATATCTAATAATACTATTTTGATAAGGTTCTTGAATAACTATATTCATATTATTTATTTCATTTTTTTGAATGAGATATATTTGTAGATATTTCCTTCTAATACATCTTCTATGGTAGTTACTTAAAAAATAAATTTGATCCATAGGATTTATAACATTTTTTAAGAAACATGATTTAGGCCCTAATGGTTTGGCTCAGAGGATAGAGCACTGGCCTGTAGACTCAAGGGTCCCAGCTTCCTGTCCTGTCAAGGGCGTGTACTTTGGTTGCAGGCACATTCCCAGTAGGGGGTGTGCAGGAAGCAGCTGATTGATGTTTCTCTCTCATCAATGTTTTCAACTCTCTCTCCCTCTCCCTTCCTCTCTGTAATAAATAAATAAATAAATAAATAAATAAATAAATAAATAAATAAAGCATAAATAAATAAAATATATTTTTTAAAAAGAAACATGATTTTGTATATTTGAGTTTATAAATGTACTTGTATGCATTTCACCATGCCCTGGTAGAAATATCTACAGTACTACTTGTATTCTCTATCCATTTATTTCAACATCTCATCTATGGCAATAAATACGAATTTGAGAGTTTTGAAACGCAGTCCTCTCTGAATGCATTCACATGCGCGCCTCCAAACCTCTGTCTTTCATGGATCCTTTGAGTTTCCATGCACTCCTCCCTTTTCCCGACAGTCCAGACTCCCGCCCTATGAGTCCTGTCCAGAACTGGGGTTCAGTGCAGTTGGGAGTTTCCATCTCCCTCCTGCTAGAGGAAGCCAGCCAGGCACTCTGCCGCTCGTCCTCTACATTCCTGTGAATGTTGTTGTTGCATGTATGTGAGTGGCCATGAGAGTCTCCTTAGGGTGAGCAGGTGCATGGAGTAGAGTGCTTTCTTCCTCTGTCTGTATTCAAGACCCATTTCCACCAGCAGCTTTTATTCCTCAGGCTTAAAAGTTTTGTGTTTTCTAAAATGCCGCTCACTGCTCAATTCTTTAAAAGTTAGACACATAGAAATCCAAATAAGAACTATTTTTATTCACCACAGTCTTTTTTCTTCCTAGGTTCTGGGCACACAGTGAAATAAATTATAGGATGCCAATCCTTCAAAGAAAAACTGAATAGCATTCTGAAACTAAACATTTAAATGAGTAGATAAAATAATGGAGACATTGGGAGTAGTTAAATTTTAGATTTCTGTGATGAGAGCAACTAAGAGTTTCGCAAGAAGCTTTAGTCAGCAGAGACTCATTGGAACCTCTTTTTTTAAATTTAATAAATCTTTATTGTTCAGATTATTACAGTTGTTCCTCTTTTTCCGTCCAATATCTCCTCTCCACCCTGTTCCCACCCCACCCTCTGCCCTTACCTCCCCTCCATTGTCCTCATCCAGAGGTGTATGATTTTTGCCCTGTCTCTTCCTGCAACCCCCTCACCCCTTTCCCCTGAGAATTGTCAGTTCACAACCTTCCTATGCCCTCAATTCTATTATATTCACCAGTTTATTCATGAGATTTTTAATTCATTTGACTTTTAGATTCACTTGTTGATAGATATGTATTTGTTTTTTCATAATTTTTATCTTTACCTGTTTCTTCTTCTTCCTTTTCTTAAAGAGTATCTGTCAGTATTTCATATAATACTGGTTTGGTACTGATGAACTCCTTTAGTTTTTTCTTATCTTATGCTCTTTTTCTGCCCTTCAATTCTGAATGATAGCTTTGCTGGATAGATTATTCTTGGTTATAGGTTCTTGCTATACATCACGTTGAATATCTCTTGCCAGTCCCGTCTGGCCTGCATCGTTTCTGTTGAGAAATCAGCTGACAGTCGTATGGGTGCTCCCTTGTAGGGTCTCAGTGTCATTCAGTAATTGCCACAGCCCTCACTGTGCGCGCACACATGCGTGCCTCCGGACCTCTGCCTTTTGAGGCTCTCCTGAGTTCCTGTGCACTCAGGGGCCCATTTGAGTCTGGGTCCCCAGAGTCTTTCCCAAAACTGTGGTTCAGTGCAGTTAGAACTGGAGTTCGGTGCAGTAGGAAGGTTCAGTCTTCTTCCCACCAGAGAAAGCCAGAGGCACACTCAGCAGTCAGTCCTCTCTACGTGCATTCATGTGTGCACCTCGAAACCTCTGTCTTTTGCACTCCTTTGAGTTTTGTGCACTCCTCCCTTTTTCTGACAGCCTGGACTCCACCCTGTATGACTTTTGCCCAGAACTGGGGTTCAGGGCAGTCGGGAGTTTCCATCTGCCTCCTGCTAGAGGAAGCCAGCCAGGCACTCTGCAGCTCATCCTCTGCATGCGCCTGTCACTATACCTCAGCTTTTTGCAGCTCCTCTGAGTCTCCGTGAGGCCCTCGCTTTCCTTCTAGTTGTAGAATTTCCACTCAGCCAGTGTTCCTGTGGTTCTGGATGATACCCGTTCTGTTTTTTAGCTGTAGTTTTGAAATTGTTGTGCGAGGCAGTAGATTAGATGTTCACCTATGCCACCATCTTGGTTTTTCCTCTCATTGGAATCTCTCAGAGTGTGTCAGATGCAGAGTTCAGTGTTGTTATTCTTATTGTCAAAGGAGGGAGGCGATGTTAAAGAAGGTGACTTGGTTTGCTCAAACTTCAAAAGTGGAAGGCCTGGAATTCCAACTCAGGTCTTCTTACCCACGGTCCATCCAGGTCTCTTCCACTATTTCCCATGACTAACAATTACAGTGGTACCTTGAGATACGAGTTTAATTTGTTCCATAACCTTGAGATGTGGGAAACTATGAGATGCTCGAGTCGCGGTAAACTGGTGGGTCATGTGCAGCCAGCCGATCCCTGCGATTACTCCTATTTAAAATGTTGCTCGTATTTCAAAGCAAAAATCGCTCGCTGGATGGCTCGTATCTCAAAAATCTCATATGTTAGGGCACTCGTATCTCGAGGTACCACTGTATTAGAGACATTTTCTTCCACTCCCCTTCTTTGCTAATTTGCCAGTGCTTCAATAAATGAATAAAATATTATGAGAATAAAATTGAAAGACAACATATACTTAAGCTTTCCATATAATGAATATAGATCCCCTCTACAGGAATTTTCCACAAGTACATAAGATGCTTTCAAATAAATGCTACAATTTAATTTTAGTTCAGTCTGAAAATAATCTTTATATCACACCAAGGGAATCGTAGTTTCTTGCATGTACATTGAAAAAAAAAATGTCTCTTTTCACCTGGACAGAAGGAATATATGGAATATTTATTGTATCTAGGTTCTAATTCCCAAATGCTTCTTCATTTAAAAAAAAAGTTAAAATACCAACATATTTAAAATAATGTAAATATTTATAATAATAAAAGTGTAATATGATCATTAGAAGGGACAACTGAATGACCTTTTGGATGTAATTCTGGACATCTTTCCAGACAAAGCCACAGTGGTGGGGGCTGAGGCAAAGGCAGTTAGGGTGATCAGGCTGGCAGGCTAACAGTTACAGGTGATCTGGCAGGCAGGCAGAGTGGTTAGGGGCAATCAGGCAGGTAGACAGATGAGCAGTTAGGGGCAATAGGCAGGTAGGCAGGTGAGCAGTTAGGAGCCATCTATCCCAGATTGTGAGAGGGATGTCCGACTACTAGATTAGGCCTGCAGGGATGACATACCTTGAGGGGTCCCAGATTGCTAGAGAGTGCAGGCAGGCTGAGGGGAAACTCCTGAACAATCCCCTATGAATGAATTTCGTGCACCGGGCCTCTAGTATATATTTGAGAAATAATAAATATTCAATAAATCATATCTTTAAAAGCATAATGCGTACAGCCAATATGATGATAGCTAGCACAGGATTCAAGTTCTAATAAACACTTTCTGGGTGATTCAGAATAGATGATCTTTTAATCTTCGATGCACACTGATTTGAATTGGACTTTTTAAGTGTTTTTTAAAAATTCCATTCAAATCAGCTTAACATAAGTGTAAATTAAAAATCAGACTGCACGTAAATCGCACACAATTTATTTCAGATTATGTGAGCCAAACAACTTAAAAGCTTTTACTCTTTGGGAATTAGTTTATTCTATGAGTAAAGGATGCTCTTTCATACACTGTTAATATTTTATCAAATTATCTTTATAGGTCATCTCTTAACATGTTACCAGTTACCAGTGTTACTATGGTATTAGAAAATGATTTGGTAAAATCAAGAATTCTGTATTTATTAGAAATGTCTGGTAAAACTGATATTAAATTATGTACATACTCATAATTTTCATAGTGTTTTACCCACCCTAAATTATTCATATTAATAAAATAAATATTCTTTGAGGGATGAAAGAAGTTTCCGCAGCTAATTACTGATTCTACTATGCTCTTCTTGAAAATATTTAATTCTCCTCTCTCGCTCAAAATGCCATTCATTCCTATCTAATTAACTTTGCCTAATTAACCTTGTGTCTGTCTTAGCTCTTTTATCACTAAATATATACACCATGACCTGAGAGAACTTGTTAAATTTTTGATAAATAACTTTAAAATGCAAAGGTGGAAATTTATAAAAATGAATGAGCGCTATCATTTCTACATACTCACTATTTTCATTTTTTCAAAGAAGAAAAAGTATGCGTACCACTCCATTTTCAGTTATTCTTTTTAGCAGTGCTAATAGTAATGAGTTTTCCATTTACTAGTCAGAATATACTCATTAAAACCCCAAAGGAATTAATCTCCAATTCCTGATTGTAGACTTAGCATGACGTGTGGACCAGTCCCTCAATATGTTTTGTGAATACTTCCCTCTCAAATAGTTATTAACAGCCAAAACCAGTTTGGCTCAGTGGATAGACTGAAAAGTCCCAGGTTCCATTCAGGTCAAGGGCATGTACTTGGTTGTGGGCACATCCCCAGTAGGGGGTGTGCAGGAGGTGGCTGATCAATGTCTCTCTCCCTCATCAATGTTTCTGACTCTCTATCCCTCTCCCTTCCTCTCTGTGAAAAATCAATAAAATATATTAAAAAAATAGTTATTAACAAATGGATGTTACCTTCTCAGCTGAATTTGTCCAGATTCTCCTTTCTGACACCTCTTCCTCATGTTTAAAATTTCTGCGGTGAGAACCAAAAATATGTATTTTTCTCCCTGAAGTCTTAACTTTTTAATGTCACCTGTGTCTCCACACATACAATTCCCCAGAGCAAACTCTTCTAGCCAGTAACCTCAAGTGACAACAAGCATGTTTCACAGAAAGCATGTAGAATAAGAGCAACTCGTGAAGACATGGGGCTGCTTCCCTTTGCCAATGAAAAACGGGTTCTTGCTGTGTCACCAGAAGGAATTTCAGAGCACATGTGTGGGAGGAGCTTGAATGTAGAGGGAAGATTGATTGGGATGAAGGGAACTGATACTCCCTAGGACAGTGGTCGGCAAACTCATTAGTCAGCAGAGCCAAATATCGACAGGACAGGGATTGAGATTTCTTCGGAGAGCCACATTTTTAAACTTAAACTATATAGGTAGGCATGTTGTTATTAACTTAATCAGGGTGCTCCTGAGCTGGCCTCTGCTAAAAACATCCTCAGTCTGATTGAGGTACCTTCGCTGAGGTCAACCCCTTCCAACACTCCCTTCCACACTGGTCTCGTGTACTTGTTTCTCTTCTTTCATCCATCCATCCTCTCTGTATGTCCAAACCCTCTCAACATGCCTTCTCAATCCTCGACATCACATCTTCTTTCCCTCCACAACCTTCCCTAAAATTCACTTAATAAACTTCACTTAAAGTTTAAGTCTCAGTTAAACTATCGGTACACTGAATAAAACTTGATATCATACTTAGTAATGATGCCATTTATGGATAAAAATTAAGTTCCTTACAATTTACCTTCCAATATCCACAAAATTAAATCCCGACAATGACTGACAAACACTGATGTGAACAAAGGCCTTGCATCTCCTTGGAAAGTTGGGGTAACTCAAGTGTGTATGTTGTTTTTAGTTTTAGGCACGATTCCAGGTTCTCATCCATAAGACGACTTCTCAGTTTACCCTTCATAAGGTTCATGCTTGAAAATGATTGTTCGCATAAATATGTAGACCCCACTAAGGAGAGAACAGCAAACGCTAGTTTTTTCAGTTGATGGTATGAGTCAGGAATGCTATTCCAGGCGTTAAAATCACCATCTCTTCCTGCTCCAGGTCTTTCAAAGCAGACCTGGTGCTGGGACCCAAGTTCACATTTGTTTTCCTCCAGGATTTCTATATCAGCACAAAGACGTTCAGATTTTGAGCTCCAAAATTCTTTGTTTTTTTTAATCCAGCAATTGCATTTCCTTGTTCCCAATGTCAATAGTAAAGGGAGAAGGATCTCATTCTGTTACAGGAGCATTAAGAGTTTTCCTAACAAAGGCTCACTTACTTGCTGTTTCTGAATTCCTAAAACCTGTTGGGAAAAGCGTCCCTCATGTTTGAAAGTGTGGTTTTGAAATAGCAAATGTCAATAGCAATCATTTTCTGGGCGATGTTTCAGCAGGCTTGCAAAGTGAATCAAAGTTGAGCAAAAAAGAGATAATTTGTTTTCGAATAAAATAACTTCTAACATCGAAAAAAAATGCTGCCTTTCCTGCACGATGACTCCTATCTCAACTGTTGCTCGTATTTCAAAGCAAAAATCACTCACTCGATGGCTCGTATCTCAAAATCTCGTATGTTAGGGCACTCGTATCTCGAGGTACCACTGTACAGGCTCTGTCTGCTTGCTGTGATGTGAGAGCTTCACTTCCACATATCCCCCCAGTGACTTGTGAAGCAACCATCTCCTCTCATAGATCTGCGTGTGACAGCCTGAAGGTGGATACCTTGTCTAGAATCACTGTTACTTGCTATTTACCTTTTCAGAAAAATGATCCCCCTGTTTTTGTGTGTGTGTGTGTGTGCATGTGATCTAGTAATTGTCTGTGGAATTCTCTCTTCATGACTAGAAGGTCCTATTTCAAGTGCAGTGTTCAGAGCCTAGGTCTGAAGTAAATCGTTCTCATTACTGAATGTAGTATTTTTCATGTGGAGAGTCCCCTAAGAATGGGGAGGATTAATAATCCCCTAGAGACCAATGTTAAGATTCACATCAACTCATGTGCCTTCCTGCTGCTCACATATAACTTCTAAGCCCGAAAACTTTGTAAGAAACTATAAAAAAGGGGTTTTATTGTCTCCTAAGGAAATGATGTTTTAAACTTAATTTAACATCAGCCTAACCTCAATTTAGAAATTGCAAGTGCATTCATTATGTAGGATTGTATCCAGATGCAAAATAGTAGTAGAACCCAACTGCTGGAATTTAAACAGAACAGAATTTAAATACAATGGGAATAACGTGAGCATTGGAAGCAGGCATATTTGTGCTTAAATCTAGCTTTTGACATGTGTTAGCAATATAATCTCAAGTCAGATTATAATAACTAACTGTGGTCAATAGCAGATCAGTGATTTTACAAGGTTTCCTTATTTATTTGTTTTTATTTTTTATTTTTTTATTTTTTATTTTTTTATTAATTTTTTATACATATCTCCCCATTGCCCCCCTCCCTCCCAGGCATACCCCAACCCCCCAGTGTCTATGTTCATTGGTTATGATTATATGCATAGATACAAGTCCTTTGATTGATCTCTTATCTACCTCACCTAACTTTAATCTTCCTACTGTAATTTCACAGTCTGTTTTTAATAGCAAAGCTCCTTAAACTTTTAGTGTATAATCTCAATGTGTTTTACAATGAGAATATATTGTTAGTGCTTCTCTACTTGGGGTGGAAGTGGAGGATCCAGCATTCGGAGTGGTTTTTCCTCAAATTCTCTCAAAGTGTGGCTCTGAGAAACATTAATCTTTCTCGGAGCCTCTGTAGAATGCGATTGAAAGTCTCTGAACTGGATAATATCTCATTGCATGAATGTTTAAATGCAGCTAATCTCCCTTCTGTCTATATTTTTTGTCACTGTGTTTCAGAAGTACTTTTCATCCCTAAAACCCAGGAGCCCTCTCTGGTTGCTGGTGAAAATGGGAGGTGGCATTCTTCATTTTTTAAAATATATTTGAATGATTTTCTACAGAGAGGAAGGGAGAGGGAGAGAGGGTGAGAAACATGGATGAGAGAGAAACATCAATCAGCTGCCTCCTGCACGCCCCTTACTGAGGATGTGCCCGCAACCAAGGTACATGCCTTTGACCGGAATCGAACCTGGGACCCTTCAGTCCGCAGGCCGACGCTCTATCCACTGAGCCACACCGGTCAGGGTAGAGGTAGCACTCGTAATAACCACTCTCAGACAACAGGGTTAAACAGACACAGTCCGAGGCAAAGCAGAATGTTCCCTCCAACCAATAGCCCCAACAGGATCTACCACACACACCGAGAGCACCTCACCTCACCTCCTCCCCCTCTCCTGCTCACACCTCTCACGTACAGAAGGTGCCCCTTGCACCTCCCGGGAGCTGACATTTTGGAAGTATTCCCCTGCCTCAGGGTTCTTGGCTCCGCAGATCTCTGTATTTGTGATTTTCCTTCTTTGCTTTTCCATGCATCGTTACTGAACCCGCTTTACATGTCTGTTCTAATGTTCGCTTACCATCCAGGAATGCCAAGGGCCCATTAACTACATAGCATCTAATCCACCTCGCCTGGCTAGACTTACTCCTTTATTCTCCATTATATTTTTCTGTGCCTTCTATCACCATCCTATCTAATCAAGAGAGGATATGCTAATTGACCATCACTCCATCACAAAGATGGCAGCACCCACAGCTGAGGCCAAGTTCCCATAAGGAGCCTTAAGGAGAAATCAGCAGTGACCTGAGGATCCGTCCTCCCCTGCCCCCAGGTGGCTTGACAGGGGACCTCAGGCCCTGTCCCCCCAGCTGGCAGGGCTTGATGGGGGACCTCAAGGTGCACTTTCTGTCCTGGTGCTGGGCTAGGGGACCTCAGGTTGCTCCCCCCGCCCCATTGGGGTTTGACAGAAGATCTCAGGCCATGTCCCCCATATGGTGAGGCTTGATGGGGGACCTCAGGCCATGCCCCCTGTCCTGGCACCAGGCCAGGGGACCTGAGACTATGTCCCCTGCCCGGTGGGGCTTGACAAGGGTGGGACTGGCAGGATCTGGATCTAGGCCAATGAGTGTTGGGGAGGATGGCCAACATGATTTTGAGGTGCATGTGGATAGGCAGGGACTTGACTCTGGGTCCCATGGTGTCCCCAGATTCTGACAGGAGGGAGGTTTCCATATACATGTTATTAATTTTCTTTCATCTCTGACACTTCTATTATAGAGAAAGGGAAAATAGCAATATTAAATTATTTCCTCGAATTAACCCCCTTGGAATATACATGAATTTCGTGCACCGGGCCACTAGTCTTATATATTTTAAAGGACTTGTTTATTGCTTCCTGCCCTGTCCACTCGAAAGTCAAAAAAGGACAGGGACTTTTTCTGTTTTGCTCCCCACTGCCACTGTGTTATTAGCCTAGAATAATTCTAAAACAGGAAAGGTGCTCAATTAACATCAGCCAATTAATGAGTACAAAGTATCTTCTTCATGCTATGTTGGTTCTGATCCCCAGCATGTCTGGCATTGGTCAGATTGTAAAAAGTCAGCTGGTACTGCACAAATTCACATAATACTCTTTTATGAAAGAAAGCCAGTATAATTTTAAAATGTGGAGATTTTCTTCTTTTCTTAATTGATAGGCGTTTATACTCAGGCTGGTAAATAAAAATATACTCAATCTCACAAACCTATTTTCTCTGAATTGTTCTTTATATTATAGCAAGTTTTCAAAGGACCGTGCCTGTGTTCCTCATTATGTTTTGTATTTTGTATTTTGTGTTTCCCAAAACTCAGAAACATGGCATGTTCTTTCTTTCTCTCTTGCTCTATGGTTTAATAAATAATTCTAGATCCCAAATATTCATGAATTAGTTGGTTGAAGAAACACATACTACCTACTCCTCAGTCAGGAACCTCAGTTTAGTTCTAAAAGATTATTTCCTGAATGTGGAAAGAAAACAAAATAGTATTTATGAATTAACTAGAAGCCCAGCATCACTCCGATTTGTGCACTGGTGGGGTCCCTCGGCCTGGCCTTTGGGGATCTCTGACATCCCCTGTGGGGTCGCAGAGTGTGAGAGGGCACAGGCCAGGCCGAGGGACCTCACCTGTGCACGATCAGGGCTGGGGAGGGACTGCAGGAGGACTCGAGATTGTGTCGGGACCCTCTCACCCAGTCCCGATCAGCCAGACCCCAGCAGGAAGCTAACCTACCCATCAGAGCATCTTCCTCCTGATGGTCAGTGCATGTCATAGCTACCAGTCAAAAGGTTGAAAGATCAAAAGGCCGAATGGTCACTAAGGCTTTTATATACATAGACTAGAGGCCCGGTGCACAAAATTCATGCACATGTAGGGTCCCTAGGCCTGGCTAGTGATCAGGCCAGTTGGGGCCTTCCTGCTGCCAGCCCAGGCCTCCCTTCATTCCACGCCGCCCCCTAGTGGTTGGCATATGTCATAGCGAGTGATTGAACTCCCAAGAGGACACTTTGCATATTACCCTCTTATATGATTTCAAACTTAGGTAAAACCTATTTCATTTTGTAACTATGGCCTCAAACCAATATTTCTGTCAACCCATTAAGGAAATCTATTTTCATCACCATCTTATTTTCTTGAAGACACTCTGTCTTAGCTACAATGAGAAAACCTTATTTGTGATTTCTATCGTCTCATTATTATTCCTGGCCACATGTTAACATGAACTTTACTTAATCTTTCTTCTTAAAGTATTCTATTTGGTTTCCTATTCCACCTTATATAATTGACTTCCCATTTATGACACATTGTTCAGTTTAAGTCCAATTTTGATTAGCTCTTTACAAATCCATTTGTTGCCATTAATCCATTAAAATCTCGCATTACCAAGAGCATATTCTTTCTGAATGTACATATTAATCTCACATTTAATTAGCATTAATACATAGGTTATTAGGAAATGTTAGTACTTTAAATTAGTTTTGGGACATTGAAATAAATTTTTAAAATATTTGAATTTTCAGTTAGCTAAACCTTATTTATCTGTTAATAATAAAAATTATTCCATCTCTATCAGCTGTTAAATTGCTACTTGATTTAGTGTTTATTGTGTCTGAGGTAGAGTAGTTTGTCCAACATTAAACTGCAGTATAGCATATAATATAAAGTTAAACTACATATAGATTAAACAAAACAGTCACCCTGAATTTCTCGATGCAAAAAAAAAAACAAAAGCCACACAACAAACATTACAGACAGACTTAGTGATATTATGGCAATATGTCAAACTCACAGTAATTATTTTTTATCTTTTGTAACTTTTCATTTTGGTAAAAGTTTAATGTACAGAAAATTTCAAAATTACAAAATATCCTTCACCCAGATTCACCAAGAATCAGCACGTTGCCCCAATTGCATGATTATTTCTCCCCTCTTTCTACATATAAATATATCTTGATCATCTTAGAGTAAGTAGGCATCAAATCCCTTTATCCCTAAATACCTCAGTGTGTAAAAACAAGGACATTTTGTAAAATGTGTATTACAGTGCAATGATCAAAATTGGGAAAGTTAACATTCACAGAATGCTATCATCCAATCAGCAGTCCAGATTTTGCCGATGGTCTTTATAGCCGTTTCTTGCCTGGTCTGTTGGTGCCTGGCCCTTGCCAGAGGTTGGACCTGCAGGACCATTGAGGGAACAAGTGGATGCCGTGAGACTGGGGACACCTGGGATGGGTCTGTCAGCTGAGTGGTGCCCCCACTGTGGGAGTACACTAACCCCCAGAGGTTAGCTCGCACATTGAACGCCTGCCCCCTGGTGGTCAGTGCACATCATAGATCCTGGTCGTTCTGGTTGTTTGGTTGCTTAGGCTTTTATATATATATATATATATATATATATATATATATATATAACTTAAATTATTTCACTTGTTTTCCAATGATACTGTATTACTTTTATAATTAAACCTTTTTTTTCTCATTCTCCTCCCCTGACAAAATAAAACCAAATAAAAGAAAGAGAGGACAAAGTGTCGGTCACCCTATCCTGCCAATCTATTCTATTCCTTATACATCTATTGGTATAGTTTAGCGGTTACGAATCCTCTCTTGTAGTATGGCATGCTCCTAACGGCACTCGTGGTCTTTAGTCATATGATCTCTAACCTGCCCTCCCCACTGTGGACAGACATACCTTTCTGGAACACAATGTAGATTATGTCACTGCTTGACGGAAGTCCTTCCAGCACTTGGCCTCCCTCTGCTTGCTTTCGGGGTAGAATTTAATTTCCTTAGCATGTTGTCTAGGAAACGACCCATCCCTGGCCCCTGGCTTCAAGCCCTACCTCTTGTTCGTAGGCCCGAATGTTCCAGGCACACGGAAGAACCTCTGTCCAGCCAATGTGTTTCTCTCTCTCCAAATCTCATCCCTGCACTCCTTGTCTGCCCATCCATCTTATTTGTATTTTAGAAATCGGCTCAGGCACCTCCTCTCCTCTTTGTCACTATGCTGTTAATTAATCCTGAACTTTCTGTGTTCGGTGAATCATGTAGAACTCCCATAGGCAAGTAGCATCTCTCTAACACCGCATTGCGATTCTGGGTTTCCTCGTGTATCCATGTGCTAAGCTGTGAGCTGGTGATGGGCCACTCTTCTTCATCATATTCGCGCCACCTGGTCATTTAACTTGCGGTGACCAAGAATATGATCAGTAAATAGATGACACATGGATTTTTAATAAATTAGTATCTGGTGTACTGCTGTTAGAGTGACTTTGCAAACATAAATCACAATACAGGAAACAGGAAAGGATGGATTTCAGAAAATAGATATTAAAGATGTGCCGTCCTAGCGGTGTGGCTCAGTGGATAGAGCATCAGCCTAAAGACTGGAGGGTCGTGGGTTCGATTCTGGTCAACGGCACAAGCCCAGGTTGCGGGCATATCGCCAGTAGGCGGTGTGCAGGAGGCTGTAGATCAATGATTCACTTTCATCATTGATGTTTCCATCTCTCTGTCCCTCTCCCTTCTCTCTGAAATCAACAAAAATACATTTAAAAAGGCATGCTTAGTAGATATTGCCCAAATGAAAGGTATCTGAGAACACTGTAAACTCATGTAAAGTTGTTTTCTATAATGTGTTCTGCTGGACCAAATATTACAGCATCTCTAACTTCACAAAAGCCTGTATCAATTCTAGACTCTTATAATCAGAGCCCTTGGAAAAGTTTGCTAACAATATTTTCAAATGTAACCCCTTAATTTTTATGATTATTTACTTTCATTCTGTTTCTGAAATGAATATGTTCATGTCATAAACATCTGAAAAATGAGCATTACCAAATTTAAAAATAATTATTGTTCTATTATGGTAAAAATAATACGCATCACACAAACTGATTTGACATCCCTGTTAATTATACTTAAACATTTCTTCCCTCTTGCAATAAGCCAGCTATTTTTAAATCTACATCATGCGCCAGGCTAAATATAATTTTGTTTTTATTTTAATTGCGGTTGTTGGTTTGGCAGTGTTCCATGATTTGCCTGTAATGCCTTTATGTATCTTTATTTTAGAAAACCGGGTTATTGTTTTCTACTTACCGAAGGGTATTGTCTGTCTCAACACATGAGGTTGTTACTGTGGATCAAGAGCAGAACCATTGCCAAAACTGGTTTGGCTTAGTGGATAGACCATCAGCCTGTGGACTGAAAGGTCCCGGGTTCAATTCTGGTCGGGGGCATGTACCTTGCTTGCGGGCACATCTCCAGTGTGGGGTGTGCAGGAGGCGGCTGATCGATGTCGCTCTCTCATCGATGTTTCTGACTTTCTATCCCTCTCCCTTCGTCTTTGTGAAAAATCAATTACATCCATGTTTTTGACTCTCTATTCCTCTCCCTTCCTCTCAGCCTGAAAGAAAGGGCGCTCTTTCCCAAAAGCCTCTGAGCCTGGCTCTGAATGTAAACAGCACAAAAGCTTCTCAATTCTCATGTTCACTCGATGCTTTAAGGGTTTGAAGGCTCCTATACCCGGAGAGGTGCTTTTAAAGGTTTTGAAAGCCTTCCCTGCATATTTCACTGGCGTCCTTCCATTTTTATGAAAGAGTGGATGTACCCCAGATAGTGGCCATAAATAACCAGGAAGCTCCTTTGCTCGATGGATTCACACCATTTTAAAGCCAACTTTAAAGATGATTCTACACACTCAAGTGTTGGAGGATTTTTTTTTTTTCTGAGATCATGGAGAAGGCTCCCAGCCCACGGTTAGAATGGAAGTTTTCTACAGCTCTCATAACCTTTCCACGTGTAGATCTCAAATAGGGAAACTTTGGACTTTGGATCAGCTTGTTGAGGGGAGAAATCGGATAAGACCCATTGATAATGATCTGGACCAAATATGGTAGCATCTCTAATTTCACAAAAGCATGTAACAATTCTAGACTCTTCCCTTATAATCAGAGCACTTGGAGAAGTTTGCTAACAATATCTGCAGAGGGGGACTAGAGAAAAGAGAGAGGTCTCATGTCACCCAGAGCTGTGTGTCCGCCTCGAGCTCCCGGCCCAGGCCCAGCCCCAAACACCTCCTGGCCACCTTGGTGCCTATTGCCATGGCCACAAAAACCAGCAAGTGGGCTCTTCATAGTTCGCTGTCACTTAACTCTAGGAGCAGAGGTTCTCAACCTGTGGGTCGCGACCCCTTTGGGGGTTGAATGACCCTTTCACAGGGGTCGCCTAAGACCACCGGAAAATGCAGATATTTACATCACGATGCATCACAGTGGCAACATTTCATGGTTGGGGGTCACCACCCCATGAGGAACTGTATGCAAGGGTGGCGGCCTGAGGAAGGTTGAGAACCACTGCTCTAGGAGACAGCATAGGTGAGCAGAATCGATGACTGACCAGCAGCCATGCTTGTTCATTTGTCTTTAAATGAACCCTGCAGGCAGGGGAAGGCGGCTGTGAGCATTTCAGCCACTCAGATGCCCGGTCCAGGTTCTAGTTCTTCAGCCTGGGAACGAGAAATGGAAGTGCAGTGATTCTGCGCAGGGTCTGTGATGGAACGGAACTGTGGCCTCTGTGAGCTGGAAGAGCTTCAGCGTCACCTGTCTGTGGCTTTCTGGTCATGTTGTAGATGAGGAAGCTGAGGAGGAGGGAGCAGACTGTCCACATCTCTAAGGTGCAGGTGGAGCTGGTGTTAAAGTCCGAGGCTCTGGTTGACAGGTCAGCGCTGCCTCTGTAACAGGGCGGAAAGAGTCATCAATGTGAATTTGAAAACGGTGAGAATGGGAAAATGCACCTCCTTTTCCTGCTTGACCTCCTGTGTCACCCTCTGCATGAAGGTCCTTTCAGAGCCTCTGAGCTCACGCGCGGCCCAAAATGATCAAAAGTGACTTTAAGCCAGGAAGTATTTCATTTAAAACATTTCCCTGTGATACCTGTCAATGAGAGAGACTTAATACATGATAGTATATGTCAGTGTGAATTGAAAGAGGGAATGCATTTTATTAATTACATGAGCAGAGTTCAGAATATCTAAGTCTTCATTTGTAAGCCCCAGAAGAATATGTTAGGGATAATATAGTGTTCTCTATGCTTTTCCTAATGAAAATGAATGGTAAGACTTTGAACCAGTGAAATCCCAGGAGCAGCTACTGGTAACTACCTTAAGTGAATGAGGCAGATGACAGTTGATCTGCCCAATTTACAGATGAGAAACCTGAGGATTAGACATGTTAATTTATTTGCTCAAGGTCACAAAGATATGTGAGCAGGCCGAAACCAGTTTGGCTCAGTGGATAGAGCGTCGGCCTGCGGACTGAAGGGTCCCGGGTTCCATTCCGGTCAAGGGCATGTACTTGGTTGTGGGCACATCCCCAGTGGCAGGCATGCAGGAGGCGGCTGATCGATGTCTCTCTCTCATCAATGTTTCTGACTTCTATCTCTCTCCCTTCCTCTCTGTAAAAAATCAATAAAATATATTTTTAAAAAAAAGATATGTGAGCAGGAATGTAACACAGGCCATATTACTCTAGATGCCTCTGGCTGAGCCAGTATACTGCCACTCTTCGACGAAGTATTCCTTGACTTGTATGAAGAAGCTATATATAAAAATGGAATATTAAAAATACTTTAGTAATGAGTCATAAGCCTCTAAAATATACATTTGCATTTTTAAGTGTATGACTTCTCATGTCCATTTCTGATTTATTTTCTTGACCTTTCACTTAAGAGAAAATGCACTCTAATGTCCTTTTATTTAATTTTTATTCTTTTAAATATATTTCATTGAGTTTTTACAGAGAGGAAGGGAGAGGGATAGAGAGTTAGAAACATCCATCAGCCGCCTCCTGCACGCCCCCTCTGGGGAATGTGCCGCAACCAAGGATCACGCCCTTGACCTGAATGGAACCTGGGACCCTTGAGTCCGCAGGCCGACGCTCTGTCCACTGAGCCACACCGGTTGGGACTATGATGTCCTTTGGAAATGATAAGAGGCCATCAGGAAATCAGTGCAAAATTCTTCTGCTGAGAACCCGAGTTAAACCTCAGAGAGAACAGCAGGTACCGAGCATGGTAAGGGATGCTCACAAGTGAGGAGAGGCTGGTGTGCGTGAGAAAGCTCAGGGCTGTCTTCTCCACCCCTGCAGACCGCACGTCCGCCTCTCCTTTTTACTGAGCCATCGCGGGACATTTGTCACCAGGGTCGCAGGCAGTATGTCAGCTCGGAGCCATCCTGCAAACCCACCTTCAGCGGGGGGTCTTCACCCACCCCTGATCCGTGGGAAATTACGACTTTCATTAAAGATGCGGCGGAAGCCAGAGATCATAAATCTGGCAGGGAGTCTGCGCTTGGGGGTCACAGTCCTCTGACCTCTGGGTCACTTTGTCACCCTCCCAGCGGTCACTGCTGCCCCCTGATTCCCCAGGCCTCTCCCTGCTGACCCTTGACACCAAGCAGCTTTCTTCTCCCCACGCTGGCCACATGTTGTTCGAGTCCAGGGCCTTCGAGGCAGTAGGTCATCCATCTGAGCTCTGAAAAATGATGTGGGAGCCATGGAGATGGGCTTGCAGTGGTGGTGTGCGCAACACACGTGTCCTGATGTCAGTGTCCATGGATGCATCCCTTCCCAAAGCCATGGCTCTCACCCAAATCTTGCTCCAGTCTTGCAGGCAGCTGCTCTGGTTAACAGCAAAGCAGAGAGGGAATCTCGGTTGGAGGCGGTTTTAAGTTTCTTTCTTATAACACCTTTTAAAAAGGTCCAACAGGATCCAGACTTTTTTTTTTGTTCTCATAACCTCATTCTCATTCATGCGAAGAGTACCGTATTTTCCAGTGTATAAGATGACTGGGCATATAAGACGACCCCCAACTTTTCCAGTTAAAACATAGAGTTTGGTATATACCTGCCCTAAAAGATGACACCAGGTATATAAGACGACCCCCTACTTTTGAGAAGATTTTCCTGGGTTAAAAAGTGGTCTTATACGCCGGGAAACACGGTAATGAAAATCAAGAGAGATAGGGATTTTAACTTTACAATGAAAATGCCCCTCATTGGACAGGAAGGATGTTGAGTGTCCGTGTGGATGTGTGACCTTCTTCACTGTTGCAGTCCCTGAGGAAGGAGCCACCCACAAACTGCTGTTGCCATGCGCCCCGCAATTCTTCTCCCTCCCCCACTTTCTAGCTCTTTCCCTGCGACAGCAATGGCCTAAGTATTAAGGTGAAAAGAAATGGAGATGTAAAGGTGTGAGTGGGTCCCCGTGTGCAGGTTTGGGGTGAATGTGAGTGGGAATTAAGTGGGCAGAAAGAATGAGTGCATTTCCCTGGGTCAACACATGTGAAAGTCTGAAGAAGTGAATATAAAGGGGATGGGACTGAAGAGTCAGAATTTAAAAAAAAAAAGCACAGTGAGTTGACCTCCAAAGCTAAGGCCATCAGCTCCTCAAAAATTGCCACTGGGTACAAGGCAGACCTCAGAGCAGTGGGGGCTCCTGCAGTTAGGGTTCACGTGTCAGTGCCTTGGCTTGAGACAAGTGGGGGCAGAGGTGGCCACCTTCACTCTTATTGAAAAGGACCCCCCCCAGTGTCAATCTTCACTCTTCTCTTGAAAAACTTATCCTTGCTCCCAAATCATTTTTATTAATTTAAATATATTTTCAGTGATTTCTGAGAGAGTGAGAGGGAGAGAGAGAGAAACGTCAATGAGAGAGAATCGCTGATTGGCTGCCTCCTGCATGCCCTCTTACTAGGGATCTAGCTGCAACCCAGGCCTGTGCCCTGACTGGAATCCAACTGTGACCTCCTGGTTCATGGGAAGGGGCGGGGGTCGACCCTCAACCACTGAATGACACCAGCTGGACCAAAATAATCTTTAAATACCCAATAAAATATACCCAATCTCCAACACTCACAGCAGCATTGCTCATGTGTGCACATACAAAAACAAAAACAAAAAACAAATGTTGGATCTATTCAGCTAGAATCTTGGCATGATATTGTTTGCAATATAATGGTCTGAATTTTTCCTGCAATAATAAGCGTGGCCCGTACAGAGTGAAATATTTTACGCAGTGCTAGTATAAAATGATCAAAAGAGACTGAAGGTAATTAGTGCCAGAAGAGAAGAATTACTTGATACAAAGATTTAAGGGAAAAATGATCGAGATACTCTACACTCTGAGGAAATTGCCAAAGTCTATGTGTCCATGGGTAGAAAACACTGGGGCAGATCGCCAAGTGAATGCGAACAGTGAAGCAACTGATAACACGTCGACTGAAAATTCTGTCCTTGCTAAATCGTTCCCTGGGGTTGAATGATTGCGGATTCATCCAACATTTTGTGTTTCTGACTTTCACCAAGCGTGAACTCATGATGATACTTTATCCTGCCCCTCAAGGCACTCTGTCCTCCACAGCCCTTATCCCCACGTCTCCTGTACAGGGTGCGGGCTCATTGGCAAGGTTATGAGGAAAATAACATGTAGAACTTGTCATTTCCATTGCACTCTGTGAGGTGGTGTTGGAATTTCTGTGTGCCATGTTGTGTCTCTGCATATCCCCTCCGGGGGATGTTAACTCTGGCCACCAGGCTGCCATAAGGACAGCCACAGTTTGTTTTCTGGCTCAACAGCTCAACTCTTTCGTTATGGAACACAATGACACTTACTAAAATGTGCCTGAGAAAAATGAAATTCCCTTAAATCCACCCTTTAATATCTCTAGAGATTTTACAGTTTCATGTTGCATTCCAAAGACAAACTAGAGAGCTGACACGTTTTTTTCATTAGGACTGTTTTCGTGTATTTACTACACTATATTACACTTAAGATGGTATTATGAATACATATACTGAAGATGCCATTTCACATGAGACTGCTAAGTCATTTTCAATGAATTGTGATATTGGCCAATGATCATTTATTAACCGAGTAATCTGATTTTCATTGTCTTACTGTGCATATGAATGGGTTTGTGGGACAGAGTATATTTGAATAGTTAATGAACGATATTTTCATAGTCACTTCTTCAAAATGTTTTAATAAATTCCGTCTTCATGCAGACTAGGTAGGAAATGTGTTTCTTTAAAACCTAAAGACAGTGGCATTCAATAATTTGAGTTTCCATTAGAAATTTTCCAAGTCAAATTTACAGAATGACATTTGACATCATTACATATAGGAAGTGCATGTGACCTTTTGTGAGCCACATAAATGAAATGTCACCAATAATTTCATAAGGAAACATGGAAGAGCAACATGCATTAACCTTAAAAAAATCTACACTAATAATAGAGGAATATACAAATTGTCCAGGATGCTGTCATGTAATGACCAGTCAGGACAGGGGCAGGCCATGGTGGCGAGCTCTCAGCATGCCTGTGCTGGGGGCCCACAGGGCGCGGAGAGGAAGGGAGAGTTGATAGGCAGTTAGGGGGATCAGGCCAGGAAGGGAGAGAACATAGATAGTTAGGGTGATCAGGCAAGTAAGGGAGAGCAGATAGGCAGTTAGGAGGGTCAGGCTAGGAGGAGAGAGCAGATAGGCAGTTAGAGGGACCAGGCCAGCAGGGAAGCCGTTAGAGGCATCAGAGATGGCAGGCAGGTAAGCAGTTAGGAGCCCGTGGTTCCAGGTTATGAGAGGGATCCCAGGTTGGAGAGAGTGCAGGCCAGGCTACCCATGGTATCTGTTCTGCTCGTCACTGGGCACAGTAGGTACACGTGCACTGGGTGTGTGGGGAGCACGTGGACTCCGGAAATGAAATGTGAACAGGACTGGTACACCTCCTGCCTCCTGGAGCTCATACTCTAGCCAGGGACACAACAGAAACCAAAGCATCCAGATTCCTAACGGAGAAGTACTGATTGGGTGCCTGAGACAGACAGACGTGTCCACCAGCTGGCTGGACAGAAAACATCTCTCCAAGAACAAACACTGAAGCTGAGACCCAGCGCTGGAGGGAGAGTGGGTGGGAGGAGCTGGAGGGAGACTTTCCCTGGCAGACAGCGAAGAAGGGGCACAGGCCCAGAATGGGGAGAAGAGTTGGTGTTGCTATGGGAACCGTCATCAGTCTACTTAATTAGAAGGGAGATTGTCAGGAAAGGAAGAGGAAGAGGCAGTGAAGGGTCAGAAATTCACAGCCCTCCATGTGGGCAAAGAGTGAATTTGGAAAAAAATAAGTGTAGTCTCTTTTTGTTGTTGTTTTTAATTAATAAAACCAAGGTTACGTCTTTATTAGTGTGTGTGTGTGTGTGTGTGTGTGTGTGTGTGTGTGTGTGTTAGAGAGAGAGAAAGAGAGGAAGAGAGGAAAAGAGAGGGAGAAGCAACCCTATGAGAGGGAAAAATCAGTCAGTTGCATCCCAAACACACCCTGAAAACAAGTCAACCCCCAAACTTTCCATGCACTGGATGGCACCCTAACCACTGAGCGACCTGGACAAAATTAGACTCTGCATTAACATCAAGGATTGTACAAGATGGCAGGAGGTAATTCATTCCTTAAAATGTGATTTTTCTAAAAGAAACAGTAGCTGGCCTGCATGGCTCAGTGGTTGGTTGAGCCTTGGCCCATGAACCAGGGGAGGTGACAGTTTAATTTCCTATCAGGGCACACACCTTGGTTACAGGCCCCTCCCCAAGAAGAGCCTGCAGGGGCAGCCGATGGATGATTCTCTCTCATAAAATAAAAATGCCTGGTGGTTAAGTAGTGTTTGAAAGTGAAAAATAATTCAAGTGTTTCAAGTCCTCTTTTTGAGCTGTGTGTATGTGATAAAATGATCTAAAATGTATATATTTCTTATGATACTATTTAGCATTTTCAAATGAATCTTCATTAGGGGCTCTCAAAGAGCCGTGATTATTTACTATTAAGGAAAGATAAACTATGGCTCATGGCAATGCTTGGCTGTGATCATGTTTTTGATGTGTATCATTAAAGAAATCAAAATGCATACTTTTGCCAGTAAAGCATAGTGTGAATCAATCCATATGAGTTAACTGGTATTAGATTAAAATAATTACTCAAATAAAATGAGCATTGATAATTTTTAAAGATCATATATTGTTTGAAATATAACACAACTTGGTTTCGCCACAGTCATTTAATCTCTTTAGTAATGACAATTCAAATACAATAAAACTCAGCGGTTGACATTCATTATCATGATATAATATCTTATACCTGAATTATGAAATGAGTAACTGATTTTATCAAATAGGCATATGTTTAAGCAACATTGAAAGAAACAGACCAATCTTTATTATCTGTTAACTTATATTATATAGTGGGTTTTTTTTTCTGAAAGAGCTGCTTTAAATGGTTAAATAATGATAAGAAGTCATATACATTCCCAAAACCTAACATTATTCAAAACCAGATTTATTATTTATAATAGATGTTTTTGGATATTATACTTACTGTATGAGCATTCTATGCATGCCCTATGACTATGAGTCAAAGAAGGAGGCCCTCGCATGCATTCAAATACTGTATGAAAGGGCTTATGATATATAACTATCTATGCTAATAGAGTAATATGCTAATTAGACCAGATAGACTGGACATCTTCCGGACGTCCTTCCAGACGTCCTTCCTGACAAAGCCGGGGGTGTGGCAGCTTGCAAACCACCCATGGCCCCTTGCCCAGGCTGGCCCTGATTCAGGGCTTCCTTCAGAGCAGGCCAGTTGACCCCCACCCCTGCACCAGGAGTCTATCCTATATAATGAAAGGGTGATCTGCAAATTGACCCTAAAGGCAGAATGGCCAGAACAACCTCTGGACCAGTCACGATGAGGTGCACTGAGCACCTCTCGGTCTCTTCCCCCGGCCGTCAGGCACCGATCACCCAATGGCAAAGGGGAACCCGAGGTGGGTGGTGGTGGGCGCGGGGTTGGCTGTGGGCAGCTGGTTAAGATGGCCCTGATTGCAGATCAGGCCTAAGGACTATACCTGCACCTGAATTTTGTGCGCTGGGCCTCTAGTATCAAAATATACTCCGAGTGACTGATGGTAAACTGTGGATGCAGTCGGCTTGCTTTATTCCTCTAATTATTTTCCATTCAGTGGTTTCATTTTCAGTTATGTGGTCACTATTTAAAAACATCGAAAGTTAACATTGCATGCGTTAAACACTATGAAAATGGACTCGTTCCAAATTTCACATAGTATTCTCTCTTTTATTTTAACCCCATACCAATTTTTTCAATGCCCTCATCTGCTTGTACTATGTACTCACTTAACAAAAGGAATCAGTTGTATGGGGAAACAGTGGGGAAAAAATAAGTAGAATGAAAGTTGGATAATCCAGAAGTTAATATGGGAACCAAATAGGATTATCAACTCAGAATAAAAACAGCTAAACTTTCCTTCCATCTGGAACATGTTGTATGAGCACAGCTTTCTCCACCTGTCCATAAAACATTGCTATTGTAAAGTCGCTTTTAACCAAGACCGGTTTGGCTCAGTGGATAGAGCGTCGGCCTGCGGACTGAAAGGTCCCAGGTTCGATTCCGGTCGGGGGCATGTACCTTGCTTGCGGGCACAACTCCAGTAGGGGTGTGCAGGAGGCGGCTGATTGATGTCTCTCTCTCATTGATGTTTCCAACTCTCTATCCCTCTCTCTTCCTCTCTGTAAGAAATCAATAAAAAATATATTTAAAGTCGCTTTTACGTTTTATGGCCAACATTTCATCCGAATAACTGAAGTATTTCATCCATAATTTGCCTTTATATCAATCAGGCAAACAACTTCCTGTTCAGTAAGTCCATGGCGATTTTGCTGTTATATCTGAAAGGGTTTTTTTTATCTGAAAGATCATGTAAGGTTTCAAGATTTGGCCATGCAGCCCAGTCATGTTACAGTCAACATGCCCTCCATTTCGGGGTCCACTTTCCTGGCTAAATATTGTAAAATAATGATGAATAATTTAAGTCTTCTTCCTCTTACTAATTCTTTCTCCCACTTTCCTAAAAGACCTGCGACAGTTCCACATACACCTTCACCAAGTCTACCCCAGACTATTCCTATTTTCTCTTGTCCCTTCCTCAGTTTGCCAGTTTGCCAAGGAAAACCTTCCCCATGCCCTGCTTTAGAATTTCTGGGGACAGTCTGGGGTAAAAAAGTAGACAACCACATAATCACATTGCGGTTGTTTAGTTAGATGAGTATCATTACCCAGAACTACTGGGCCTTCTAACAGATGTTGTTATTCATCAACATCTGTGTGGAATGAAATCTATGTTTTGCCCTTACTCCAATCTTCTCATGTATAAGCTAAAAAAAAAAAAAGACTGTTTAAAGTGAAATTTGATTTTTCCTTTTATCTTTTCTCTGATTATGTTCTTCTTATGTTTTATCTTTTCTCTGATTATGTCCCTCTTATGTTTCTATCTCCCTCTCCCTCTCCCTTTGATGATTTCAGAGAGGAAGGGAGAGGGAGAGGGAGATAGAAACATCAATGATGAGAGAGAATCATTGATTGGTTGCCTCCTGCACACAAACCCCTACTGTTGATTGAGCTCACAACCCATGCATATGCCCTTGACCAGAATCGAACCTCAGACCTTTCAGTCTGCAGGCTGACGCTCTATCCATTGAGCCAAACTAGCCAGTGCTATATTCCTCTTTTTAATAGGAGTGTTATATATGCCATTTATTGAGAGACTACTGGGCCCTGGGAACCTTAGGTGATCTGTTTGTGTTACCATTCTAGTTCTCACGATATTTAAGTATGAATTGCAATTTCCATCCTATAAGTGCGTGAGCAAGAGCTCAGAGAGGTTCAGCTTTCCCAGGCTAGCCATGGCTGGTTGGTGGGTGGTGGGGACACGGAACATTCCACTTTATCAGGAGCAAAAGCCCAATCCTCTCTAGTCTCCAGTGTGCACCTTAGGCTAACTATAAGCAATCCCGGTTATTTATGTCAAAAATAGAAGAATGAGTACTTTCTGAGTTTCAGAAATTTCCAGAACTGCTTTCTGTTGACCCTTGTGAATTTCCAAAACTGGTATGTATGACCAAATGCTTGGATATGTAAGTTTTATTAGTTCATACTTACTGTCCTCTCCCCCTCCCCCCAATATTACTTCGGTCAAAATGTTGTGTATGGCATCATCTTCTTATTACACACCATGCTATCTTCTGTTGGCTTGGATACAGCGCTGATTTCTCTGTCTTGAAAATGGAAAAGATGGGATTCTGGCCTTTGTAGTAACAGCATCAACACTGACTCAACTCACTCCCAGCTTCCCCTGAAAAGTCAGGAAGACTCATCAGGAGAGGAGCAAGCAGGGTGGAGCAGGCCATGTCTTAGAAGGTCATTGACATTTTTCTGAAGATGAAATTGTCTGCAGAGTGTCCTGGCAGTGTCCCATCAGAGTGCATAGAAAGGCTTGGGGTGTGTTTATTATTTCTTTAAGTAAGTGGGGGCTCCTTATGATTCTTTAGGAAGCCGTGATCTAGACAGTCACACCAATCAGCACTCTACTGGGGTGAACGTGTCTTTAAGGCTCTGGGAACTGGGGGGAGAAGCAGCAATGTTCCTCCCTCTACCTCTGCCAGCTTCACTGAGACAGACGGTCCCCTCTTCTCCACAGGGAGAGACAGGGTGTGCGATGTTCCTGGCACGATCCACCAAACAAAACTCTACAGGGTTTCATGAGGCTCATCCTGGGTGGATGGAGATGGACAATACAAAGAGGCACTTTGTTAATCCGAGACGCTCTCCATCACTTCCTTTGCGTGCCATCAATATTGTTTCCTGGAAAGCGGTTTCAGAGCTGGCTGCCTCACTTCCTCCGTTTCTCCATCTTTCGGGGTGCGCAGCCCACTGCCTGCACATTAACTGTCTTCAGAATCCGCTGAAAATATCTTGTCTTCTTTCCGCTGGCACAACCCCGATCACAATGCAGGTGTTTAGAGCATTGATGTGATACTGAAACTCCACTCGAGTGCTTTCTAACCCATAATTGCCGCATCCCCCTGAAGTTCATGGTTTTGCATTGATCCTGGATACTCCGCTCACTGTGAGTCAGAGATTTGACTCTGTTGACAAGGACAGGGGTGTGTGCAGCGGGTAGAAACCATGAGAGAGCATAGGGCTTCCCTCTGGTCTCACATGGCATGTTTTTGAACTTGGCATTGTGAATGGCCGCTGAAATGTGGAGTGGGAGGGAGAGAGCCATCATAATCAGCGCTGATATCCCCGCTGAAAGAAGATGACATGATTTGTAAATAAGATGATACAGTACACAACTAGAGATATGGAGAAAGTTTCCTATAATAGGATTCTTTTGCGGGGGTGAATGGGGAGCAGGATTTGTGAAGGCTATATTACACTAAATATTTCAGGCCTGACCAGTTTGGCTCAGTGGATAGTGTGTCAGCCTGTGGACCAAAGGGTCCTGGGTCTGATTCCAGTCAAGGGCACTTACTTTGTTTGCAGGCCCCACCCAGGCGCACCCAGAAGGCAACCAATCAATGTGCTTCTCTCTCATCAATGTTTCTCTCTCTCTTCCACTCTCTCAAAAAATCAGTGGTAAAATATCATTAGGAGAGGATTAATAATAATAATAATAATAATAATAACTAAATATTTCAAATTCTTTAATCTCTACTTACACTTGTTAGATGATCAAAGATCTACTGGTCTATTTTGCTCCCTTGTGGAGAGTAACAGTTGAGAAGTCTGGTTTGGAAATACTGGAAATATTATAAATATGATTATACTAGAGGCCCAGTGCACAGATTCATGCACCAATGGGTTGCTTGGCCTGGCCTGCAGGGATCGGGCCGAAACCAGTTCTCTGACAGACATCCCCCCGGAGGCAATCCCAGATTGTGAGAGGGCGGTTCTCAGGTGATGCACCCCAGAATCTGGCTCCCTCCTCTCTGATTCCAGGTGCACCACCTGAGAAGCACAGCTGCCAAGTTACAGCAGCTCGGCAGCACCTGCATTGAGCATCTGCCCCCTGGTGATCAGTGCATAGCTTAGCTACCCATTGGATGGTCAAGTGGTCAGACGGTCACTTAGGTTTTATACATATAGATGTGTTATGTTTTTTCAACTTCCTCTCCCATTTCTGCCCTCCCTGCCTTCAAGAATAGAGAGTGGGTAATCCTCTGCTGTATGTCTGCTACTTGGCTAGTTACCTCTGCAAAGCCTGAAGCCAGCTTCCATGTACAAACTCCAGGCCAAGGCCTCAGTCATCTGATGCACTCTGCGAGTCACAGGCAGGCTGTGTGCTTTGTTTTTTCACAGTCAAACTTCAAGATAGTGTGAGTTTTGTTAAACATAAGAAATTATTTTGCTGTATTTCTGTGTCCATTTCTTCCCCAACTTATGTGTTTCGTGTGTTTGTGACCCCAATGAAGGACATATTGGAGATGCAAAGAGGAATGACATAGATTTTCTACCTTCAAGATTTATTGTTGTTATAATACGAAGGGGTAGTGGGTGCTGTGTACCGAGGTACTAAGAGTATAACATGATTAGTGCCTGGAAAAAGAAAGGTCCTCTAAAATATTAGTAGAGCTTAAAAGATAAAGCATCTCCTCTGGTGATTGAGGACACATTCCTCAGAAGACCCTTATTTTATGGATACCCCTCTCTGCCCATCTCATGAATGTACTAGGAATGGCAGCCGGGAGAGCTACATTTGCAAGAGGACAAGCATGTTGGAATGGCAATGTACGCCCCTGAGAACTAGAGACATCGGGAGAGGACTTTACAGACCATGTTTCAATGGGAATGGTATCTTTTTGAAAATAAGTGGCCATAACTTAACAGATTTTGAAGTTGTCCAAATGTTTGTCCCTCCACCATAGAGGCAATCAGACATTCTCCTTATGTTGTTAGCGATGGTCTTAACTACTATATTTCAGGACTGACTTGAGGATTCAACTAAAATTCTTAGCCACTTTTCCTCAGAAAATAAAGGGCTAAATATGGATTATGCCAAAATGGAGATTGTTGTTTTTGGCAACATATATCATCCAGATGGTTATAGTAAGCAACTCGATTCAACAGCTTAACTAATTTAGTTGTCTAGGGGGGGGGGGCATTTTGCTGATGATTTATCCTGGCAGATCCACTGGGAAACAGTCTGCTCAAGATTTTCTTTTCTTATAAGAATCATGCTCAAGTCCTCCAAAGCTCCAAGTAGACAAGACAGCTCAACCTCCAACTTTCCCAGGAAATGACCTTTCTTTCCTTTCTTTTCCCTCTTTCCTTCCTTCCTCTCTTTTTCCATGGTTCAAAGTTCAAACGGCATGTGCATCAAAAGCTGTTTGGATAAATAACCCCTTATTCCTGTCTGTGGTTCAGTTTGGAATTCACCCCCATTAAAAGGGCATGTGGCTTTGGAATAGAGTGGACTTGAGTTCTAGAACAGGCTTTGACCCTTTTATTTCTTAGGTATTTTTATTGATTTCAGAGAGGAAGGGAGAGGGAGAGAGAGAGAGAGAGACATCAATGATGAGAGAGAATAATTGATCTCATGATTCCTACATGGCCACCTCTGCAGATGGAGCCTGCAACCCAGACCTGTGCCCTGATCAGGAATCAAACAGAGACTTCCTGGTTCATAGGTGAACCATACTGGCCAGGTGTCTCTTATTTAAAATAAAAAAATACTTTTACTGCCTTTTACACTTCACTGAGAATCAGTTTTTTGTTGTTTTTTTAACCTAAAAAAAAGGTGTGTGTGTGTGTGTGTATATATATATATATATATATATATAATCTTATGGATCCTATAGAATTTAACTGATTATTATAAAACTAGAAGCCTAGTACATGAAAATTCATGCCCTGGAAGGGGTGTCCCTCAGCCCAGCCTTCCCCTCTCACAGTCTGGGAGCTCTCAGGGGTGCGAGGTGACATGGCAATCAGGGGAAGTTGACGCCTCATCACACCTCTGCTGCTGCCACTGCTGGCAGCGCAAGCCTTAGCTGGCCCTGGTTACCTGAGCCTCAGGTGGCCTGGACAGCTGGGAAGCCAGCATCCAAGGCTTGCCTGTGCCTTGGTCTGGCCCTCGGTGGCTGGGGCGCTGAGGGGACTTGAGGACTCCAGAGGCAGGCATGAGGGAAGGCCGGAACTGCCTCAGCCATGCAGCCTGTCTGCCTTCCTAGTGGAGCTGCGTGGACTGAGTGGCACCATCTTGTGGCTGTGAGCGCTGCCATCTTTGAGTGGGGCAGTCAATTAGCATATTCCCTTCTTATTGGCTGTGGGCACGTCATCTCTGTGATGGTGTGAGGGCCGATTAGCATATTCCGTCTTTATTAGATAGGCGTGGCTTGCCCTGTGTCTGGCCCACAGGAGGCTGTTGGCCAATCTGAGAACCTTTCTTTACAAAATGTGATTATTATGGGTTAGATAAGGAAGGCTGTAAAGCTGTCATATTTCCTTGTCATCCTGTCAGAAAGCTGACTTTGTGTTCCATTGCTCTTACTCTGTGGACTACAATTCCTATTGAATTATTTCTGCGACCAAATTTCATTATTTATCACTGAGGTTATTCCCCATATTTAATTAATTTCCTACTGTCTGCCTTTACTGGGAAATATTAAAGAATTAAGAAGACAAAGAGTAAAAGTTATTTTAGTTTTGGAAATGATTGGAACTGAGATACAGAAATGAGAAACCCATGATACTCTGGGAAATGTCCATGTATCAGTGTGAAATACAGTGGTACCTCGAGATATGAGTTTAATTTGTTCCCTAACCTTGAGGCATGGGAAACTATGAGACGCTCAAGTCGCAGTAAACTGGTGGGTCGTGTGCAGCCGGCCAATCCACGCGATGACTCCTATCTCAACTGTTGCTCGTATTTCAAAGCAAAAATCGCTCGCTGGACACTTCGTATCTCAAAAATCTCATATGTTAGGGCGCTCGTATCTCGAGATACCACCATACAGTGTTTTTGAAAAACATTCTTTCCCAAACTGTATTCCCAGTAGGACTGCATCATTTAGAAAAAAATGTCTGCTTCGCATAAATACATTTGTTTGCCACCCAACTTCTCAGCACCTTTCCTCTACAAGGAATTCTTTCATGCTTGTGTGACCTGGAACGGCTTTGGGGACCACTTGTGAACCCCTCCTGAGGACAGCATGGAGGTTGCTGACTGAGGGACAGAAGAGAAGATGAGAAAGGCATTTGGGGGACAGACTGTGGAGTGCCTTGAGTGTTGGACTCTGAGGTCTGAGCCTAGTCAACATGTGAAGAAAGGCATCATGGGCCTTGAGAATACGGGCTCTTAGGTCAGCCGATCGGACTCTTCCCGGCTGCACCCCTTTGCTGGGGTATGTCAGTAAGGGGGTTACCTAGCCAGGCCCTGTGGGAGAGTCTGCGTGGGGTGGAGTGTGTGTTGAATAGCAGCTTCTTCACTACACTGTGATGAGAATTAAATAAGCTAATAGATCAGAAGCTAGTCCAGTGCAAACAGCATGAAATCCTGAAATAACACCCACAAATGAGCAGTCATGGAACCATTTGGGGCAAGGACATGGCACTGTGTACATGTTTGAGCTGAGCCAGCCCTGCATCAGAGGAGAAATCCCCTGTTAGAACCGTGACCCTGGCAGGAGGGAGCAAAGGGAAGGATGGAAGCTCACCTGGAGGAAAGGCCATTGGCAGCATCATCATGCATGGGGACAGTTTCTGACAGGGCAGCGTGCGGCTCACAATGCTGTGGAAAAGACTGGCATCGCCGAAACCGGTGTGGCTCAGTGGATGGAGCGTCTGTCTGTGGACTGAAAGGTCCCAGGTTCACTTCTGGTCAAGGGCACGTACCTTGGTTGCGGGCACATCCCCAGTAGGGGGTGAGCAGGAGGGGGCTGATCGATGTCTCTCTCTCTCATTGATGTTTCTAACTCTCTATCCCTCTCCCTTCTTCTCTGTAAAAAATCAATAAAATTTATATATATATATATATATATGTAGATAGATAGATATATAGATATATAAAGTAAAGAGCCGAAACCAGTTTGGCTCAGTGGATAGAGCGTCGGCCTGCGGACTGACGGGTCTCAGGTTCGATTCCGGTCAAGGGCATGTATCCTGGTTGCAGGCTCATCCTCACTAGGGACCATGCAGGAGGTGGCTGATCATTGTCTCTCTCTCTCATCGATGTTTCTAACTCTCTATCCCTCTCCCTTTCTCTCTGTAAAAAAATCAATAAAATATATTAAGAAAGCAAAGAAAAGACTGGCATAGCAAGGCTTTGAAATGCAGGCATTTAATTCAGTTAAATGGAACTGTGCAAATATCTCCCCCAAATATCCTGTGGGTATTGTGTGAATGTGAGTGTGATCCTGTATGTGTGTGTGTGTGTGTGTGTGTGTGTGTGTGTGTGTGTATGCATGCATGCTCTCTACACAATTTTCCAGGCACAGCGTTTTCTTTCAGCTCCTGGTTCCTTTTGCTGCTTCAGTTTGAGGCTTTGATTTCGGACAGCCGCTCTGTCATTTCTATGGCATGTATAACACCTTTGGCTCTAATTGGAAATTGGAACCGACTTTTTAATGAAAGACATTTCCCGAGAAGAGGATGGTTTTGCAAAAGTTAATTTTTCTAATCCTTGGCTGGTGAGTTCTATTTTCTCTCCAGTGTTACTTGGAATACTTGAATACAGACAGAAGATTAGCAAATCTAATAAGATTTTAGTTGAGGAGAACATAGCCATTAAAAACAGTTGGGAAAACGAATCACTTTTATTTTATTAGTGAGAAACTTTCATAATGTCAACACATTTTTATTTTCAGGCGTGTTTTAATAAGAGGAATGGGAAACAGGTGTGTGTCTAACTAGGTTAAAAGGTGGAAAAGTAGAAGGTAGCTGCAAAAATTATTAGCACAGTAGATAGTAAGTTATAAACTATGCATTTAAGTTGGATTATATCAGAGATTCGACAGAAGATGTTTGACTTCTATCTAAAGATCTACAGGTTGTTGTTTCTGGCACACAATTGAAATAGACCTGAGTTGAATTAGAATTTTGTTTTAAGGATACTGGGCTAATAGTTATAAAATATATCTTTCAAAACAACAATGTGTTTATTCCTTTGACTTTAGATTAATATATAGTAAATAGTGACGGATACATTGGATCTATTTTATATATTCACACTGCCATTTAAAATATGGAAATATGCTGAAACCAGTGTGGCTCAGTGGATAGAGTTTCAGCCTGCGGACCGAAAGGTCCCAGGTTCAATTCTGGTCAAGGGCACATACCTTGGTTGCGGGCACATCCCCAGTAGGGGGTGTGCAGGAGGCAGCTGATCAATGTTTCTCTCTCATTGATGTTTCCAACTCTCTATTCTTCTCCCTTCCTCTCTGTAAAGACTCAATAAAATATATTTTTTTAAATTAAAATAGGAATATAATGCCAATGTTTCACCTAGTGGAATTTAAAATAAGTGTTGCTGACATACGTTTACTTTAAATGCGCTGTCAATGCAATACTTCAGTGGTATATTTTAACATTAACATCGAAGATCACTTTGTGAAGGTTGTTAAGCTGATACCTCAGTGCCCCACTATGAATCAGCTCTGAACTCAAGTTCAAACTCAAACTAAATCACTGGCTGTCGAACTCTCAGGCTGAGCTGTTCTCTTAGATCAAACTCTTTGCATCACTGAAAATGGGGTGACATAGAAGGTAATAGGACAGTGGAAACCAGTGTGGCTCAGTGGATAGAGTGTCAGCCTGCAGACTGAAAGGTCCCAGGTTCAATTCCGGTCAAGGGCATGTACTTTGGTTTCAGGCACATCTCCAGTAGAGGGTGTGCAGGAGGCGGCTGATCAATGTGTCTCTCTCATCAGTGTTTCTAACTCTCTCTCCCTCTGCCTTCCTCTGTATAAAAAAAAATATAATATATATATATATATATATATATATATATATATATATATATATTTTAAAGAAACAAATAGGACAGATCTTGTCATTTCTCTTCAGCCATAGGTACTTTCCTTTAACCATTTTACTCTAAATGTGGGTAGGTGACTCAGAAGGTGGGGGGAGGGGGCAAGGCTATAGTGAACAAATACTGTTGAGTGAAGCTGATAGCCATGTTCTTCTGCAGTTCCTTATAGAGAAACAAGCAACATGAAAATAAAACACCTGTTTCTGTAAGCCATTCCATGAAAAGGAATGGGAGACATTGCTTTCATTTGTGTTTTCTTTCCTCTTACTGTTTAATCCTCACCTGAGGGTATGTTTTTATTGATTTTTGGAGAGAAAGGAACGGGGATAGAGAAACATGGATGGGTTGCCTCCTTATGCGTCTGAATTGGGGATGGAACCCACACCCTTTCAGTGTACCAGACAACTCTCCACACACCTGGGCCACCGGGCCAGGGCGAGAGACTTCACTTTTATTTTTCAGCTCCCACCTCCTCTTCCTCCCTCCATGGCAAAGGCAGGGTGCTTTCCATGTTTATCTTCCTGACCAGTCTTTATGACAGAAATACCATATTTTCCCACGTATAAGACGATTTTTAACCCAGGAAAATCTTCTCAAAATTCGGGGCTCGTTTTATACACCGGGTGTCATCTTATAGGACGAGTATATCCCAAACTCTGTATTTTAACTGGAAAAGTTAGGGGTTGTCTTATACACCCAGTCATCTTATACGCTGGAAAATACAGTGTGTCTGTGTCATTTATTTTTTGGTTTCTCACAACTAACTGAATGATTTGATTTAATTTTTTTTTAATTCATGACCTGTTTATTAGGTAGCAGTAACCTGGAATGATATTTCTGTGTGTGTGTGTGTGTGTGTGTGTGTGTGTGTGTGTGTTTGACACACACACACAGATTAACCAAGGAAATCTCAATTCAGCAAATTCTCGCCTTACCCCATGCCTCATGGTGTAGCTGCAGACCTAGGAAGCAGTGTGGCCCTTTGGACTCTCATTCACCTGCCCTCTCCAATTTAAATTAAATTTAAATTGTTCTTAGGAATGATTCAGTCGTGAATTCCAGATGAACTCCATTCTTGTTCTTTTTTCAGCTGGAAAAAGCACGGAGCCTAGAGAAGAAAACATTAATGGAGATCCTAAGAAGCTTGGGTAGTTTTCCTCCTACCCTAAGATGATATTCTTTTTCCATGGATGGCACCCCTTAATTGTAACCCTCTTTAACCACTCCCCTTTGGTTAAAGGAGAGTTTGAGGCAATGGGCCTAACTCTAATATTTTATTTTATTTATATTTTAATGTATTTCATTGATTTTTTACAGAGAGGAAGAGAGAGGGATAGAGAGTTAGAAACATTGATGAGAGAGAAACATCAATCAGCTGCCTCCTGCACGCCCCCTACTGGGGATGTGCCCGCAACCAAGGTACATGCCCTTGACCAGAATCGAACCTGGGACCCTTCAGTCCGCAGGTGGATGCTCTATCCACTGAGCCGAACCGGTTAGGGCTAACTCTAATATTTTAGATGTTTCCTTCTTGTGGCTCCTTCGTTTTCTCTAAACATCCAGCTGCATTACTTATATCCCCCTGTTATTAACGAAGAGTACGCTGGATGTGGACCTTCGCATATTTGAATTAATAAATCTTCTGCTAGGTGGTGACCTTGAGCTTAGCATTCATAGAGCGGAAGCTTATTTGTTACACCTGGGTTCTCCTGCCCTGTGCTTAGAAAAAATTACCTCATTATCTCTGCATTCAAGCACTAACATCGTGATCAGCCAGGGAACAAATGCTAAATCTTTCCAATTTTTTTTATTATTTAATAAGATTGCCATTTCTTCAGTGAATCCTTCACCTTGAATAATTGCCGATCAACAGAGTGCACAGATTCTAAAATATTTTTCCAAGCAAAAATATGAAACCAAAAATCACATTGCACTTTGTGTGTGTGTGTGTGTGTGTGTGTGTGTGTAGGGGGGGTTGCTTTGCGTTATAATTCATTATTAATTTTCACTCCATGGTGCCCATTACAGCTGAACTTTTCTATGTGAAATCACACCGTTAATTGAAAATTTTAATGTAGTCTGTTAAATTCCGTGTGGCTGACAACAGTCACCTCCGAGGTGACTGTGCCTTTTAAGACTATTAGGGCCATTAGGGTCTATTCTGGGCCTCAAGAAAATGCTTCCCTTTTCCTCAGCTGCAGGGACAAGAGAGCCTCCTCCAGCTAATCAGCTTGATGGGCTCTCTCCTTCTCAGAAAATCAGTCACCTCGGCGTCCTCAGACCAGCCTTCTGCGTGCTATACATCCACAGTGGCCAAGACCGGTTTGGCTCAGTGGATAGAGCATCGTCCTGTGAACTGAAAGGTCCCAGGTTCGATTCTGGACAAGGGCATGTGCCTTGGTTGCGGGCACATCCCCAGTAGGGGGCGTGCAAGAGGCAGCTGATGGATGTCTCTCTCTCATCAATGTTTCTAACTCTCTATCCCTCTCCCTTCCTCTCTGTAAAAAAAAATCAATAAAATATAAATGGACAGTGCCTCAACAGTGTATACACACTTCATTCTTTTTCATTCCAGTGGGTTAAATGGAAAAGAAAAGAAAAACATTGGAATGAAGAATGATGCAAAGTGTGTGTCCATTTTGGGGAACACCCTCTATGTATGACATGCATGAGCTGGTAGGGGTTTGAACTCATGAATGGGCTCTCTACCATTTTTTCCTTCTCTTACTGAATCAGTTTCTTCGGTGGCAGTCAACCCTCGCTGCAGGCAGGGCAGAGGTGTGGTTGGGGATTACCCCCAAGGCTATGCTTCTGCTCTGTGCTCAGGCCTGTAACTCATGGCATGGTTTTATTTTCTAGCTTCTAGTTGCTTCTAGTTGCACTGCCCAGTGCTTGAGGGGCTGCTCTCAAACAAGACTGCCTGGGGCCCGACCCCCCCCATACCACTCTCTGTGACCTTTGCAAGTCACTCAAGCTTCCTGTGATTTATCATCACCTCAAAGGGTGTTTTGGGGACTCCCCAGGGCCCTACAGACTGTGTTGACCACCGTTCTCCCACCCATGAAGGTCAGATCGTTATGATCATAATGGCAATCCAGGAGGGCACTTCTGGGCACAGAGCACAAGACCCTGCTTCTTGTGTCGCCGGAAATGCCGCCATAAAACACTCTCCTCTTAGTTCAGTAATCACCGCCATCCCTCCCCATGCACAAGGCTGGGATGGTGGAGGTCTACAAAGCACCCATTCAGTCTCTGGAAAAGTCCCCAGAAATTGCACCCATTGAGCTTCCGCAGAGTTTGAGAAATCAGACAAAGTGTGACAGATGGAAGCCTGCAACATAGTTGGCACTAACGGTTAGGAAGAGCCTTCTGCGTTGGAGCTCTGGATGTTTCTCTCTGCAGGATGACCGCTCAGGAGAGGAAGAACTCAGCCAGCCCCTGCTTCCCGAACAAACCCGCCTGAGATCGCTTCTTCCAGACTCAGGTAGACCAGTGGGCCGGAGGGCAGTCAGAGCTGATCTCATGGTCAACGTCAGTCAGCAAAGGGAAATCTCTCTGCACTGACCATAGGCATAGATGGTAGAAAAGCACCATATACTCCCTGCAATATTATCCCCTGCCATACACTTAGCCCAGCTACAGCACTCCCAGAGAGGGGGGGGTTTCATGTTGGTGGATGCCCACAAAGGTGTTTTCTACATAGTGAGCATACAGTCATAAGGAGAGTGAATCCATCCTTTCTCTGAACATCTCTAAGGAAATCTGTGTGTTTCTTACCTGCAATACAAGCTGAGTGGTTTGAAGGCATTTTGCAAATATTTATCTGTCCTCAGGGGATTTGAAATGCTCCTTTTATTTATTTTATTTTTTATATTTTATTGACTTTTTACAGAGAGGAAGGGAGAGGGACAGAAAGTCAGAAACATCGATGAGAGAGAGACATCGATCAGCCGCCCTCTGCACACCCCGCACAGGAGATGTGCCCGCAAGCAAGGTACATGCCCCCAACTGGAATTGAACCTGGAACCATTTAGTCCGCAGGCCGACGCTCCATCCACTGAGCCAAACCAGTCTTGGCTGAAATGCTCCTTTTAGTTTCTACCCCTGTGAATTCCCGAGGTGAAGACCAATGGCTGTTTCATACTGCCTTGCCATGCTGCTATTCATGTCCTATTCAGTACTTCCATGTTCTGCCTCTTCACCTATTTTTTTTTCTTTTTGAGGGGGAAATACTGTTTCATTATCAAAATGAATTAAGTGTATATTGGTGGTGAGTTATGGTGAAATGAAACTGTAGTGCGTTCAGGTGCTAGTTTTCAAGGGAAGAAGAAAGTAGCTGCTATTGTTTCGGTAATAATCAGTTCCTCCACGTTCATATCGAGCCAATGCTCTTGAAAGGTGGGTTGGCATTCAAAGGCGAACCCAAATGCTTGCATTTATTTATTTTTTCTTTTTAAATGAAGCAATGTCTGCAAAGACAAAGGGCCTATTTCTGACCACCAAGCTCCGATTGATAATAGGGGTATTGATTTTAGGAGTCCTTCTTATTACTCTTGAAATGAGAAATCAATATCTTTAGTCGATTGTATGATAAGGAAAAAAAAACACATGGAAGACAAGACATCTCTGTGAACAGAGGAGAAAATCTCCGGCCACTTTTCAGAGCTATAGCAGACTGTGCAAAACCTGTAGATCACTATCACATGCAGGTCAAGGAAAGACGTATAGGTTGATTTTGTCATCAGTTACAAACCTAACTGTAATACATTAGACAGAATTACAAATGGAAGTTGTCTTCGACATGGTTGGATGATTAACTGCAAATATTGATAGTAGTACTCTATCCAGCTTTTTAGAATATGGGCTCCATCTCTCAATTATGGCTATGTGGGTATTTGCTATCACCTTCATGTAATGGAAGTTCTGGAATTCAGTACACGTGTCCCATCCTGTGATATCTGGGCTTATATCTCAGCGGTTTGGTAAGTGACTGTTTACAGTGGTGTCTTGGGGGACATTGGAAGAATAAGTAACTGCACAGTGTCATCATATTGTGACAATGGCTAACAGCACAACCGAACAGCAGGGACATGAGGCTGCATGGTTCTTGGCAGGGACAAGGGACCTCAGGCCCAGATCCTTATCCTGACTGCCTGCCACCAGCAGCCCCTCCCTCCTTCCTCATGGCTGGGGCCTCCCTTCCTTCCCCCTGGGAGACCCCAACCCTGATTGAACTCCCAGACGACCTCCTGGTTGAGGGGAAAATTTTCATACTCCACTTTTATTATATAGGTCTGGTGGCCCGGTGCACAAAATTCATTCACATTAAAAGGCAATTAATTAGAGCAAATATTTTAATATTGCTATTTGCCCTTTCTCTGTAAGAGGAGTGTCAGAGATGAAAGAAAATCAGTAAAATGTATCTGAAAACCTCCTTCCTGTCCGAGTCTGGGATGTGCCATTGGATCTAGAGTCAAGTCCCCGCCCACCACCTGCACGTGCTTTGAAAATGCAGGAGACACAGACCCAACTGGCCCCCAACCCTTAAAGCCACTCCAGGCAGGGGGCACAGCCTCAGGTCCTCCATCCTGGTGCTGGGTGGGGGGCACAGTCTCAGGTCCCCCATCAAGCCCCACTGGGTGGGGGAACATCACAAGGTCTCCCCACCCTGTGCCGGGGCAGGAGGTGCAGCCTGAGGCTCCCCATCAAACTCTGCCAGGCAAGGGCCATGGCCTGAAGTCCCCTGTCCAAGCCCTACCAGGTGGGGGTGTGTCCTGAGGTCCCCCCATCAAGCCCTGCATGATGGGGGTGTGGCCTAAAGTCTCCCATCAAGCCCAGCCGGGCAGGAGTATGGCCTGACGTCCCTTGTCCCTGCTAGGCACCATGCAGCCTCAGGTCCCTGCTGTTTGGTTGTGACATTACGCCATCCCAGATAATTTGCATATCCCTCCATTATTATGATTCCATGTCCTGGGCAAATCTCTTGATAAGCATTACTCTTTTAATTCTTACAACTATACTGTGCTAGACTGGGCGTGAGAAAACTGATATACAATACTCATACAAGCTAGATAATAAGTAAATAATATGCCACCCTAAATATTAAGGATGTTGCCCATATTTCCCTCCACCTGGAATGCTTTTCTCTGGATATCCCTTTGGCTTACTTCTCCTGAAGACCTACGCTCCAATCTCCATGTTACTCATTTACAACTTCAACTCTTTTTTCCAATGATATTGTTCCACTGAGTTTTACATATCATGACTGTGTTCTCTGCTACTCAACCTTATTTACGTTTGCATTACTTTATTTTATTTTTTACTCCCCAAAATTATATACAATAGGGTTTTATTCCCCTGATTATGTTGCAACATTACCAAGTGGTGAGAGGACAGACAACCAGGCACCCGGAAATTTCCAGAGAGAAACTTTATTGCAGGAGCACCTGTTCTGGCTGGCTCCGGGAACCGGCTCCCAATGCTGAGCCCAGAATGCAGGGCCTTTCTCTGAAAAAGGGCACTACGTTCTCTCTCTCTCCACTCCCAGGGCCTTTGCACAGGCTTTTTGTGAGGGGAAGTGAGATTAGGACCAATAGCCTGACTGGCACCAGCAGTCAACCCCTTGTGGGGGCTGTGCATGGTTGACACCCCTGTAAATTAAGTCAGATACGTATTTAGGGAAACAGCTTTTGCAAGGCTAAGGTACAAGCATTGGTGGGAGGGGGCTGGGGCTTAATTATAGGCTGGCATGTACAGTGGTACCTCAAGATACGAGTTTAATTCGTTCCGTCACCTTGAGGCGTGGAAACTATGAGACGCTCGAGTCGTGGTAAATTGGTGGGTCGTGTGCAGCCGGCCCATCCATGCGATGACTCCTATCTCAACTGTTGCTCTTATTTCAAAGCAAAAATCGCTTGCTCGACTGCTCATATCTCAAAAATCTCATATGTTAGGGCACTCGTATCTCGAGGTACCACTGTACTTCCAAATGCGGACTCGGGCTGCTAAGCCCAAGCTGCCTTCCCAGTAAAAAACGAACATTCCTTGAACGTCTTCTAGGAAGCAGGAGGTGCTGAACAAATAACTGTTGAAGGAATGCATCTAGCCTCAATGAACTGAGTCCTTTACATGGTGGTGAAGGATCCAAGCTGCTTAGCTCCCTATATGGAGCACAGGGTCTGAGTAATTAATTAATTAGTTGAACAGTGGAATCTTACAGTTGGTTCCATCCAAAAGGATTCCGTATTTCTTGTTTTCTGTATTCAATTCCATATGCGCTCCTCCGGGAGCAGGTCTGTCATGTTGCTGAGTGGCAGAAGTGTCTGGAGAACATGCTCAGGCAGTATTCTTAAGAGCAGAAAGACGCCTCCGAGGCATTAGGAAGCTTGGGGGTTTTCGTCCTGCCTTCTCAGTCCTTGAGTGTGGAGAAAGCGGGCTGCCTCTCTGTTAACATATTTAAACGGCTCTGTATTCCCACTGGCACCGCGGACTGGTAACGAGTTAACGATTTGTGTTCCCAACACCTCGGGGAGCTGATTCCCACAACAGCTGTGCGGGCTCCTGGCCGTGGGGAGGGCGGGACGTAGACTTTGTTGGAAAATCCACATCACACTTGCTTTTAGAGGCTTCTACTCGCTTCCCATAGTATCTCTTTTCCCCCTTTCTTTATGTGCTGTCGTGTTACACACACGTAGAGAGAGAACACGCGGAGGATCATGTCTGGGAAAGCAAACTCACAGTTCACCCCTGGAGCATAACTCTGAATGCCATTTCTTCATGCCTTTCCCATAACGGATGTGTGGCAGTATAGAATCTGAAGATGTTTTCTTTTAACCCGTTCAAACATTTCCCCGGAGAGTCGCCCGTAGCGAGAATAAATGCGGAATGGTATTGAGAAATATTTCCAACATTTATTTGGTTGAAATAACACCTCCCCAGAGATAGGGATGCGCCATAGATGTGTACACAGTTACATCAGAGTGAAACAATAACGATGCATTATTTTCCTCTACCGAGCATGCTAGTAATCCTTCAGTGGATTTTTCTATACAAGAAACTCTTTATTTTGTCGAAACCGGTTTGGCTCAGTGGAAAGAGTGTCGGCTTGCGGACTGAAAGGTCTCAGGTTCAATTCTGGTTAAAGGCATGTATCCTGGTTGCAGGCACATCTCCTGAAGAGGCCGTGCAGGAGGCGGCTGATCGATGTCTCTCTCTCATTGATGTTTCTAAATCTCTACCCCTCTTCCTTCCTCTCTGTAAAAATTCAACAAAATATATTTAAAAATAAAGAAACTCTTATTTTAGTAGAGACTTAGGAGTTGAGTCTCATAGGGGGCAGCCACAGAATATTGGGGACCTGCTATTATGGTAAGAAACATCCATCCTGCTCTGTTAGCCATGATTGTGTTGTTCTGATGGAAGAAGACGCGTTCTCACCTGGCTGGGAGTTGCACCTGGGACCTGGGAGCTCACCTGGAAAAGCAGCCCCCCCCGCCACTTCAGGAAGCTGCCTCTTCTCATGGGGAGACTCACACCCTTGTTGCAGAAACCAGATCCTTTGCCTAGGACCATCCTGCCTATTTGTGAGCTGCCCATTTGGCACGCCTTCTTCCATTTCCCAGGTAATCTTTGTCCTTCTACCCTGTGTAAGCAGCTGCCTCATGGGGAGAGGCAGAGCACATTTTTGTGGGTGACCCCTTGCTCTTCCATCCCGCCAGCAGTATTATAATAAGCGCTCATAGATGATTCAACCCTGACTCTGCTGAACTGGCTTAAATAGTGACAGATGGCGTGGACCCATGGATTGTCTGGTTACAAGTCAATGCCATAAGGACTTACAAAATATTTTTTACAATAACGAGATTACTACATATTATCCATGTGAGAGGCCACTGTCTTATAACTGAACATGTTATTTAAATTTTGTTGTTGTTTTTTTAATCACTGCCCTCCTTTAGAAATGAGTCTTTAAAAAAATGATCTTCCCTTCCCTCAGTGGTTGAGTGTTTACCTGCACAGGAATGGCTGTGGGGTCTATTTCAGGTCAAGGGCATGTGCCTAGGTTGCAGTTTCGATCCTGGCCCCGGTGGTCTGGATGCATGGAGGAGACAACCAATGAATGTATCACACATCCATGTTTCTCTCGATCTCCCTCTGCCCACTTTTCCCCCTTCCACTCTTTCTAGAACTCAATGGAAACAGTAACCTCAGGTGAGGATTAACAGTAATATGCTCTTCACTAAAGTGGTATTTAATTTGCTTGTGGTTTAGGAAACCGCTGATTAAAAGCAAGTCTTCGGGAATAATTGTTGGTTATTAACATCAGACATTATAGTAAAAATTACTTCTGGTTTTGACAACCCGTAATCAAAGACGAATAGGATGAATGAATAAACTTCAGAAATACAGAGATTCAGGAGACATAGATAATGCTAAAAACTCATTTAATGCTTGGTCAGTTTTTATGCTTGGCTTTGTATTAAAATTGGATGATTTCACATAGTAGTCTGGACACAATTTTTTTAAGTGCATTTTTTTTGTCTTGTTCAAAGTCCACCTCTTCTGTGAAATTGATCATATCCAATGAGCTCTGATGCTGTGTTAGTGCCTGTGTAATAGCCTCTTTCATCAGAAACTTCCCTCCTCGTTAGGAGGAAAAAATTCACAAGAATCCCAGACAAGATACTAGACAGCATACTAGTACATTGGAGGGTGGGGAGTGGGGGTTAACCAATGACCTTGTGCGCATATATGCATAACCCATGGACTCAGACAATAGGGTGGTGAAGGCCTGGGGCAGTGGTATGAGTGGGGGGCAGACTGGAGGTGGTCAAGAGGGGGAAAGGGGAGCATATGTAATACTTTCAACAATAAAGAATTATTTAAAAAAAAAGAAAGAAAGAAAAGTTTCTGCAAAGCCAAAAACCATCAACAAAATGACGAGAGAGCCCCCTGCATGGGAGAACATATTTGCCAATTATACATCTGATAAGGGATTAATCTCCAAAATATATAGGGGACTCATACAACTTAACAAAGGAAGACAAACAATCCAATAATAATAAAAAAATAGGGCAAAGGACCTCAGTAGACAATATAATGGTTGGGAGATCCATGTGTGGGTTGGTATGTGGCAAGAGTTAATTCATTTTAATTGCTCTATATTCCACATTGTTGTTAATGAATAATAAAAGGAGCATGTGTGGGTGGGTAGTCAGTCTACATAAGAGAAGCCCCAGGAGTTTCCTCAAAAAAACTAAAAATGGAGCTCCCATTTGACCCAGTGATCCCACTCTTAGGAATATATTCCAAGAAACTAGAAACTCCAATCAGAAAGGAGATATGCACTCCTGTGTTCATAGCAGCACAATTTACAGTAGCTAAGATTTGGAAACAGCCTAAATGCCCATCAGCAGATGAGTGGATTAGAAAACTGTGCTACATCTACACCATGGAATTCTATGCTGCTGGTCCCAGTGGTCCGGATGCATGCAGGCGAAAATGCTGCTGTAAAAAGGAACTCCTACCATTTGCAACAGCGTTGATGGAGCTGGCGAGCTTTATGCTAAGTGAAACAAGCCAGTCAGAGAAAGATAAATATCATGTGACCTGACTCATTTATGGAACATAATCAACAACATAAACTGATGAACAAAAACAGACCCAGAGACAGACAAGCATATAAGCATAACCAATGGACACAGACACTAGTGGGGTGAGGGCATGAGTCGGGGAGGTGGGCAATAGAGGAATAAGGACACACATGTAATACTTTAATCAATAAAGAAAGGAAATAAATCTATAATAATAAAAGGGCAATATGCTAATTAGACTGGACATCTCTGGATGTCCTTCCAGACATCCTTCCTGACAAAGCCGGGCCCAAGGGAAGCAGTCTGGGTTCCAGTGCCTGCGCACAGCCAGAGGAGGGAAGAGCCCCAGGTGTCAGGGGCCTGCCAGAGGCTGGAGGAGGGAACCCTGTGTCCCAGGCACCGGTGGCTGGGGGAAGGAAGGCCCTCTCTTGCACAGATTTCCGTGCATCGGGCCTCTAGTAAATAAACCAAAAGAGCAGGCCCAGGGATTTCAGAACATGTGGGAGAGTCTGAAACCAGACATGTGAGCTTGGTCCTTCCGACTTCACTAGAAAGAGATGGTCTTGCTCAGTGTTTTCCCACTCAGCACAGCCACTGCTACATCTTACAGGACCTGTCACTAGTCACAGTCTCAGACAAGGAAGGCACTCCACCAAAGCATGGGTCACATATGTTCGCTCAAGATCTCACCAAGACCTCACAGAGTCACCAACCCCACCCCACCAGGTCCAGGAGATCAAATTCTTCCGGTGAGACACTTGGACCTGGGTTAACCATGGTTAGGATCAGGGCACTACTAGCAAAACAGTGCTTCCTGCCCTTATTGAGCTTGTGCGTGGAAATTTTGAGAACTTGACATAGATGTTTGGATCCACGATTGGGTGACCAGAAAGGGAAACTAAGAAATTGCTTGCAGAACCCGTACTTTAAATTTACTCCCCTGCTGAGACCGGTTTGGCTCAGTGGATAGAGCATCGGCTTGCGGACTGAAAGGTCCCAGGTTCGATTCCCGTTGGGGGCATGTACCTTGCTTGCGGGCACTTCTCCACTGTGGAGCGTGCAGGAGGCGGCTGATGGATGTCTCTCTCTCATCGATGTTTCTGACTTTCTATCTCTCTCCCTTCCTCTCTGTAAAAAATCAATAAAATATATATTAAAAAAATTAAAATTTACTCCCCTAACACTCACATAAGCAATGGTCCCCTCTCCTGGGATTCTTTGATAACCTTATGAATGGTCATTCCCGAAAAAGACTTCTGAAGGCTCATTGCATGGAACATTTGGATGCCCTTGTCCCTGGGAGAAACATCCTAAGATTCTCACTTTAGTAACACCGCTTAACTCTTCTGATGTCTGTGAGGGAGACCGGGATTCCTGCAGAAGTTCCTTTACCGCTACCCTCGCGAGATGATGTTAGACCAGAGCAATTTAGATTTAATCGGGTGCATTCACTTCTTTTCGGTGCCAAGTGTTTTCAGCTGGGTTTTCCTGTTGTCATAGCAAACATTAGCTACCCTTTCAGTCTCCCTACCGTGGCCAGGACAGAAATATATACCAATGGGCATTGTGCCATGTGACTCAATTTAGTATGTATAATCCATGCATAGCCTAAATGATGTTTTAATGTACCATAAAAATAGCATTATTCATTGAAGGTATCCAGTACCTGGAGGGAAAATACATTTCAGACCTTATAATTAAATATAAGGAGTATCAGCCATAAAAATTTTATTCAAACATAGTCAGTCTGGCTTAAGGTATTTATAATTTTGCATTATGCATCCCCATAGATTTAGAAACTAATGTTTCTACATTTATATGTTTGCACTGTTGAAGAAAATCAAATTATGAGAACCTATCTCATTTTATTTGCATATTTTAATTCTCCAGAATAAAGAATAAGGTGTATCTCTTAAATCGGGAACAAATAAAACACCACAGTTGACAAAGCTAAAGAGCAAATGTATTAAAGAAGTCTGTAGTGTACTGTGTTTGCTAAATGATCAAATGTAAATAATAGATTTATGTCTCTGCCATAATGTTACATGCAACTTGACATATGGCTGCACCCATAATTTAAAATGACTGCATTTCAGAATGTGAAATGGAACATTTTAGTGAAGTCATTGCAGATACATTAAATTCTCTCCAAATCATGATAAATCTGAAACATTAATGTATTGTGGCAGACCTGGATAGTTTTTTTTCCAGAGGCCAACATATTATAATTAAATATGTTCATGGATTGACTATATATGATTGTGTATATACTTAGAGTTTTCTCAACCATTTACCAGTGCACATCTCTACTAATAATAGCCTAGGTGGCTTCACACCCTCACTTGTCACAAGATGACCCTCACATAATGGCTACATGCACAGAGGAGGCGGGGCCTGGTGGAGGAGGAGGGTTATGGCAGGGAAGGGCAGTTGTGGGCAATCAGGCCAGCAGGGAAGGGCAGTTGTGGGTGATCAAGCTGGCAGAGGAAGGTGGTTGTGGGCGATCAGGCTGGCAGGCAGATGAGTGGTTAGGAGCCAGCATTCCCGGATTGTGAGAGGGAAGTACAACTGCCACAGGGACCGGGCCTAAATTGTCAGTTGGACATCCTCTGAGGGGTCCCAGATTGGAGAGGGTGCAGGCTGGGCTGAGGGACAGCCGCCTCTTTGTATGAATTTCATGCACCGGGCCTCTTGTATTATCATAATTGATTTTATATAACATAATATTGTTCACTGTTTGTACTTAGAATGAGAGGAAATATTTACATATGATTTAACTCATTCAAAAATATCTACTTACTGATATTATGTGTTTTCTTACACGTTTTTAAAGGAACAACTAAGGAATAAAATAATTAACAAATTAGCAACATATTTGAACTATTTCTCCTCTGAGAAACTATCTCTCAACCAACATATTAAAAATATATTTTTGGATCTATCTAAGTCAATATCTTATAAATTTTAGCACCTTAATTTTTAAATGTCAAGGTTTATTTCTACATTTTTGTGACTAATTTTCTGATAATGAATTTCTTCAGTTTTTAAAATGGTTTTATTGATTTTTAGAGATAGGGGAAGGGAGAGGGAGATTGAAATATCAATGAGAAAAAGAAACATTAAGTGGCTGGCTCCTGCATGCCCCATTCTGGGGATTGAGTCTACAAACTGGACATGTGCCATGCCTGAGAACCAAACCAGTGAATGTGATATGGATAGAAATTTAGTCTAAATATAATTGAGATTTATGTATTGTTAGAGCGCTGGTTTTTCTTGGTTTGCTGGTGAACCTCTGACACAATGTTCAATGCATAGCCGCTAAATGAATAGATTTCTGAGCATAATCTTTTTTATTACAATGCTATCCACAGGATGGACACTCCATGAAACACCTCTAAGATGAAACATATTATTTCCATTTCTTTATTTTTTTTCATTTTGTTGCTAAATGTTCTTGCTTGAGAGTTATTGCTAACTTGAAATATAAAACAGCATTGTATTCCAGATTTGAGTTATTGATAGCTCAGTTGGTAGAGATAGATATGACTTGTCTATTCTGCTTCCCATGCATCTAGTAATGAAGTATATCAGTTATCATTATTATTATTCCCCTCCCTGCAAACCCCCAGTGACAGTGAACACCTATTGAGAATTTACTGGGCTATGTTCTGGTTGTAGCATGTTACAAAGATTTCCCATTTAACCTTATGACCCATCTATGAAGCAGGTTCTATGGTTAATACCATTTAATAGGTCAGCTATAAGAGAACATGGACAAGCTTCAATCCAGATCTCAGATGTAAGGGATTATACTCATAAACGTTGCATGATGCTGCCTCATTTATGTGGAAAAGTATTAAAAATTAATTGAAAATGAGATAATGGAAAATGCAGGACATTTTGGCTCACAGGCCAGCACCTCGGAATATTATTAGTAGTTGGATAGTTACATAAATGGCATAAATGTTCATAAATGAACTATGATTTTTTTATTCCACCATGAAATAGTGATTTTTTATAACCTTAATCATTTCAGAAAATGAAAAATATGTTTTTCATCTTTCATCCTTTCAAAATTTCTTGACCATGGCAACCAACAAAAGTTAAGCCTACAATCCATAGGCATGTTACAGTTCTAGGACCTTACAAAAGAATTTGATATGTTCCCAAACAGGAGAACTAAAACAATTAAAACCCAACTATTTTACATAAATGATGAAACTTTTCCCTGGCATGGATTCTCATTATGTTTCAGCAGGCACACACTTCCTCTGTCCTGTGCAAAGAGCAGGCATCTCAGAAATGTGTGCCTCTAATGAATGGAACTAAAATAACAGGTCACTCACCGGCAAAGTGACAAAGAGTTATGGGTATTGTACAAGGCAATCCATTTAAATTTCCTGTGGAGCAAATGTCCCTGGTGTTTTGTTCTCCAATAGAATGGAATTCATTCCTGCAGTCCTTGTGGAGGTCCGGGAGTGTAGCTATGGCAACACAAGGGGGCCACTTTGTTTCCTAAAGCACAGCGCAGTCTCGCAACTGGGCAAGGGCAGGTGTCTTGCCATAGGTGCTGCCTGCATCTGAAATCAGGAACCAGTTTTGTCTCGATTTCGCTCTCCTTACATTAGAATATAACGATCACTTTTTAATATGGAAAATTTGTCTAATTATCATCCTGCTGGGGAAGGATCTCCTGTATTCGGTGCCTCTTCTTCCATGTTTTAGTCCAGGGAGCATGCACATGCACCTGTAAAGAACTGAGTCTATAGTCACAGAACACTTGGCAGAAGAGGGCTGAATCCCAGGGCCTGAGGGCTTGGACTCCGGTCATCTGATGTCTTTGTTCAAATCCAAAACATGTTTCCACTGATGAAGTTACAACATCATGAATGCAAAACTCTGGTTTTGCTCCTGGAGGCATGGAAACAAGAGAAAGCTGGCTGGATTGAGGTGTTGGTAGACTCGGGAAAGAGAGCGACGCCGAGATGGTGTACAGAAGCTGAGCACCAGGGAGCCCGCTGCCCATCCAGTTCTGGTAAAAGTCTCTGGGCTTCTTAGGATTAGAGAATGAAAGTCAGGAGTCCTGGGGAGACGGGGAGAAAGCAGGGTCATTATTATACTCTTTGTCCTCCCTCTAAACTTGAAGTCAAGTTTGCTCCTGTGGTTTAGAGATCATTTCCAAGAGTGAGATGGGTTTGCTAGGGACTTTGAATTAGCTGGTGACTATTAATGGGATCTTTCATTTTACTTTTATTTTTTACATTAAAAATATATTTTATTGATTTTTTACAGAGAGGAAGGGAGAGGGATAGAGAATTAGAAACACCGATGAGAGAGAGACATTGATCAGCCGCCTCCTGCACGCCCCCTACTGGGGATGTGCCTGCAACCAAGGTACGTGCCCTTAACCAGAATCGAACCTGGAGCCCTTCAGTCAGCAGGCTGATGCTCTGTCCACTGAGACAAACCATTTTTGGCTTATTTTACTTTTCTACACGTCTAAGATGTTCTGCATGCAGTCCAAGTGAATTCATGCGCAGAAGTCCTTTGTCCCTCTGATTGGCTGTGTGGACTTCTTGCTTGGCAATATTAACTCCCTGTTCAAGATGTTCTCCCTACTCAAAAACATTTCTAGGGTTCCCTATTTTATTTTAAATGAAACTTCGCTTTTAAAATACTAGCATTAATTATCAATAGCGTTATAATCTGTAGAAAGATTTTGAGAGGTCAGTTACAAAGGTAAAGCAGAAAATATAAAAACACAGATCTGAATTGAAGCTACTTCTCAGCTAATCTTTATTTTTATCACATGCATTTGGCTTATGTCCATTCTGATTATAAAGCCAAATTTCTACTTTTCACAATTTTGAAAATATGGAAGTACAGGGTAGAAAATATTACTTATAAACCTATCCAATATAGCTATATCATTACTGATATTAATTTATTACTTTATAATACTTCTAAAACATGTTTAACCTAATTTAACCTGTTGAAAACTATTTCATTCTCCAGTTGGAATCAGGAGCTCTGTCAACATAACAATAATATCTCTTAAAAGTCCTCTGAAGCATAATGCATAGTTCTCTTTTACAATAATTTATGACCGCCTTTCATTCTGGATATTTAAACATTTAAGGTACTAAAACTCATTTGGACTATTTTAGATTGGATGCTACATAAGGTCACACTAATTTTTAAAATATAGACTTTTATTGATTTCAAGAGGGAGGGAGAGGGAGGTGGAGATAGAAACATCAATGATGAGAGAGCATTATTGATCAGCTGCCTCCTGCATGCCCACACTGGGGATCAAGCCTACAACTTGGACATGTGCCCTGATTGGGAATCAAGCTGTGACCTCCTGGCTCAGAGGCTGATGCTCAACCACTGAGCCATGCTGACCAAGCAACATCACAATTTTTTTTAAAGAACTTTGTATTTTTAGAGAAGATTTTGATTCAGAACAGAATTGATAGAAATATACAGGGGTTTCTCCATATCAGCCCTGGCCCCAGTACACGCATAGACTTTCCCATTATCACCCTCATTTAGCAGAGAGCTACATCCATTCCAATTCAGAACCCTACTTTAATGAATAGTCATCACCCGAAGTCCAGAGTTTATATCAGGCTTTTTGGTGTAATATATTCTACTGTTTTGGACAGTTGAATAATGGCAGGTGCCCATCATTATGGTCTAACGCACTGTATTTTCATTGTCATCAAAATCCTCTGTTCTCTTCCTACTGATCCCTGGTAAGCATTGATTTTTTTGTTCCCAATAGATTTGCCTTTTCCAGAATGTCATATAATTGGAATCAGATTGTCTTCTTTCACTTAGTAATACAAATTTGTTCTCTTCTTCTGTCTCCATGTCTCGCTAGCTCATCTCTTTTCAGCTCTAAATAATATCTCATTCATTGTCTGAGTGTACCAAAATCCATTCATTCTTTCACCTATTGTTGGGTATATCGGTTTCTTCCAAGTTTTGTTAATTATGACGAGAGCATGGTGGGTTTGGCTGCCAACATGTTTTCATCTCTTTTCATCTAATACCAAAGAATGACCTTGCTGGATCCACAGTTTCTTTCTTTTTATAAGAAACTGCCAAACTACTCTCTTTCAGATTAGCTGGACCACTTTGCATTCCCACCAGCAAGCAATGTATGAGAATTCCTGTCACTCCCCATGTTTGCCAGGATTTGGTGGTGTCAATATTCTAGATTTGGGTCACTCTATCTAATAAGTGGGTAGTGGTATCTCATTTTTAAAAAAATATATTTTATTGATTTTTCACAGAGAGGAAGGGAGAGGGATAGAAAGTTAGAAATGTCAATGAGAGAGAGAGACATCAATCAGCCGCCTCCTGCATGCCCCCTACTGGGGATGTGCCCACAACCAATGTACGTGCCCTTGACTGGCTGGAATCGAACCTGGGACCTTTCAGTCCGCAGGCCAACACTATCCACTGAGCCAAACCGGTTTCGGCGGTATCTCATTTTTGTGTTAGTTTACATTTTCCTGATGACAGTATGGTATAGGGTATTTTTTCACACACTTATTTGCCATCTATATTTTCTTTGGTGAGATATCTATCCATGTCTTTGACTCACTTTTATTTTTTAAATTTTTTCCTTTTATTTATTTTATTTTTTTATTATTTAAATATTACAAATGGTAGTACATATCTATTCCCTTTTTTCCTCCTATTGACCTCCCACCAGCGTTCCTCACCCCCCAGTACATACCCTCACTTGCCTCCCTTCCCCCCATGTCTTGTACCCCTTGGTTATGCTTATATACAAGCATGCAAGTCGTTCTGTTGATCTCTTACAGCCCCTCCTCCCCAACCTCCCCTGCCTTCCCACTATAGTATGATAGTCTGTTCACTACTTCTTTGCCTCTGTATCTGCACTGAGCATCTGCCCCTGGTGGTCAGTGCGAGTCATAGAGACTGGTCATTCCGCTGTTCGGTCGATTTGCATATTAGCCTTTTATTATATAGAACTAGAAGCCTGACGCACAAAAATTCATGCAAGATCAGGCCTTCCTTCCCCAGCTGCCAGCACCAGCTTTCCTCTGGCACCTGGGGCCCCGGCTCCCTTGCAGTCCTGGCTTTGTCTGAAGAGCATCCAGTCTAATCAGCTCTTATGCTTTTTATTTTTATAGACAAGTGCAATGCCTGAGACAAAGTCAATGTGGAAAAAATCACCTTAAAATAACGACAGCATAATAAATACAAACTCATCTTGTGAACCCTTTATAGAACCTCACATAGGGTTTTACATAACAGGCATTCATTCCAGTGTGGACTGAAATTGATATCTGTGACTGTAGTCTCTCAATTCTGAAAGCCGAGAGCAAACTTCTTTCAGCAGCAAAACTTTTCCGGAATTCTAAAGGTCAAAATCTTTTGTTTGGGTTGATGCATTTTTCAGCAGCAAAATTTTTCAGGAATTCTAAAATTCAAAACCCTGTGTTTGGGTTGATGTATTTTTACCAGTACTAGTTACCGGCCAGATTTCAAGGTTCAGTTGCATAAACCCCAATCTCTGCATGCTATTGTCTTCCATGGCTACATAAGCAAAGCCCTGGGTGTTAGGTCTGAATTGGATAATAAAGCGAGGCTCAGGCAGGGGCCAAAGCAGAGCTAGAGGCACAGATTTCCCGCTCTCCTGCAGCGCTGAGCACTTCCAAGAAGGATCCTGGAAGCGTTGAGTTCTGACTGAATAGGCGGGTGGGGTGTGGTGGGCAGGATCCAGGCCTCTTCGCTGAGAGGATGGAATTGCACCAGATATTCTCTGGGCTGCAGAGACCCCACTGTTTCCCGGATCCCTGGCTCACTGTACCCTGGATGATGTGAAACAAATACAGTAAAAACAAGTGCCTTCAGTGGACTGGAGCCTCCTGGCCACTTTGCATCAAATGAAATCTAATAATTCGCATTACCTGGGACTCAGGTAAAACATGAAAAATATTCTTTTTTGATGTGTTGAGTGCTAAGCTGGAGCATCAGGGACACGATTTTGAAAGGTTCTTTAGCAACTCAGCGTGGATGTCTCAGTGACCAGAGTAAATATCCCTAACCGTATTATGTGACAGGGTTCTAACTCTTCAGAAACTCTTTCTCCTCTATTTCAGAGAATTCCCTGCTGTAGGGGAAAAAAATAAAAAAACTCACAGAGAATTCTAGAAGGGAGAGTGGAAGGAAGCTCCTGGAATGAGTGGGGAATCCCTATACTTCTCCCGAAATCAGAAACCGTGACAGTTCTGTATGGCATTATCAGTGGACATATTATTTTCTATTATGAATTTAAACACCAAATTTTAGAGCAGAAAATTAATTATTCTCACATCTCTAACTTCATCTACTTCCATCCTGTCCTTTATAACTATGGCCCAGGGTTATGGCTGAAATAAATGCTCATCTCTTAAATGTTTTTTATATTGAACACATTATAATTCTTTATTTCACATATACATTTGGTTCAAACAAAATGTGTACCTAATGGGAAAATATATATGAATTCTTAACAACTGCAATAATTCAAACTCATGTAAAGCTAAATTTTGATAAATATTTATAGACATCAAAGTTTTCAGATCCTAAAACAAGGCCTAAATTGAAATTAACCACGTGACTGTCTTCTGAGGAACCTTTATCTTTTATTTTATCATCATTCTTATTGCTTTGTTTTGTACCTGCTGAAAGAGAATAAAAAGTTGTATGGTCCAAAATAATTAGGATATGGTTTGCTACATGTGACGTTATTCCATTTAAATTTAATAATTTGGACTAAAAGTTCACATTAGAATTTTCTAGGTTTTGTTTTTTGTGTTCTTATCAATAAATTTAAAGTATATATGTGTGAGCAATATATTAGAAGTCTCTATTGGGACTATATTAATCATATACGTCTTTTGTAACTAAAAACTTAATAGAAGTGTGAAGTTAGATATCATTTATGTATGAGTTTTTTTAAACACTCATGCAAGGATAACATACTAATCTTGAATCCATCATTACATTTGAACTCTTATATTTATGCTGGTAATAATTTTTAGTATTTAAAAGTCTCAGTAGAAAGAAACACCTATAGTATGTCAGTATTTTAGGTGTTTTGATGTCATTGACAGTCATTTTCCACAGAAATGTAGCATATTTCCTTCAGAAAATAGATTATGAGCCATCCAGTAAAGTGCACACAAGGAAAAGAAAAGTTAATTGAGGAAGATGAGCAGACCTGGGTGTAGACACTTCCTTGGACCTGTTCAGGGGGAGCAACCACAATCCATGCTTAGAGTCTGGTCCCTGTCTAGCTTTCACCCCCAAATCTCATGCCCACACTCCCCCTGTATCCTCCGGCCCCGTGCCATGGCTCCTGGTCCCCGAGGGACGTGGCAGGTGAATTGTCACTCTGCCAGCCTCTCCCCAGAGCATGGAGGTGCGCTCCTGTGAGAACCCATCCCCCTGATGCTGTGTGCAGCTGGTTAACCTGCCTCTCCCCTTGGTCTGTGAACCCTCCTGAGAGCGGGCTCCATCCCTGTTATGTGTGTCTCTACCACATCCCCCAGTTCCTTACCCATAGTGAACGTGGGAGGCAAGTTTGCTGAAAAAGGAATTAAACAGAACATTGCATGAAAGTAGGCAAGTTTGCTTAAAAAGGAATTAAACAGAACATTGCATGAAAGTAGGCAAGTTTGCTTAAAAAGGAATTAAACAGAACATTGCAGGAAAGGCCTCATGACCTGCAGTTCAGCTACCGTTAGACGGACAGTATCAGGGTACAAATGGCACAGTGAAGAAACAGGGTAAACCCCAGGCCAGCGTGAGCAGGGGGGGTTCTGGAACATGTGTGTGTTTGTCTGTAGATATTGCTGGCACTGATCGCTGAGTGGCCCCTCGATTCTCCTGACATCACCTGTCGGAGCAGAGCACCTGGCGAGGCCCAGGCCGATGGACCGGTTTATGATGCTTAAACTGAGCAGGGGACCGTCCGAATGGTCATTAAGGAGACAGAGCCCTGAACCCCCATACCTTGGCTGTTTCCATCGGCTCTCCACTTGCCTGCAGCCACAACAGGAGAGAAAAATGTATAGATTTTCTAAACAATTCCGAGCAACGTTTCCAATACATCTTCCCAAGAAAACAGCACAGAGAGACGTTTCCCGTGGCCGAATGGAAAGCCAAGCGCAGTGCCTGACATCACGCATCATCCTTTAGAACTGCTTCTGGCTGCTTACCTGCCCTTTTCATTTCGGGTTTGCCAGCAACCTGCCTCGGAGGGTCCTTCTAGACTGAGCCTGCCCATCTTTGTGGTAAGCATTTTGGTGCTCAGCTCCATCCCCTTCACTCAGGAGCTGTCCTCCGGCTCCTGACTCTTTCTGCCTAAAGGATGCTGCTGGGGTTCGCATCTTTGTTTTCCAAAGCTCACATTCCTTCTAGAAGATACCTCCTGCTGAAGGCAGCTCGGCTTCCCTGTTAAAACTACAGACCGCAAGGACTTCCTTCCTTTCCTTCCTTCTTAGCTTAAGCCAGACCAAACAGGTATAGTTCCTCCAGGCAAGGTCTCCGCCTTTCTGGGTGGCCAGGTGATGACTCTGTTTGCTCTGGACCAGAGAGAATTAAACTTGGAAAACCGTCTTTCCCAACCTGCTGTGATCTGCTGAGTTCTGATAAGGAGAGTGAGGAGCCCTATTTATCTTTTAAAGTTAAAATGATGGGATTGCTTTAGCTTATTGGCAGAACACTCTGAGGTCCATGCTAAAACATGGGGAAAAGGCACCATTTAAGAAACAATGAAGGAGAAACACCACGTGATCTCACTCATTGGTGGATAATAAAGAACATTGTAAACTGATGAACAAAAAAATAGATACAGAGGCAGTAAAGCATCACACAGACTGTCAAATTACAGCAGGAAGGTTAGGGAGAGGTGGGGGAGATAAGAGATCAACCGAAGGACTTGTATGCATGCAGATAAGCGTAACCAATGGACACAAGACACTGGGGGGTAAGGGTATTCCTAGTGGGGGGCAATGGGAAGATATGTATACATGTAACATATTAAAAGAAAATAAATTGGAGTAGAAATGAATTTGTACCCTACCCAACCCTCCATTCTAAGGCACTGTGTACACTGAGTGATTATGCATGTTTAATTTCTGTGTGAAGACATGTTTCTATGGCTCCTTTTGGCAGTTGTTCTTTTGGATTGTTCTGTATTTTTAGTTTTTAATCTAATATTTTTGTTCATACTTATACATTTTTGCATCAGTAATTATTTTCCCACATACTTTTTTTGCCCAAATATTTGTATTGATTTTGGAGGGAAAGGAAAGGTGAGGGAGAGAGGGAAACATCAGTTGAAGAACAGAGCATGGATCGTTTGCTCCCTGCACCCCTAGTAGGGGATCAATCCAGAACCGGGCCATGTGCTCTGACCGGAATTCCAACTGGCAATGTTTCGGTGCATGGAACAATGCGCAGCCAACTGAGCCACACTGGCCCAGGCCCACTTGGTTTGTGACTGGCTGCAAAATAATACCCGGAAATACGAATGCCCTCTAACTTATTTATCCACTTTTCTGTTGTGGGGCTTTTCAGTTTCCAATATTATCAATAATGCTTTGATCATGAACATTCTTGTCATTACATTCTGAACAATTCCATAATATTTTTAAAATTTATTATTTTTAGAACTGAAACTGCTCCATATACGAGTTTTTTTTCCAAAACATTTGACTAGAGGACCCAATTCTTATTTCATATACTGTGTCTTATAGGCTGATATTAAGGAAATAATTCCTTAAGATCAGAGAAACAGTACCTAATGCAAGAAGATATTGCATTGTACCAGGTCTGTTTCTCCATCAGTGAATATATTTGAAAATATTAAAATGACTGTATATTCTAGGCATTCAGATACCATCAGATAAATAGGCCACGGAAAACTTATGTAAAAATGTTAGTTTTCACTTACTCTTTGGCAATAACCACAAAATATTATCTTCTTACTAGAGGCCCAGTGCACGATATTCATGCACTCGTGGGCAGGGGGTGGTTTCAGCCTGGATTGCGAGAAGGTGCTGGCCAGGTGGAGGGACCCCATGGGTGCACTATTGGGGTTAGTGAAGGATGCGATGTTGGTCAGCCTGGGAGGGACCATAGGAGGGCTCCAGAGTGGGTCTGGTCCATCTCGTTCAGTCCCAATCGGCCGGACCCTAGCAGCAAGCTAGCTTCCAGGTCAGAGCGTCTGCCCCCTGGTGGTCAGTACACATCATGGTGACTGGTCAACCAGTTGACTGCCCCCTGATGGTCAGTGTACATCAGAGTGAACAGTTGAGCAGCCTTAGCATATCATTAGCATATTAACTTTGACTGGTTGAATGGACGACCGGACACTTAGCATATTAAGATAAGACAGATAGCCCTGGCACCAAGCTCACTGTGGTCTGTGTCACAGGACATATTTGACGCATCTTTTCTGCATTTAGGAAACTGAGAAGTAAGTTTTATTCCTTAATAGGGAGAAGCTCAGGATCCTCCTGGCCCCTGTGTCTTCCAGGACACGGAACTGTCCTCCTGTGGTGGCTGTCTAAACACATAGTTCTTTCCCAAATCCAGGCCTGCTGGGCCTAAGGAGACGCTCGGTGGTCCTGCCTCTTC
>JAAGEH010000026.1:2504284-2585240 GCA_011751065.1 Lasiurus cinereus
ACACACACACACACACACACACACACACACACACACGGGGCCCAGTGCACAAAATTCGTGCACTGGGGAGGTGTCTCTCAGCCCAGCCTGCCCCCTCTCACATACTGGGAGCCCTCAGAGGATGTCCTACTGATGGCTTAGGCCCACTTCTCATTAGGAGCAGACCTAAGTCACAATCTGGCCTCTCCTTGTGGGAGGCCACCGGGCTGATCAGGGAAAGGCACCAGCCCCATCACCCTGCTCCTGCAGTCACTGCCAGTCATCGCAGCCACCAAGGTATTTTCATCAACACAGACTCCAGTCCCTTCACCATGAAAAAATGACAACTTTCTTTAGGCACTTTCAAGATGTGTCTTTCATAGGACATGACATTTCTTTCTTCATTTTTTTTCTCCTCACCTGAGAATATGTTTCCATTGATTTTTTCCTCTTCCCTCCCATCCCAGGCTCAGCCCCTTACAAGCCTAAAGCCTCTGTCTAATGGCTGGCTGGGAGCTAAGGAGGTTCCTGGTACCCAGGTATGTATGCAAATTAGCTGCCATATTTGATGTTAATTTGCATACTCCGATTGGCTGTGGGTGTAGAGGAGGTATGGTCAATTTACATGTTTCTCTATTATTAGGTAAGACATATGTGAGTTTTTAAATTAATTTCAGAGAGGAAAGGAAGAGGGAGAAAGAGAACTAGGGATCAAGCTGGCCACCTGGGCATGTTCCATGAATGGGAATCAAACCATGACCTCCTGTTTCATAGGTCAACACTCATTTCAATTTCTTAATGCTAGTGCAGCCCATACAAGCCTACATTCAAATTGGATCACAGGGTCAGTGCTAATTGCAAGGCTCATTATTAATTCCTTCACCGTTTCAGATGACCGTGGACTGGGCTTCTGCTATGAGTCTTTATGCCTTCTCTTAATGTGTCTCAGAGCATCCCGAGCACTGTCTGTCCTTCCCAAGTCTAACTGCTTGTTGCTGAAAATCATCCTCATATTTTCATTTGTCCCCCTAAAAATACAAATATATTCTCTGAGTTATTATTTTTTTTTACTGTCAGTAGACTTCATCTCCCACAAACTTCAAAATGTTTCACTAATTCTCTAATATTAAAAATTGCATCTAACAAATCCTTTCAATATTACTTTTGGAGTTCTTTTTAAGATCATGTTCATTCTTTGAGAGACCCTGGATTTTACTATGCTTCTAGCTTCTTGATTTTTATAGGAATCCACTGGCTTTGCTTGGGTGTGGATAGATGGCTTGAGGCACCCTTCTTTGTGCCCACATTTCCTTTGTTTACCCTGCTAGTTGACCTTGCAGAATATATTAAACTAGAGGCCCGGGGCGCGAAATGTGTGCATGGGTGTGGTCTCTCAGCTTGTCTGGCTATTGAAGCAGGAGCGTCTGGCGTGGACGGCAGGTTTCAGCTGACCTCTGGGCCCTGGACTGTGCTGGGCCCCCAGACCTCCACGTGCCTCCCTCCATCTGAGTCATGGTGCCCAAATCCCCAACATGGAGATGTGGTGAGTGTTGTCAGACACCAGGGGCCAGGGCACAGTGTGGACCTCTGGGCAGCCTAGTGGCACCTCACGGAAGCCAGGCAAGCAATGCACTCTCTCACAGCCAGCCTGGCAGACTCGCTCTGTGCCAACCCAGGAGGAGCCCGACCAGGCCCTGGGGTCCCGGCGGCTGTGGCCATGCGGGTGCAGAGAGGGCGCCTCATGTGTCCCTGGCATCCGAGTATGGGGACTTCCTGACATGCCAGCCCTGGTGTCCTGGGGGAGGGTAATAGGGGGAATGAGAGTGAGCTTTACAGTCACCCCGCATTTTATCACACCTCTGTCCCCATCACCCTGTCCCCAGATAACTGGCAAGAGGTCACAACATGTCGCCAATGCCTGCCATGTTCTGTGCCCACCTCCCCACACAGTGGTCAGCACATGTCATAGCGAATGGTCAGACTCCAGGTCTTCAGGTCAAACTCCTGACTGAATGACCACCCGAGGAGGCAATTTGCATATTAGGCTTTTATCATATAGGATTCCCTATATGTATAATCAAGACTTTTATCTCATTTTATTTATTTTAAATACACATCCACTTTTCTACATATCCACTTCAAATATGCAACTCCTAATGAATTCCTACTTCTGTATTAATGCACATCCAGTATTAAGGAACCTGAGAGAATTCATGAATTAGAAATCTAGTACATTCCGCCGGCAATGGCTTATTCCTGGCTTGAGTTTACACTGCACTTACCATAGGATTCCCTACACCCACAGGTTTCTGAAAAACAATTCCTTATCCCTGCCATTGCACCACTGCCATTTAAACCCTCAAAGCTCATTTTCATGAGGTTATCATGAAATATGTGTTGTTTAGGAGCAAGAGAGGCACAGGTGGATGGGGAAGGAAAAATTCTGCAGATGACATGGTGACTCTTATCCCTCTGTCTCAACCACCAGCTGCTTTTTGTGTCACTCGGGGCAGAGGGAACTGCATGTAAAGTGAAAAAAGAAATGTACACAGAAAGGTCCATGTATTGGTGAACTGCCTCAGTGTGTTTGTGCTGCTATGACAAAAGTACTTAGTGGATTCAACAACAAAGTTGCTAAGAAGTTCAAGGTCAAGGCAAGGGCGGATTTGGTGTCTCTAAAAGCCCTCCTTTTGGTGTATTGACAAGTGTCTTCTTGACATGTCCTCACATGGTGCAGGAGAAAAGAAAGTTCCCTGCGGTTGCTTGTATAAGGGCACTAACCCCATTCGCAAGGGCGCCACCCTCATGACATAGTCACCTCCCAAAGCCCCCACCTCCCAGCACCATCACATGCACATGAAGGCTTTGGATTTTCAACGTACGAATTTTGGTGAATTACAGAAATTCAGTCTGTAATAAAACATTCTGAGCACAAGACCCATCACCTTGGTTTCATGTAACAGAACATAAAGAAGAATGGGGAAATGATTGTGTGACAGGAAGTACATGGCTTTTGTAGCCTGAAAAAACACTCCATGCTAGAACTTGCTCTACTTAGATATTGTATTTTCCAGCATAAAAGATGACTTTTTAACCCAGGAAAATCTCCTCAAAAGTAGGGGGTCATCTTATACACCCATTGTCATCTTATAGGGTGAGTATATACCAAACTCTATATTTTAACTGGAAAAGTTGGGGGTCGTCTTATATGCCCAGTTGTCTTATATGCCGGAAAATATGATACTTTTTTTTTTTAAGATTTGTAAGCTTATTTAATTATATCACGTACAGCCAATAGATGTTTTAAATACTGATTCCATTAGACAATATAAGTCTGCCTCTCTGAGTTAGTCAAGCCTGGTGGAAATAAATACACTTTCCTCATACCTTAATTTTGTCTCATAGTCACCAGAGTAAAACAAGGCTCATTTAAAGGATTGATTTAAAATTCTGTATAAGTCTCCACATTCCAGCCTTTTTCGTGATTAGATATTTTTCTATTTATTTACATTTACCCTGAGGATTTGCATAGTGATTTTCCCCCTCTTCCATATTTCTCTAGTGTGAACAGCATCAAATTTATTTCAAATCGCTTTCCCAGTTTTTCAAGTAATTTAAATTCTGATACTGTTTTATAGGAACTGCTGGGCTCCACTGCTGTACCCCCAGATTTGCATTGATATTGTTCTGAAATGTGTAATGTCATCTCATAGACCTCCCCTGACCGGATGGAATTAGTCTCTACTTAGATCTCACCGCCCTGCTGATCCTAGCAGCTTAAAATGTGATCACCCCAAAATATTTTCATACTCTCACTTAGGTTTGTTTATGGGGATTCACTCAGGAAAAGAGTCCATGGAGCTAAAAACGTATATTTTGAAAAGAAACCCTGGATGGGGTTACCTTGATTTATCCATTTAGTGAACAAACCCTCATGTAAAATTCATAAAACAGCAATTGAGGAGATGGTCACTGACTGAAGAAGAGTCCCTCTGATCATTGCATTTGATGCTGGATTTTGCTGGGACACATATTTGAGACTTGTTGAAAACTCCCCAAGAAGATGTGACCTAGAAAGCAAGCAGACAGTAGAGATCTGGCGGGGAAAAATCCAGAATGAAATCCTACAACAATTAGAAAATATCCTCCTATAAGTGAAACAAGCCTAGAGTGCAATTGCATTTTTAGCAATCAATCAATCAATCAATCAATCGATAAATCAATTGCCCTATATGTTTTACTAAAAATTGAGACTGTCTAGGATGCATTAACATGTAGGAGTTTCTCCTGGCAGGCGCAGGGTGGAAGTAGAGGGATCCCATCTTTGTGAGACTGTAGGTGATACCCCGATGCTTATGAGGAGACTTGAATACATTTCTATGTATTTCTCCTTCAGCTGTGCGTTCTGATCCTGTGAAATGCATGCATTACCTGGAGGATGGAGTACACACACAGGCAGAGCCCACAGGCAGCCTGGACCGAGAATCACAGGTAGAAAAGCTGTGATTCTGACCCCGGCTAATACCACGGACAGATACATCATTAGCGTGCTTTTCCCTCTGATGGTTTTAGAAAATGCGTGGAGAGGATAGAGCTGCGTTTCTAACGGGAAAATGAGATGATCTCTAAACTTTAATTCATTTGCACTAATGGCCTACCTGTCCCTTTCTTCTGAAAAATATTAGCCAAGTCTTAGGGTTTTGGCTTTTTCCTCAGAGTGTTTTAGCCTCAGTTTAGATTGTGGAGAAAGTGAAAACAACCTATGAATCTCTGCTATGTCTTTTTAAAAAAATTTTTTAATTAATATGTTACATGTATACATATCTTCCCATTGCCCCCCTCCCAGGCATACCCTAACCTCCCAGTGTCTTGTGTCCATTGGTGATGCTTATATGCATGCATACAAGTCCTTTGGTTGATCTCTTATCTCCCCCACCTCTCCCTCACCTTCCCGCTGTAATGTGACAGTCTGTCTGATGCTTTACTGCCTCTGTATCTATCCTTTGGTTCATCAGTTTACCATGTTCTTTATTGAATCTCTGCTATGTCTTTATAGAGGCGCTTACATCGTTGCTGAATTGTGCATATCCGATGGGGATTGATTTCCAGGCGAAAAATCCCACCATGCTAGGATCCAGGTTTTGGAATGTCCGTTTCTCTTCTAAAGAGAATTTTTCAGGAAACTCTTTGAGGGCATTCATAAAACACCGTATGCAAAAGTCAGACTGAAGAGGAGCTGTGCAGAGTGAATGGGGCCATTGACACCCTCCAGGGGACAGATATTACACACCGATCTAATAGCAATAAGGTGTGCACCTCTGTGGTAGGAAAATGCTGACACTGACAGGCTGAAAACAGACGGACCGCTAAACCATTACTCCACGGGAGACACACTGCTGAGCGCTGGCACCGATGTTCTGCCCAGAGCTGGTTGGTGTGTGACAGAGCGGGTCAGTGTGACAGAGGCTCAGGGGCTGCTGAGGGTTAATGCTGTCTGCCTCTGCTGTCCAGTCCGCATGTGCATAACATGCATGTTACAGGTGTGCACGGGTCTTTTAAGTAGCTAAGTAGCATCACTTTGACAGGCTCTTTATACACATGTCCCTATATGTCTGATGAGCATGTGAATACTTTGCATCATTTTCATGTATTCCCAACGTTGGCTGAAGACTACAGAATTGAATTACACTTTACCCACCGCATGCTCAACACATGTTTGGGGAGGGTGGTTGCAATCTAGAAAAAAAATTCTCAGGTCTCTCTCTCTGTCTGTCTCTGTCTGTCTCTCTGTCTCTGTCTCTCTGTCTCTCTCTCTCTTCCTTCCTCTCTTTCTCTGTCCCTCATTCTCTATCTCTTTCAAAGTCTATAGTTTAACAGAATAACTAAAACATCCTCGTTAAGTAGGGACTTGAGTTCAAATCATAGGTCTACCATTCATGCAATTCATGTAACTTCTCTGAGGTCTGATTATACTCACCACTAAAATGAGGGTTTCATTATAAACTACTTCAAGGAATTCTTGCACTTGACTGAGATATGCAGGTGATGCTCTTATCCTAGCATATAATAGGCATTCAGTGAATGTTGTGCAATGTTTATAAAATGTAAGGAGAGCTAATACACACCACGGTGTCGGACAGTCAATATTGTAATGAGATGGTGGGAATCCTGAAGTTTATTTGCTGTTTCTACTTTACAGTGAACACTTAGCTATTCATCACAAGGAGGAAGGTGGATCATTGGAAATCAATTCACCCTCCCATCTCACTAAATTCTCTTCTGTGCTTTGCTTAAACACATTTGCACACTTAATTAAGTGGTTCATGGGATATAGCAGGGTGTTTTACGTTGAACTTGGAAGTTTTAATATTTTGTACGTAATTTTCAACAAAGCATTTTGCATGATCATAAAGACCAGTGAGTTTTGGTAGAAACTAGTAGTTTCCCTGTTATTAAAATAACTTATTTACAAAAGCTATGGAAAATATTTTTTCTGAATTTTTTCTGCTTTTAAACTTTGCCTTCAAAGTCTGAACTGTCTTTTATTTATTTATTTTTGTGTGTATTTTATTGATTTTTTTTACAGAGAGGAAAGGAGAGGGATAGAGAGTTAGAAACATCAATGAGAGAGAAACATGGATCAGCTGCTTCCTGCATGCCCCCTACTGGGGATGTGCCCACAACCAAGGTACATGCCCTTGATGGGAATTGAACCCGGGACCTTTCAGTCCACAGGCCGATGCTCTATCCACTGAGCCAAACAGGTTCCAGCTGAACTGTCTTTTAGATGTGTGCCTTCTATAGACTGCTTTAACATTTGCCCAGCTTGCTCTCTATGTATAAAATTTCAAGATGATTTCCCTAGAGGTTGCCAAGGATACATGATTGTTTCTTCCGGTTTTTGCTTGAAGTATGTTTTCCTTTCCCCACCCTTATTCCTCATGACTTTTTCAGATTCCAACTCCCTCCCCTCTGTCTTCAAGGGGTACTTAATACCTACATACATCATACATCACTCACATATTTACAAGAACCTATTTGAATGTTACATTGTCCTATTGTCTTTGATGTAATGATTACAGAAAATTTTTTATCACCCATAAGCTGGACACATTTTTTTACATATTTTTATTGATTTTTACAGAGAGGAAGGGAAAGGGATAGAGAGTTAGAAACATTGGTGAGAGAGATACATCAATTAGCCGCCTCCTGCACGCCCCCCACTGGGGATGTGCCCTCAACCAAGATATATGCCTTGACCGGAATCGAACCTGGGACCTTTCAGTCCATAGGCTGACGCTCTATCCATTGAACCAAACCGGTTTCAGCTGGTACACATTTTTATGCTTAGAGTAAGAAGGCAGTATATCAAATAGTTCCTTCTTAGTTGCTAAATAATGGGTTAAATATCCTACTTATAAATATAGGGCATTAAATGTGTATGGGATGGAGAAGATGTGAGGGTGGAAAGAAGTTAAAGTATTTGTTATCTCAATGGCAGTTATCAACTCCGTATTTGCAAAAGGGAACTACCGTATAGGAGAAATATATATTTCGTTTTGTTTTCATGAACACAATAACATCTAGCAATAATCCTTGGTTAATACCATGAAAATCTTTGACCTTTTCCTAAGTGTCAGAAATAGGATTCTTATTGAAGTACATTTAGTGAGAAAGATAAAAGGATGAATTTCCTCTCTTATTTACATGTATAAATTCACCCTGCAGAACAAGATTTTTTTTTTCCCCTGAATTTATTACACCTTATTTGAAAATAGACAGTTGCAGTGCCATCTGGCTTGGAACACAGAACCATTTATTTAAGTTGTTGATTTTAGAAGTGAAGAATATCAGTGTCACCTCTTGAAAGTTTTGAAATATATATAACCACCGAAACGTGATAGTCAAGTAAAAGTCAGGAAATTTGAGATCGGTGGCCTAGATTTTATGATTTTTCTTTTAAAATATACAATTCCCAGTGAAGACTCTCTGATTTGTTAAACGTAAGATGGGAACCCTAACCGGTTTGGCTCAGTGGATGGAGTGTTGACCTGCAGACCAAAGGGTGTCCCGGGTTTGATTCTGGTCAAAGTCTCCTCCTTGGCCCAGGCCCTGGCCGGGGCTGATATAGGAGGCAACTCATCAATGTGTTTCTTTCTCATCAATTTCTCTCTGTCTTTCCCTCTCTCTTCTAGTCTCCCTAAAAATCAATAGAAAAATATTCTCAGATGAGGATTAACCAAAAAAAAAAATATGAAGAGTATGAAGCATAAGTAAACATACAGGGTGTTAAATAACAGGCATCCCTGGAGGTATGCAGACAGGCAGAGGGGATGCGGCCACCCCCTGACTGTGCAGGATTCACTAGACAAGGTTGTTTAGGATCAGCATTTACTACTGTAGACTCCTCTGTAGTTAGGCTACGTGGAAGTGTTGATCCATCTTCTATTTGTGTTTTTTTAAAGAGTCCATATCATCTCCCAAGAACCTTTAAAATTATGAATGACCACAGCGAAGCAGCAATGCCTCAGGCATCTATCCTGTTGCAAAAACGTCCCGATTATAAATTCGAGCGGTATCAATAACCTTAGGACACCCGAGAAGCTGTGCGATGGCCCTTTAAATCCTGCTTTTGTCCCATTGTCACTAAAGCCATTTATCCGGGTCTTTATCCCAGTTTTCCTCTGTCAGCACGCCTTTGCTGTGACTGTAGATACACAGGAAGCAAGTTGCCTCTGAGGACGGCCCAGGGAAGTCTGGAATACAGTTCATATGAAAAAGAGGCTTAGATTTTATCACAACCATAGAAGCTGTGTGAAATATGTGCTATTATATGACATAGAACTAACGTAATTACAAAATTAAAAAGTATAACATAAAGATATCACATGTAAGATGAAGATACCCTATTTTTAATGGATATTTCTTTATAATCTCACCAATCAAGCAAGTATGCGTGGGTTGCTAAAGCAATAAATAATAACAGGGTTGGCCTGGAAACTTAGATAAACGGATACATAAAGCCATGCAAACACACTTAGACACATTCATGTTTTCAAACATATAAAAATATGTAGTTTTAAGAGTATAGTCATTATCGCTGTTTTCCTCTTTTCATCCATTATGAAACACATAGGTTTAAATTGGAAATAGTAGCTACTTTGTATTCATTTAATAAAATAAAATCCTTAAAAGTGTTGTTAGTAAGTCAAAATAATAAAATGGATAGAAGTGATCGCGGAAATGATAAAGTACTAGTATTTGAGGATGAAAGAGGGAGAGCAGGTATGTTTTATTTAGGTATTGAGTTATTTTTGTATTTTAAATAGAAACGAAGAGTAAGAGGGAAGGTACCCTTTCCCAAAGTCTTCCTTACAGGTGCTGTTGCTGGGATCTCAGCGCACAGGGTTGCTGCCCGGGTGACTGACTGACTGTTGGAGGGCGGTTTGGTGGAAGTAAATACACCTGACACCAGAATGACTATAGCTCCAACCTTCAGTGGCTGGGATGGTTTCCCTTCCCTCGGCCAGGCTGCTGGGGGCAAGTCTAACCGTTTTAATCACCCTCTATGAAATGCTCCACTGCCAGTAGTAAAAATCCTCCATTTCTTAACATGCCTCACATACCCATTGGCATCTGAGTGTGTTTCTTCCCTTTTTTTAAAAATATATGTTATTGATTTTTTACAGAGAGGAAGGGAGGGAGATAAAAAGTTAGAAACATTGATGAGAGAGAAACATCAATCAGCTGCCTCCTGCATGCACCCTACTGGGGATGTGCCCGCAACCAAGGTACATGCCCTTGACCGGAATCGAACCTGGGGCCTTTCAGTCCTCAGGCTGAGGCTCTATCCACTGAGCCAAACCGGTTTTGGCTGAGTGTGTTTCTTAACTGTCTCCTGACCACTGTGAGGCCCAGCCAGGAGAATATACTTTCATTTCCACCCACAATGCCACATGGTATTCCTGGCCACATCGCTTTATTTTGTGGGGGTCAGGGGGTAAGGGCATGTGACATTTGCCTATGTCTTTTCTCTATCGGAAGTCATTTCTGCTACTGGCAAACCTTTTCTTCAGCTGGCTGTTCCTTGCTCATCATTCACATATCTAGTTAGTCTTTCTTTTTTCCCCAAAAAATAACCTCATTGCCTAGAAAACATGAGTTCCTTTGCCCTGTTCTCTGAAATGATGGAATTGCGAGTTTACTAGCCTAAATTCTGATAGCTTCCAAATAGTTTTTAGCACACTCCAATTCCCCAGTCCCTAGCAGTTCACATAAACATAGTGCACCCTAGGGGTCACCCCATCTGAAGGTGACAGAGATCTTAAAGCAGCAGGGCCTCTGGTTAGAGGGCAGGGAAGAAGGTCCCAGGGGTTAGTGATCGCTCTGATGCCGTGGCTGCTAGGAATAATGGTTCCCACAATTCTGTATCCCGCTGACTATGGGAAGAAGTCCTTGGAGAACCCCAATGGTCGGTGCTGCTCACATGTTCTTCCTCTACAACCACGTGAACACACACACACATACACACACACACACACACACACACACACACACACACACGAACACAACACTTAGAGGACCAGGCTGTGCTCAGCTTGGTGTCCAGTCCAGGGCACGACATATAAACAAATACTCGTTGATATCTGTTAGGCTTATTCACATTTGTCATAACCTGTACTTTCTGAAAGTCACCTTTGCAGACACAACATTGCTCTTTCTGTTCTTCCATATAATTAAGGCAGCAACGGAGCCGAACAGGGCTTAACGCTGGTCCTGTGTATATTCTACCGAAAACACAGCTTTTATCAGGAATTTGTGGATTGAAAAATTCATATACACATGAGTTCCTTAAAACCGATAAAGAAAACCAATCAAGAAGCATTATAACGAGTCCCCCTAAATTTAAAAGGTAATTTTATAAAGGCAGTTTCCCAGCTACTTGCCGCCTGTGAGATGCATGAAGTCTTTGGCCCTTCAGTGGCTGGAACGCAGACCCTCTTCATAGGCACTTGTTCATCATGAAATGGAAATAAATATTTTCTTTAAAAGTTACCTGTTTTTCCTCCCTCCTCTTTAGTGGCATAGATGACCCTGCAGGCATGTTTTAGACGTAAAAGAAATGTCAAAATGGGCTGTAGCACCAGCATCCAAATGATTCCCTTCCCGTTTCGTTGGCCATGGAGTGGTGTATAGTTCCCGATCGCTGCCTTAACAAAGCGCCACAGACAATGGCTTGAAGCTCAGGCATTTCTCATGGATGATCTCTGCAGGTGCAAGGTCTGGAGGCTGCAGGGAGAATCCATCTCCTCACGTTTTCCAGCTGGTAGAGCTGACATGCCAAACGCATGGCCCGAGGGCTACATGCGTGGTTTATTTGAGTTTGACATGTTTGTGGGAGAGGCTGCCACGCCTCCTGGCTGCAAGCCCCATCTCTGCTTCCAGAATCACATCCCCTGTCTGAATCTGATCTTCAAATTGTACTTTATGCTGAAAGTAAAGATCCTTGTGCCACCTGGCGCTGACCTAGGTGCTCCCCAATGACCTCCCCGTCTCCAATCAATGGCTTCATCACCCCTGCCATGTCTCTGTCCCAACACAAGGAATCCTATCAAGGTCCATGGGTTTGCATGTGCACATTTCTGAGGGCCAATAACCAGCCTGGCCATACAAGCTGATCACCTTGTAGGTCTAGAGATTTATTTAAAAAGGTACTTCTCTCACAGGGAGGCAACTTGGATGTCTACACTTGATCTTTGAGGTCTTTTTAAGGAAGTGGGGGATGAAGGGACAGGAGTTACCATCAGAGTGACATGGGACCAGTACTGCCGCTCTGGAAAGTTCTAACACATCCAGAACATTCTTTTATTTTTGGAAGAGAAGGAGAAATCCGCTCCAGGTAGATGTTAATACAGTCACAGTTCTCAATGATAAACTCCTGGTGGAACAAGTAACCATATTAGCTTAGTTTTTATTTACTGTATTTTCTGGTGTATAGATGACTGGGCGTATAAGACGACCCCCAAGTTTTCCAAATAAAATATAGAGTTTGGGATATACTCGCCCTATAAGACTACCCCTCTTTCAATGCTCACCACATAAAAATTAAAAAACAAACAAACAAACATCAGATTTGATTTTAGTAGGCTAATTTTAATTCAAATGCTTATGACATCAGGTACTTAGCAGGAAAACTGTCACTTATAAACATAAGGCTGTTGGTCATCAAACATGTAAACGTAAGACACCCAGCGTATAAGATGACCCATGACTTTTTTTTTTAATATATTTTATTGATTTTTCACAGAGAGGAAGGGAGAGGGATAGAGAGTCAGAAACATCGATGAGAGAGAGACAGCGATCAGCTGCCTCCTGCACACCCCACACTGGAGATGCGCCCGCAAGCAAGGTACACGCCCCTGACCGGAATTGAACCCGGGACCTTTCAGTCTGCAGGCCAACGCTCTATCCACTGAGCAAACTGGTCTCGGCAACCCCCGCCTTTTGAGAAGATTTTCCTGAATTAAAAAGTCTTATACACCAGAAAAGACAGGTATTTGTTTTGTTTTTGTAGGTCAGAGTTGTCAACCCTCTATTTTGCTAATCTGCTTATGAGGTTGTCAGAAGTTGTCATGGACATTGATTAATAGATATTTTTCAGACCAGTTTTATTTGAAGGAGAATGCATAAGCTAAAACTATTAGCAATAACTCTTAAAAGCCTTACATGTTTATTTTATTGAAATATTTTTTTCACTTTGCCAGCTTCAGTAGATTCCTTGCTATTGATGTTTGATAGGTGATTCAGTGAACTTTCTATACAAGGAATTGCAAACTGTGTATCGCTGCTATGAATTTCTCTTTCTTTGAAGTCTTGGGGTTTTTGCATTCTTTTTAATGGTAACTTTCATTAGAGAAATATGGAATCTTTGTAATGTAGTCTAGTGAAAAGTCCTCCTTTTATAAGGAGATTTTTATGTTCAATTTCCACGCTCTATGAGTCAAAGCAGAAAATGGAAATAAATAAATATTCTATTTGTTACTTTTTAAGTTCAGAGTTTAAAAGAAATGCATCCTATTCCCTTTACTTTGTGCATAGATAACTATAGGAATGTTTTGATACTTCAGAGTAAGATAACTCTGTTTCACAAACATTTGCTTTTCTCAATAGCGAAGCCATTTGCCTGGGTGATTTATGATCTATAATAACTTTTTTTTTTTCAGGGAAAAAAAACTCTCCCCGGGTTCTCAAACCGAGATTAAATTCGCATTATTAGATGTTGAATGTGCGTGTTCTACTGAACCTCCAGTGGCATAAAATGCTCACCTTCTCCCTCCAAGGCCAGTGGTTCTCAACCTTCCTAAGACTGCAGCCCTTTAACACAGTTCTTCATGTGGTGGTGACCCCCAACCATAAAATTACTTTTGTCCCTACTTCATCACTGTCATTTGCTCCTGTTATGAATCTTCATGTAAATCTCTGTGTTTTCTGATGGTCTTAGGAGACCCTGCTGGCTGTGCGCGACCCACAGGTTGAGAACCGCTGCTCCCAGCTTTCCATGGCCAGAGAGACTCTGGGGAGGGAGCCTCTGAGGCTGTGACCCTGTGCTGGAAAGGGAGAGACGCCACTTTTAAAGGAAAGCCATGAGTTCGGTGGAATCAGCTCGTATTTGCCTTAATCAGAAGGTGACATACGCTGCCGTTGTCGCCCTGAGATTGTTTCTGTGACACTTGCCACGGTGGTCCTTCAATTAGCCAGCGAGGGCCCGGTGTGTGTGTGAGGATGCTCTCCCTCTTTCAGAAATAAAGACGTCGCGTCGCCTACCTCCCTGCTTTATGGACTTTGCGGGGACAAATGTGCTCATAAAATGTCCATTAGGAGTTTCCTCAATGATGCTCCCTGTCCTCCAGCACCCTCGCCCTCTTAATAAGCGATTTCAGGTGTTTCTGCTCTAGATGCGTGTAATTTTGCTCAGCATCCCTCACCAGCCTTCATCGTGATGTAAGGGAACTATGTTGTAAGTAGCAGGAGAATTATCACCCAGCGCCTTTGCGAAGCATAATTCCTTTCGAGGACTCATTTCATTACTTAGGAGCAAAAATGGTTTTACAGGTAATATCTCACCCTGGGCCCTTTTTAAGAAAACAGTGGAATACAAATGCACACAGACACAGGCAGGAACATGCACAGATATATCTTTTAATTCAGAAGTAATATTGCCCGATTTTATTTACTCCCACCCTATTATTCTATTTATTGCTCAAGGTAGACAGGGATGCGTGAACCTTAGGGGGTGAGGCAGGGAGAACAGCAGAGTTCTGATCTCACTGCCCAAGAATTCTAGTGGTTTCCCTGCCCCATCTCACGTAAGGAATATCCACCTCGCTTGGCTCAGTGGATAGAGTGTCGGCCTGCAGACTGAAAGGTCCCAGGTTCGATTCCGGTCAAGGGCATGTACCTTGGTTGCAGGCATATCTCCAGTGGGGGCGTGCAGAAGGCAGCTGATCAATGTCTCTCTCTCATCGATGTTTCTAACTTTCTATCCCTCTCCCTTCCTCTCTGTAAAAAAAATCAATAAAATATATTAAGAATAAATAAATAACAATTGAGCAAAATCTCCTGATCTCTTCTTCTGGTTAACTATCCTGCCTTTGTGACAAAATGTGCCTTTGAACAATCAAAAACGTATAGTCTGATAGTTCAGGCGCACGGGGCCGGAGGCCCATTTACTTTTTGGTGCAGAAGTTGGCACTCCATCAAGCTCTTGACAAGCTCAGGACTTGTCCCCGGGACCTGCCACTTGCCTGGCCCGTTGGGAGTTGGTGCCTCCTCCAGCGTGAGTCCAGGAAACATGTGCTTGGTAATCAGGGGTTGCATTATTTTATTGATCGTTGTTTGGCAATGCACAGGTGCCGGCTGCTGTGATGGAAGTACATCATATTTCATGATTGGATTGCAGGTAATCAAGAAGGATGATTGCATCCCCGTTTCTCATCTTCTTTGTTCATTGCTTCAGTGCCTGCTCACTTCTGTTTCAGATGTGTGGTCCTTCCAAGATCTTGATTTAAAAAAAAATGTTTTATTGATTTTTTTTACAGAGAGGAAGGGAGAGGGATAGAGAGTTAGAAACATCAATGAGAGAGAAACATAGATCAGCTGCCTCCTGCACACCTCTTACTGGGGATGTGCCTGCAACCAAGTTACATGCCCTTGACCGGAATCGAACATGGGACCTTTCAGTCTGCAGGCCGAAGCTCTAGCCACTGAGCCAAACCGGTTTCAGCTGGATTTTGGTTTTTGAGCCTGTCTTCTGCCCACGTTCATGATTTTTCACCAGTTCCTTCTTAGCTTTTGCTTTCTTGGAGAGCTTTCTTCTTTAATTTCTTTTGGGACATTTTTCTTTCTTTTTTTTTTTTAGTTTTATAATTTTCCTTCATACCTTACATGTATGCACTTTAAGCTAAGTTTTCCATTTTATAATTTCCTAACCCTGGCACAAAACAAAACTTACTTTTAAAATTCATAAACATCCATGAATGTACTAGTAGCAGAATAAGAGCTCATAAAATAATACAGCATTGATGCTGTAGCGGAATGTGGAAATGAGACAGAGATGGGGTATAAATCTCAGGTCTGCCGTGTATTTAAGTCTATATGATGTTCAGAAAGTGAAGCGTCTGCTTGTAATGTAAATTCTCTTCCCTTTTTTGTAATGGAAACAATGGCACCACTTTTGCAAGAGCATTGTAGGAATTAATGAGACAATCCTTAAGATAGGTTCTGAAATGTATGATATCCTATGACATAGCAGCTATTATTTTCCATTTGAAAAAAAATTAAACTATATTTAAGGGGCCTCTGGCTTCAGAAACTAGTCACTCAAAGGCTCAAGCTGAGGGGAAGCTTTAAAGAAAAACCTGTAACCCCTCTTCCTCAAAAAATCTTCAAACGCATGTATTTCCACACAACTTCGACGTTTTCTCAGAAAGAATACATTTCCCACTTCATTTCCATACATCTGGCTAGTGATCAAACATTCTTTCCCATGGATTGTAAGAAGGTGCTCAAGGTGTGTCTGTGAGATCTTTAAAAAATAATTTTAGGTCTTTTCCGTCTCTTCCATTCTGATTTTAAATATTCCAAAGCATTATCGTGCACCAGGGCCATTGGTTAACCTGGGAATCTGTTTGGGATCTACCTGATCTCCTAATGCAAGCTGCTGGAGGGCAGGAAGGTTCTAGATTGTGTTCAGCATCATATGCTTGGTGCCTAGGTAGATGCCTACTACCATTGTATAATTCACTTAGAATGTATGAGGCGGATTTATGGCTGTGAGGATGAATGGATGCATGGCTGAATGCATGCATGAATTTAGCATGGTAGACATTTCTCTACACACCTGTGAAAGCTAGTTTCCAAGTATTAATTTTTTCTTTATTCATATAGATTAAACATGGCTTCCTAAATCCCAAAGAGAGTTGAGAGAGAAGGTTGTTGTTTTTACCATAATGAGGTAAATAGCTAAGAACACAGTCCATATCATGTGTGTGTCAGACTTGAGACCATCAGCAGCTGTACTGTGAAGACACCGCAGAAACCATTTCAGCGCCTTGATTACCGCTAAGTATAAAATGTCACTCCCCTTTTGGAAGGTAATGCATCATTAGAGAATTTCTACAAAAACAGCCCTCAATAATGACGGATTTAGACGCATCCCCAATGAGTTAATTAAAATGACAACGGAATTTCACTTACGGTCTTGCTGCAAGTGATCTGCAAATATTCACTCTGAGCTTGAACATGTTACCTTTAAAAGTGCCCAGTGTACAACACAGCAGAGATTAAACTCAAGTAATTAATACTTGGAAAGACGTTAAAAGGGGTAGCTGCCGTCTGTTCTCATCAGGGGTGTCAATGTACATGAAATGTCGCTTATTAGAACAGAGAAACATCTGGCAATACAATGGCCGTTTCTTTGTAGCTTTTAAACATTAAATATTTACATTATTTATTATGTAAATATAGCAGCGGGAACTGTGATTATATAACTGATAAAAGGGTTGAAAATAAACTGAACATATGTTTTTATTTGGAATTTTTTTGTGTTTTTTGTGTTTATAATATTGATGGCTTCTTATTAAATTTAAAATTGAGTAACCTGAGATATATTTTTAAGTGTTTTTTTTTTTATTGATTTCAGAGAAGAAAGGAGAGAGAGAGAGAGAGAAACATCAATGATGAGAGAGAATCATTGACTGGCTGTCTCCTGCACACATTGGATAGAGCTTGCAACCCAAGCGTCTTCCATCGCCAGGGGCAACCCAGGCCTCCCTCCTGCTCTCTCTGTGGCCTTAGCCATCTTGGTCGGGTTGGTTTGCATACTCGCTCTGTTTGGCTTTTGGGTGTGGCTGATGGGTGTGGTTGGTGCATGTAGCGGAAGTATGGTCAATTTGCATATTACTCTTTTATTAGATAGGATGTTAGGGAATAAGATTATTTCTTGACATTGTCAAAAATAAATTTGAACATTATTTTTAAATGGAAACAGCATCTAATTATTTTAAATAGTAAGGCTATGGATATAGTTAGAACCATTTTCATGAGAGATTTCTCGTTCCTCTGTCACTCTCATTAACTTGCAGAAGACATCTTAAGAACACCTAAAAGGTAACCAGCGTCTCAGTTTGCACATAGGTAATTTACAGAAGAGCCACGGGTAAGCCAATACAGTGGTACCTCGAGATACCAGTGCCCTAACATACGAGATTTTTGAGATATGAGCTGTCAAGCGAGCGATTTTTGCTGTGAAATAAGAGCAACAGTTGAGATAGGAGTCATCGCGCGGATCAGCTGGCTGCACACGACACACCAGTTTACCGCGACTGGGGTGTCTCCTAGTTTCCCACGCCTCAAGGTTATGGAACGAATTAAACTTGTATCTCGAGGTACCACTGTACTTAAGAGCAGACCAAAATGAATCATCATTGATCACTGCCCTTCTTCCTCCCTCTGCTTTGCTCTCTCTCTTCTCTCTTCCCACTGTGCTGGAGGGGGATGGGTGATTGGAAATGAACTTCATTCTCACAGTTAAACGCACGCAGCCGTCCCATCCTCCTGACAAACCAGATCAGACCAGGCCAGGAATCGATGGCTCAGACTTCAAACTTTCTTCTCGAGTGCCAGTGCGTGCCAGGCCGGCCTGTGCTGTGACCTGGGCAGCACTGGGGAAGTGGGGGAGAGGAGGGGACCCCTGCTCTGTCCCCGCATTCACCCTCAGGGCAGGTTCCTCCTTCCCATCCAGAGGCCGGGAAAGAAGGCAAAACACACGCACTGCTCAGCAGAGCTGTAGACAAGCTCACCCACCGTGACCTCATGGATAATGTCACTAGCATTTAATTAATCTCCTTAATATTACGTTGGTCTTAATCACTGCACTGCCTGCTCTCCCCTGGGAGCCACGCCAGTTGTCTCTTGCAAGTTGAAGAGACTGAGACTGACTCTACGGAGTGGCACCTGTTGTCACGGGAGGGTCTCTATCCACCCATCACTCTGCTCAGCGGGCCTCATTTCACCCCTCCGTGGACTGAGCACCCCATAAGCAGACACTGTTCTCCGTGACTCAGACACCCAGGTCCACAGAGAAAGACCCTCATGGGAGAGAAGCTTTGTGGCCAGGTATGCAATAGTCTTTACAACCACCTGCCAGGGGCTTTCGAATCCTACATGCCCATGGTGGTGTGGGGTCTGTCCATTTGGACTCGTGAGCAGGAGTGGACGCTCAGTATTTGCAGGTGGGTAGAGAGGTGCCTAGCACGCTAAGCAGCGAGAAGAAAGAGGATCCGATAGGATGTGGCATATTCAGAGGTTCCAGTGATGGAGAAGTCAATGATAAAGAAACATGCATTTTATTTCCTCTTTCCCTTCTTTTCCGTATTTCCTTTTTCATTCCTTTAGTTACCGTATTTTACGGCGTATAAGACGACTGGGCGTATAAGACAACTCCCAACTTTTCCAGTTACAATATAGAGTTTGGGATATACCCACCCTGTAGGACGTGATAATAAGTTGTGATATATTCATATAAGGAACACTACACCAATAAAGATAAAAGACGATCCCCCAACTTTTGAGAAGATTTTCCTGGGTTAAAAAGTCGTCTTATACACCAGAAAAGATGGGTATTTCTAAAAATATATTTTAATTGATTTCAAAGAGGAAGGGAGAGGGAGAGAGAGATGGAAACATTGATGATGAGAGAGAATCATGGATCAGCTGCCTCCTACATGCCAGCAACCAGGGCATGAGCCCTGACCAGGAATCGAACCCTGACCTTCTAGTTGAAGGTCCTTGCTCAATCACTCAACCAAGGCAGGTGAGTGAACTCCTATAATTCTTATTTGCTGCCTGTGTAATTGATCTATAACTCTCCCTGCTGGCATCTCTCAGATTCAGACACTGTTCACACAGTGCATGATGGGGAAAGGAGAATGTCTGACATGGGCATTTTGAGCTTCAGGAGGCTCTTAGGTTCTCTCTGCTCATCTTCCACCACTGAGATTTGAACGTGGACTTGCTCCGCAAGACATAGGAAATATGGATAAAAAGATAAAAGCGGTGTTGGAGGAAAATATGTATGAATGATTGAAATTCCGAGGAGAATAGCTTGTTTATGCTGCTTTCATAGGTGACTATCAGCTACTGAAGTGATTCATAGACTGTCTTCTTGCCGAGTTCACGAGGTACACACCAATTTCTAAACGTACAACTTACTTAGTAACAGCAAAGGCCCGGATGATGATCCTGTCAGTGATCCAGAGACAACAATGAATCCCTGTAGACAAGGCCATTGTGTGACTCTTGTGCTTTGCATGGTAACAAGGAACAGGGAGCTTAATTTCTAACCAATTTCCTAGATCTTGACTTTTTTTTTTCTTTTTTTTCTTTTTCTGCATATGCAGTAGCGATGTGGCTGTTTCGGAGGTAGGTCTGACTCGCTTCTGGTTTTGCAACTCATGGACTTAATCCCAGGCAGCGTTGAAGTTCATGGGAGACCATGTGCTCACGATGCGTTGCTTGCATTGATCAATGCAGAATTGATTCTTTTTATCTCCGAAAAAAAAAAATACTCCACAGATGCAGGCAGAGAAGCGAGATTTATTGGTTTATAAATGAGCTTAGACAAAGGAGTGCAACACAGTTAGAGGGGGGCAGGTTTTCAAGACCTCGGAGCCTGTGTGCCTGTGGGGAAAATGGATTGCCTGTTTTCTGTAATGGAAACATACATAGGCTTATCTGTTTGTTTGGTTTATTTCGTTTTACGTAGAAAATGTAGATGACAACATTTTTGTCAGAGAATGTGAACGACCCAGAGTTTCAAACACCTGTTCTTTGGAGGAGGGGTTTGCTAAGGGGCCAAACAGGGGCATCCCTTGTTTTCTTATGCCCTGCAAACTAAGAAGAGATTTTGCATTTATGAATGCTTACACAAAAAGGACACTTTGTGACCTGTGGAATTAATATCAAATGCCCATTTTAGTGTCCACACCCAGTGTGTTTTTTAGAAAAGAGCCGTGTTCACTCATCCATGATGGTCCACAGCTCAGTGCTCCAACAGCAGAGAGGAGTAGGTGTGACAGTCCAGGCTGGAAACCCTAAAATATTTACTGCGCAGCCTTAACAGAAATGTTCGCCAGGGCTACTTTGGAATAAAGCAGTCATATGAAATATGACTCAGGGGAATTCACAATGCAAAGACCTGGCCGTAACCTCACTAGATAGGTTCCAGTCAGAGAACGGAGAATAAAGGGGTCTGAAAGCAAACAAGAAGAAAAAGGTAATTTTCTTTGGCTTCTCTTTTGTTAATACAAAAAGAGAGCATGTTTTTGAGCCTGAAAAGTTGTCATTTATACTTTACTAGAGGCCCGGTGCACGAAATTTATGCAAGAGTAGGCCTTCCTTCACCCAGCTGCCAGCACCGGTTTCTCTTTTGCCACCAGCAAGCACCCTGGACTGTGGCTTCCCGCGCAGTCCCGGCTTCATCCAGAAGGTCATCTAGAAGGACTTCCAGGTCTAATTAGCATGCGACATTTTTATTATTATACATAGAAGGAGGTATACTTGAGAGAGCAATCCCAGTGTATGGATTTACCACAGCCCGTGCAGTGGGACTTTGGCACCAGGAGAAATCCGCGAAAGCGGGCCCATCAGTTGAAAGAAGAGGAGAAATGAGATGTAAGCTTCACTTCTACCCTTACTATTGAAAAAGCCAAGTGCCGAGACTGGTTTGGCTCAGTGGATAGAGCGTTGGCCTGCGAACTAAAAGGTCGCAGGTTCGATTCCAGTCAAGGGCATGTATCTTTGTTGCGGGCACATCCCCAGTAGGGGGTGTGCAAGAGGTGGTTGATCGATGTCTCGCTCATCGATGTTTCTAACTCTATCCCTCTCCCTTCCTCTCTGTAAAAAATCAATAAAATATATTTTTTTTAAAAAGCCGAGTATCGTATGCTTCAGGAATCCATGTTGCCATTCAGCACCGTGAGGTTGGTGTTAGGCCCTTTATAACAAATATTGAAGGTAAAACACCCTCACCTCTGAGGAACATGACTCAGTCTTAGGATAACAGTTCCTCTTGACTTCAGACGGAGTGGCAATGCAGCCTCAATAGTGAAGGGAGAAGTAGTTCCCAACACTCAACACAGGCTCTGAGCAACAGTCCCAAAGAAAACCTGGGACACTGGACACCCTCACTTTAGGTTCTGTGGACTACATGACCCCCACAGGCTGAGGGTGCACAGGAGGAATTAAGAATGGTGTTCTCTCTGAAACCGATCTGGCTCAGTGGATAGAGTGTCGGCCTGCAGACTGAAGGGTCTCGGGTTCGATTCCAGTCAAGGTCATGTACTTGGTTGTAGGCACATCCCCAGTTGGGGAGTGTGCAGGAGGCAGCTGATTGATCTCTCTCTCTCATTGATGTTTTTAACTCTCTATCCCTCTCCCTTTTCTGTAAAAAAAAAAATCAATACAATATATTTTAAAAAAATAATGGTGTTCTCAGTGAATCACTTACAGTAATCAGAATAATACATTATGTCCTGTAGATGAGGTAGTTGGGGAGAAAGTATATTCTAGTTCATTTGTTTTATCAGTAAACGGAATTATACTTTTTTTCTAAGTTTCCTTTTATTTTAAATATAAACAGAAAAGTTCCTCTTTTATAGTTTTATAGACAGCCTGTGAAAGATTTTCTTTGGAAGGGAGATATTTATAAGCCCCCTTTTATTTTTGACAAGCTTCCTGCTCCCCTCAAATAAGGCAGAGGAAGCCTGATGCAAAAGATCCTCTCCATTTACTCTAAACGGAGCAGCTCCTGGAAAATGGTGCTCTATTTCTTCTCCTTTTCACCCCCTCTACCCCTTTCCCTCTGAGAATTGTCAGTCTGTTTCATTTCCTGCCCCTGATTCTATTCCATTCGCCAGTTTATTCTGTTAATCAGATTTTTTATTCACTTGGTTTTTAGATTCACTTGTTGACAGATATGTATTTGTTGCCACTTCGTTATTCATGATTTTTTATCTTTACTTTTTTTTTTCTTCTTCTCCCTCTTTTAAAAGAACACCTTTGAGCATTTCATATAATACTGTTTTGGTGATGAAGTCATTTAGCTTTTTCTTATCTGACCTGCAATTCTAAATGATATCTTTGTTGGGTAGAGTAATCTTGGTTGTAGGTTCTTGCTATTCATCAATTTGAATATTTCTTGCCACTACCTACTGGCCTACATAATTTATGTTGAGAAATCAGCTGCTAGGCATATGGACACTCTCTTGTAAGTAACTGTCTTTCTCTTGCTGCTTTTAAGATTTCCTCTTTGTCTTTTGCCCTTGGCATTATAATTATGATGTGTCTTGGTGTGGTCCTCTTTGGATTCCTTTTGTTTGGGGTTCTGTGTGCTTCCTGCACTTGTAAGTCTATTTCTTTCACCAGGTGGGGGAAATTTTCTATCATTATTTCTTCAAATAGGTTTTCAATATCTTGCTTTCTCTCTTCTTCTGGCACCCCCACAATTCTGATGTTGGTATGCTTGAAGTTGTCCTCGAGACTTTAACAAGTTCATCTCAAGTGATTGGGAAGGATGAGCCACTGTGCCCTATAGGACACAAGGCCACTCTATCAACTCAAGGAGACTTAGCAGCTACCCAATTAGAAACAAACACAGGGGAGCAGCCCAAGTGCGGAGACAAAGAAACATGTCACACATCAAAGAAATGGAAGAAAACAAACTACTGGATACAGAGTTCAAAACCGTAGTTATAAGGTTACTCAAGAATCTTCTAGGAACCTCCAAGGAAATTAATGAAACCTTCAAGGATTTTAGTGAGAATACCAAAAAAAAAAAAAAAGGAAAAGGACTAGCATAAATTAATACTGACTGAAACACAGAATAATATACAGGGATTCAACAGTAGACTAAAGTATCTCAAAAATCAAGTCAATGTTTGAAATATGAACAATCAAAAAACATCCAACAGGAGCAAAAAAAAAAGAATAATAAAAAAATGAAGCCCTTAGAATTTTATCTATATACTATAATAACTGATGAGGATCTGTTTTTTCTTTGCATTGAAGTGCTGACAATGGCTTCTCCTGTCTTCACATGTACTTGTTCTTTTTTTTTAAACTACCAGCTAGAAAATATAAAAACAATTTATTATTAGCTGCCAACTTCTTTTCCTCTTCCTCAATGAGAGAGGAAAATTGCACGAAAGAGTTTTGTCAAATAGTTGGCAAAATTACTCTTAAAATGTATGCCGTGTGTGGTTTCTTTTCAGGGTACTAAACACTGAGAAGCCTTCTTTTCTTTCACTCCAAGGCATGTCTGTTACTCTTCTGCATTCATCAGTTCTCACATGAACTTCATTGATAAGGAATTCTTAATATTAATGACATAGTACAAGTAGCACATAAAGGGCAATTGGAGAACTGATAAGAGAAGGTAATTCTTCTACCCTTTTTTAAAGGATAGAGATTCTGAAAAACGAATACTGAGAATAAAATGTAACACATTCTAGCATCAGGAATAAAGTTATTGGAAAATAACTACAGGAAGAAGTGAAAGGACAATGTCCCTTTCCTACCTCCCATGTTTCTTCCACATTTCAACCACCCATCTTTCCACACGAACCATTTCAGTGTCCTGTCAAGTTACTGCCATCACTGAAATCTCCTCAATATCTATCCTATACCTGAGATAATTTTATGCTTAGCTCTGGAATGGCCATTTCAATTACAATGCAGGTGTACACACACAGGCCATGTCATTGAAACGGATTGCCTTCCTTTGCCTATTGCACTGTCATGGTGCCTCAGTCTTCTGTTTACCTGCCCCTGCGTTTCAGGAACCAGTATTTGCAATTGTAGAAACTGTGATTTGGCCCGGAGGAGCTGGCTTCTTTGATCATTCCTTTCCCTCTGTGAATCCCTGAAAGATGGCATCCTTTCTGCGTCCATCATTTACATTTTTCTCATTACCTGTAAGCAATTCCAAATAGAATATACTTTTTTTTTTATTTTTTGGATGAAACAGACTCCATTGTTCTTTCATAGTTGTACACGTCAAAATGTGCACACTTGTGATTTTTACATTTTCTGCCCTGGGAAGGCGGTGAATATATTTTCTGCAAAATTCAGATTTTCTGCTGTAGGAGCGGAACGTTTTTCTCTACTCTTTTTAGGCTCCTGGGCGGGTCTAATAATGAAATTGATAAAGTATTAACATGAGAAAAACACATTTATTTGTATGGAGACCCAGAAGGCAGGCAGGGATGTGAAGCTTGTATAATATAAGGAAGCAGGTTTCTGGGGGTACACAGAGGAGGAAGGATATAGGAAGGGAGGAGGGATTCTTTTTTATTTTATTTTATTTTATTTTATTTTATTTTATTTTATTTTTGTGTGTGTTACATGTATACGTATCTCCCCATTGCCCCCCTGGGAGGAGGTATTCTGAAAACATAGTTTCCTTGTTATTTAAACAAGTTTCTTAGGACAAAGGTATCTCTGAGAATAGCTCTCTTCAGGGCACCAGGCTATTTTATTTTTTATTTTTTTAAAATGTTTTATTGATTTTTTACAGAGAGAAAGGGAGAGAGATAGAAAGTCAAAAACATCGATGAGAGAGAGACATCGATCAGCCGCCTCCTGCACACCCCACAGTGGAGATGTGCCCGCAGGCAAGGTACATGCCCCCGACTGGAATCGAACCTGGGACCTTTCAGTCCACAGGCTGACGCTCTGTCCACTGAGCGACACCGGTCTCGGCCACCAGGCTATTTTAATGTAAAATCAGGCAGTTGAGAGGAAGGTCAAAACTTTCCCTGAATTTGGCTGGGTTTTGATCGCCTTTAGCTCAAAATAATCCTGATGCCAAAGAGGCATGATTGGGGGGCAGCAAAATCTATTCCCCGGTCAAGGCCATAAGTATTTTGTTTTCTCAAGCTGTTTAGTTCAATTTCCTCTCCCCTGCTGGAAGACACTCTATACTATCTAAGCAATCACAATGTGGTGGTGAAGGGTGAGGGAGATTTAATAGCTTCATTTCCTCCATAGGTTTTGACATTTAAAAGAAAGCACACATTCTTATTCTTGCAAAAATTGTTTTCTTCCCCGCTTCCTATAGCTTTTAATTTTATCTAAAAATTGGAAAAAGAAGAGATGGTGTTGTCAGTTGGCATCAGGCTCTTTTGGGGGATCTCAGGAGAGCATCCGAAGGACCCTGCACTGGAGACTGGTGGGGCACAGATTTCCTCCTGGCCCCCAGGGTTCCATAGTCACCCCTCTGCATGGAAAACGTCCACACTTGTTGTCCGCAAGTCCAAACCAAAGGCCAGTGTGCTGAGTCTAGGTTTCATATAAAGCTGAGTCCTTTGGAGCCTCCGTAGTCTGCTGTGGAAGGAGATTGTAGGGGTGAAATAAGTAGGTTTAGGAAATTTTACAAGTTAAGGGATCCATGGAAAGAGCACAGGGCTACAGAACTGAGGAGGGTACATTCCCACAAGACAAGGGACCTGGGGGTGGCAGAAGGTCCATTTCTGTCAGACAAGGGAGCTGGGAGTAGCAAAAGGTACACACTTACAAAATAGAGGATGAAGAAAGCCCAGAGGGAATAGGAGAACAATAAGGGAGCAGAAGGAGGGAACCTCAGGTACTACAAGTGAGGTGTGAGCTCAGGAGTTGCTATAGTAACCAAATCAAAGGGGAATAGTAACCAATCAGAGGGGATATTGAGGCAGAAAGGTTGGGAAAGGGGACTCAGTGGGCCTCTTCCCCTCCCCACGTGGGAGTCTGTGCTGGTTTTTTTCAACACATTCCCACCTTTGCTCCACCATCCTCCACCCATGGTTTCAATCTTCCACTCCAAGGGACCAAGAGCCCAGGAGACCATCCTGCCCGGGGGAACACCACGTGATCCAATCCAAATTTCCCATTTCACTCAGGTCCCAGGTGGCCACGTGACCCACATGGTCTCAGGTTCCCACCTCGAAGAGAACAGGAATGAACCAGGATGGTATGGGTCACAGAGGGGCAGAGAAAGCGTTGGTTCCCAGGAGGTTTTCCAAGGAGCTTTCTTCAAATAAAAATCATCTTCCTACGCTTTCCTGGGCTTCTCATGGTCTCAGCCCCTGGCCCAGGCTAGACTGACCGTCTCTGAGGGCGAGCACCCCCTGACCTTTTCGACTTCTGTTGTGTATGTGTACACTTGCCGCTGCTCCTCCCCCACCATCCTGTACAGAAGGTGGGCTGCTCCCTCCATGGGAGAAGGAGGGGTGCTAAGGTGTAGCCCCCCCCCGCCCCCTGCAGTGAAGCAAGCAGGCGTCTGCTGTCCAGCTGACCAACTCCACAATGTCTGCCCCTTGCTCCCTCCTATTAATCACTAGCCAACTATGGCAACATGGGAATGGTTAAGGGCTATCATCGCCCTGAAGTGGCTCTCCATGGAAAGAGCACAGAGCTACAGAACTGCAGCGGGTACATTCCCAGAAGACAAGGGAGCCGGGAGTGGCAGAAGGTACACACTTATGAAAGAGAGGAGGAAGAAAGCCACAGCTCCACAGCCAGCCACAGGCTGACCTCACACTCACCAAAGACTCCAGAGAAGGCACGTTCCTTTTTCCTCTCTCACAGGCATTTGAATTTCCTCCATTTGAATTATTTTAAGCAATGAAATCAAACTGTATGTCTTATTTATTATCAGAGAAGATAATAATGCTTTATATTCAATTGCATGGAAGAGCCAGAGGTATGGGTAGCACCGTCTTCTCTTGCTATTTAAGGATATTCATTGAAAATTGGCAACATAGCACCATGTGGGATTTGATCGGGAAACTAGAAGATTCCCCCCACTAAGCTTCATGTATCTTATATATGTGTGTGTGTATATGTGTATGCGTATTAGTGTGTGTATATGTATGTACTAGCACGTATATATGTATATGTGTATATGTATATATGTATATTGTCTTTTATGTCTTACCCTAGCTTCAGAATGTGTTAAGGTCAATCACTGAACTCTAGCGAATAGTTTCTTGTTGAATATTATTGAAACATAGATCCTACTTTTTTTATTTTGTTGTAATGATCAAGTCATTTAATATATCTTTGTATCTCTCTATTGATCATGTGCATATAACAGTATTCATCACCTCTTGAATGTAGGCAATTTAATACATCAAATATTTATGGATTATTTTAAACGGCCTTAAAACGTGTATAATAACAGGTAATTTGATGTGAGAAAAAATGCTTCAAGGATGACCTCATCTGTGTTACAGTGTTGACCTCTGCACAAACTCACATCATGGTTGACGACTTTTCCCATGACACCACAGTTAATATGTTTCTCCAACCCACTGCATCGAACAGCCTGCTTTCCTGTTCAAGGCAACCCATCAATATGCTCCAGAGGCATCATCATTATCCTTCCACGGTGTGAGCAGGCAGTGGGAAAACATTTCAGGCTCCTTCAGCCATATCCATTTCCCACGTTCCTCTCAAAATGTCTTTCGCAGTTCAGTAGAAGGAAATAAGCGAGCTAAGTACTTGGTTTACACGACCTCAATCAAATCTGAAATTTTACCCAGCTCTTCAATATTGAGGCAAATAGGGAAACAGTAAGAGGCATAAGAACTGAGTAAAAGATCATTGAACAATTATAGATTATATATACAATGTGACTTTTTAAAAAATACATTTTTATTGGTTTCAGAGAGAAAGGGAGAGGGACAGAGAGAAAGAGAGAGATGATGATGATGATGTTGATGATGGCAACAAATCATTAATTGGCTGCCCTCTGCATTCCACCCACAGAGGGTGGAGCCCACAAGGACTATTGTATCAGGATTTGGAGTGAGGTGCTATTAAATGACCTCAGAACTTAGAGATATTTATTAAAAATCCCCAACACCATATATTAGCTCTATTGAGGTATGAATGTGCACACCTAAAACGATCCATAATACACTTGAATTCATCAAATATTTATTGAATGCTCACCATGACGATCATACCCTCAGAATTAGGTGTAGAAGATGGATGGGAAGCAACTCTTGCTCTCAAGGAATGACCGACATATCGATAAGATGATGGAACAGAGTACTAAATGGTATCAGAGAGCTAGCAAATCACAGGATCCGAGAGAGGAATCATGGGAATGAGGACACATGAGCTGGATGTTGGAGAATGGATAGGTTCTATTTATAATGGAAGACTCATTACCCTGTGGACATCGCAAGATGGCCTAATCTATTGGAGGAAAAAGGCACGAGAGAAATAGAGATTATAGTCAACCATAAATCTGGAAAAGGTAAAAAGAGGTCAGATTTTTAAGGAACATAAATCTCCCTGGGAATCCGGACTGCAACCTTCTGGAAATGAGAACACCTGCACGTATTGCAAGCGATAGTGCAGATCAGTGATTTGGAAGAAGGTTAAGGGGTCAGAGGGTGGGGTAGGACAATTTTGTCTGCCAAGTGCGATTGGATAGTTGTAGGACACTGCTGGTCATCGTAGCAGGGAGTCCTGATTGACATCTAAAGCATAGAAGCTTGGGATGCTATTCAGCATCCTCCAACACAAAGATAACCCTGCAGAACAATTACCGGGTTCCATAGAGCAATAGGGCTTGTGCTCCAAATCCCCAGTATGGCCTCTGGTTAGATAGAAATGAAAGTCCACAGCGGGCTGCCCAGCAAGGAGACTGTGGATATAGTACAGGCATCAAAGAATGAAAATGAGAACTAAGAGGCTGGGAGTCCTATAGAGAAGATTCAGGATAAAAAATATACAAAGAATTCTCTATGCAGCTTGGTGGCTTATTGAGGTCAGGGACTGATACAGAAAGAACATCTGCAAATGACGGGCGTTTTCAAGCTTGGGTGACTCTGGGGGTGACTATGAAACTAAGCAAGTTGGGAAATAACATGAGTTTAATTTATGGCATGTTGAACGCGGTGAAGGAAAACTCCCCCCCCCTGCACAAATTTCGTGCACTGGGCCTTTTATATATATATAAAAGCCCAGTGACCAGAAAGAATGGAAAGACTAAAACAACTGGTCACTCTGTCAGGCACTGTGGTGGCCAACCAGCCTGATCAGGGCCAGATTGTCCCTCCCTAATCGCCTGCAGCCCCTCCCCCTGGCAGCCTGCCCCGGATCGGCCCCCACTGGGGCAGGCTGGACTCCACCTGCGCATGCCTAGTTGCCCCAGGCCTCTAGTGTGTATCCAAAATCATATTGCAAACGATCGTGTTTGGGTTTTGATGATAAACAGTCATTGGTCTTGAACTTGGCAGTGATTTAATAGAATTGCATTCAAATTGCAGAGTTTAGTTCCCATTTGTGTGATTTATTGTCAGATCGTTTGCATGGAGAGCTCACTTGTAGTGCATCTCTGGGGACAGCAGCTGTGGCTGTGGGCTGCAGGCACAATTGCTGTCCGTATGTCTGTCTCTTCCTCAGAGAAGCTATGCTTTGTTTTTGTGGCCATTGAGTGATGACCACTTATTTTACTACCTGCTCCAAGAGGTCGCCATCCCCCCGCCATAAATAGCATGTGCTGTCTTGTTTAATGTTGTATTTCAACATTGTTTCTCCTCCACAATCCAGATGAATTTCCTCTTGTTCCTAATATTACCATTCTTGTTGTAAGAGTTTTTGAAATATGGTAATTTCAGTGATGACGATGCTGATGAAGAGTTTGATGATGGTGATGATGGCAGTGATACATCAAGAATCTCTAAATTATCTGTCTATACTATAAACATGGATAATATGATATTTGAATGACATCAGTTAGCACCTGCTTAATGAATCAAAGTAAGAGATAGACACCTCTTTTTTTTTTCTTTTTCATCCTCACCCGATGATACGTTTTTTATTGATGTTTTCAGTGAGTGATGGAGAGAAAGATAGATAGATATATCGATAGATAAGCAACAATGTGAGAGAGAAACAGCAATAGGTTACCAGAGATTGCACCTGCAACCTAGTTATGTGCCCTGACTAGGAATTGAACCTGCAACTTTGTAGTGTTTGGGATGACACTGCAACCAGCTGAGCCACCTCTTCAGGGCGATGCCTCATTTTTGTTAGTAATACTATAGGCCCGGTGCATGAAATACGTGCAAGGGGTGTGTGTGTCCCTCAGCCCAGTCTGCACCCTCTCCAATCTGGGACCCCTTGAGGGATGTCTGACTGCCCTCTCACAATCCAGGACTGCTGGCTCCCAACTGCTTGCCTGCCTGCCTTCCTGGTTGTCCCTAACCGCTTCTGCCTGCCAGCCTGATCACCCCCTAACCACTTTCCTGCCAGCCTGATTGATGCCTAACTGCTCCCCTGCCAGCCTGGTCACCCCTATCTTCCCTCCCTTGCAGGCCTGGTCACTCCTAACTGCCCTCCCCTGTAGGCCTTTGTCCCCCACTGCAGGCCTGGGTCCCCTGCCAACTGTCCTTCCCTGCAGGCCTGGTTGCCCCCAACTTTCTTCCTTTGCTGGCCTGGTCATGCCTAATTGCCTTCCCCTGCAGGCATGATCGTTCCCAACTGCCCTCCCTTGCAGGCCTGGTCTCTGCCAACTGCCCTCCCCTGCTGGCTATCTTGTGGTGGCCATCTTGTGTCCACATGGGGGCACCCATCTTTGACCACATGGTGGCAACCATCTTGTATGTTGGAGTGATTGTTAATTTGCATACTACTTTTTTATTAGATAGGATATTTAAAGGAGGATCAGTGCACATCCAACTCTCAAATTCTGGATTTCCTTTGATCAAAAGACTCATCTCTAAGATGCTTAGTTATTTATTCAAAGTTTTCATCTGCTTCCCAACAAATACCCTTATTTCTATTTATTGTAAATTAATTAAATGTTATACACCATGACTAGAATTGTCAATACTGTACTAAATGCTTACTTATCAATTATAAAAGTCAGTATATTTAATATTTATTAGTAAGTTATGCATGTTAATGTGTTGACAATGTGGAAAATACATATTTTCATCTGTAGTAGCTGCACAAATGTACTTGAATCTTATTTCTTAGTCACTAAAATGATATTTTATTATCTACTATAATTTAAAAAGCTCATGTTTTTTAAAAAAATACAATTTTCACCTAGCTCAAAATTGTAAGGTAAACAAAAATAATCACACACCAATTTTCATTTCCATTTTTTGCATCTTTTTCACAATTGAATTACGCAAAATTGATTCACCTTTGATGCATCACACGTTTTCATCATAGACGTTTATCTGTCTAGTTCTCTTTTTACCTATGTTTAATAATATATTGAACATGCTTAAACCCTACCCCTTTCCAAATAACTTTCATTTACCTGTAAGTTCTGTCCTTTTTTCATTTTTCTGTGTAGCCATATTACATAAAGATATTTTTAATAAAATGATATGAATTATACTCTGGCAATTATTTCAGAATTCTATATTTATTTTGAATTTACGTCTTTACCATTATGTCTTTATCCATTTGTGGATATATAATTATTCTCTTAATATTTTAATTACTAGCTTCTGACGCCTTGCATATTTAATGTATACACCCAAGTTGTCCTTCTTTGAGTGACTTAAACTTTTATATTATTTTTGAGTTACATAAAAGAACCGTCAAATAATAAGTGTTAAGTATTGTATCCCTTTGTGTTTGAAAGTAGAAAAATATTGAAAATGATGCAAGCAACACAAATTCACTAAAATACTTCGTGATTAGCAGAAGAATATAAATAAAATAATATGTGCCACAGATATCATTACAGGAGTTTTCATATTTAAAGAGTGCTTTTTAAATTAAAAAGATGTGTAGCTATGTTTAAAAAATATGGAATGACTTTTGCAATATAACATAACTTATTAACAAGAGACCTGGGTGGGAACCATGGTATCCTGTAGTTCTATCAGGTCATAAAATATTTAAGTTGGGTGCAAATTTCAGGAACCTGCTATTTCGTTGAAAAAAACTAAGCAACTTTTTGTCATCTCGTGTCCTTATGTATGTTTTTGTCATTGAAGAAACATACATGTACTTCCTAGAATGCAGATTAGTTAGGGGCAATGAAAGGAAAAGAGAAATCTCCGTTTGAATATCAGCCATGCTGCCCTGTGCCTTGAGTAAGTTCCTAAATATTTCATCTTAGAGTTTTTGTTTCCTCATTTGTAAAAGAGACCTTGTGCCTCAGAGATAATAAAAATGGTACACATGAGGGCATCAGCTAGAAGAGTGGTTCTCAACCTTCCTAAGGCTGCCACCCTTGCATACAGTTCCTCATGTGGTGGTGACCCCCAACCATGAAATGTTGCTACTGTGATGCATTGTGATGTAAATATCTGCATTTTCTGATGGTCTTAGGCGACCCCTGTGAAAGGGTCATTCGACCCCCAAAGGGGTCGCGACCCACAGGTTGAGAACCGCTGCTCTAGAATCTAGAGCTTTTTCAATAAATGGTAATTTTCTTTCTTTCCCCCGATATGGTATTCCCAGAGAGTCTTACCTTCCCAACTGGGCATTTTAAACAACAAGATGGATAGCAGTTGGACTGAGGGCTCCTTTTATTCCCCAAATGGGTGTGAAGGAAATAAGGAGAGAACTTACAAATGCCACTCACTGAGAGGATTCCCTGAGCTTTATAAATGAACGATGGACTTAGACAGATTAGGGGATGGAGAGGGACCCATTAGAGTAGCCCATTTATAACAATAGTAGCATAGAATATTCCAGAATGTCTTATACTACATTGGAGGCCACTTCATTGGGTTTGGGAAATACCCATAAAAACGTGATTCTGAAATTGTCTTTTAACTTCAAGAGCGCTGCCAGTGGGAAGTCCAATCTCAACATTGGCCGACACAGACATGTGGCTGAGAAGGCCTGGGCTCCATCCAGCAGCGCAGGACACGTGGTGCTGGCATGCACTTGTGTTTACAGTATGATTACCATTCGACATTGACCTTGATTGAAAAGGTTACCCAGGAAGTTGCCATTGAAAAAATATATATATATGTGTGTGTGTGTGTATATATATATATATATATATATATATATATATATATATATATATATTTAATAAAATCCATGATTTCCTTTTACTAGACTCTGGGTCACAACATTAAATCCTGCCAGGATCTCACATCTATATACAGAGAGCCTGGGACAATGGATGGTTCTACATCAACCTTTTCCTCATTTTTCTCACACACACAAAAAAAGAAGAGAGAAACACATTTGGCAACTGAAGATTCCTGGAATTGGAAGTGTCCGTCTTTTGAGAAAAATCTCTTCTAGAGAAGAAAATTACCATTTATCGAAAAATCTCTAAATTCTAGATGATGCCTTCATGTTTATCCCTTTTATTATCTCTGAAGGCACAAGATCTTTTTTACAGGAAACAAAAACTCTGAGATGAATACATTTTTTCAATATGTCTTGAGACCAACTGTTGAATATTCAGACTGCCCACATGGTACTAGTGAACTGAAGGAACTGAATCAGTTTAGGCTGTCTTTCAGGTATTGTGTCTGCATGGTGAATTTAAACACCCGTGCAATTGAACATAGGGATATTTCTAAAATATATGGGGAGGGCAAATTGACTCATTTTGACAAGAATATATGTTTTTCTAGATGGCACAGACTTACGTCGTCATATTTATCCAGCTCTTGATTGATTAATTTAATAATTGACATTATTTTATACTTCTCAGGGTTTAAAGATTGAACACTTTCCCTAATTTATAGTTTTGGGAATAAGCTATTGATTTAAGTAGAGTTACTTATCGAGCTTGGTGATAATGTATTAAATTAGTAGAGTCATATCAAACATGTTTTATTATATAAACAAGGGACATGTAATTGATATAATCAATAAATAGATCAAATGCTATTGGTATAACACAGTGCATGACAATAATGTCACACAACTATAGAGTCCCCGATTCACTTTTGGGAACGCCCGTCTTAAGTAGGCTGCCCATTTTGTCCCTATGTCATTAGATACTCTGATGAGTATTTTGATGGTGTTGTGCAGCTAATAGAAATCTGATAGTCAAAAGTACCAATAGCCGAGACCGGTTTGACTCAGTGCATAGAGCGTGGGCCTGCGGATTGAAGGGTCCCCGGTTCGATTCCAGTCAAGGGCATGTACCTTGCTTGCGGGCACATCTCCAGTGTGGGGCGTGCAGGAGGCGGCTGATCGATGTCTCTCTCTCATCGATGTTTCTGACTTTCTATCCCTCTCCCTTCCTCTCTGTAAAAAGTCAATAAAATATATTTTAAAAAGAAGTACCAATAAAACACCTTCCAATCGCCACGGGCTCTGTTTCATGCTAAATACCAGCCAGGTCTTCCTGCAGTAAATATTACTCAATATTTACTCAATAAATATTTGAACATAAACACGATCACAGAGGGATGTTCTTAAGAAGTCTCCCACATCCACTGATACGTTTAGATGGAGAGTTAATACTGGGTCGCATCCCATAGCAGATGGCCTGGCTTCCATTTTCAGGTTTTTGTCCTCTTTCTGGAGCATTCGCGGTGGCTGGCATCGGGCCCTCACCACAGACCTGGTGAACATATTGGGCACAGAAGACAGTCATTAATCAAGAGCATCGCTTGCCTCGGTTTTAGGGATGGAAACTTTCCACTTACCCTTGGATAAACCCTCCACCATATGCTCTTTGGAAAATCTTGTTTCCGCTCGGCTCTTACCCCTCATCCCTAAAGGTAGCGGCATCATTCTCAGAATGTGAGAGCGGTCCATGCTAGGTGGCACATCCTAATTATACACTAACCAACTGTCCTAGTTGGCAGAGATTTGGATTTCCTGGGATGCAGGCATTTCAGTACTAACCCTGGGAAATATCCAGGCTAAAAAAGGATAAAATTCACGATATTCCTTTTCCTAGATGCTGCGTTACAAAATTAAATTAGGCCAAGATCTCCCATTATATACAAATGTATATAGGTCACTCTTAAGTCTACAATAGTTCACTTCTTGAAGTGTTTGCTAAGTTCCCATTTGCTTCGTAGATTTTAAAAACGGTTCCGCGGTGGTGGTTTTAATAATCTCCGGTGTTCTGTTCTTGCTCGATGCATTTTTAAAATTCATTTTTAATGAGTAAAATTCCACCCAGCGACCACACCTGACACAGAAGTTTCCATTAAAAAAGAGTTTTCCATTAAAAAAAAATAAAATAAAAAAGCTTTGTTGTTGAGATGTAAGTCTGGTTTTGATGCCATTGCTTGTTGCTGTCAGTTTTGCTCTCTGCTTTTAAGATAAAAGGTTTTCTAATCTTTTTGTTTCTGGAAAAATATAAGATCCCCTGCCTTTCCACACACGCAGCCTCCCATGCCTTCTCCCTCGGCTCCTTCAACCAAACAGGAGGAGGAATGGAGCCTTCAGAGGAACTGCCACTGGGTACTTAAGCTGTGGGCACCTTAACTTGAGTCTATATTTTTGTAATGCTCTGTTATTCTTTGATGTGTAAATGCTTCCTCCTTTTTCTCCCTAAATTATGTTTTTATTGATGTCAGAGAGAGGAAGAGAGATGAAGAGTGAGAAACACCAATGATGAAAGAGAATCATTAATTGGCTGCATCTTGCACATCCCTTACTGGGGATCAAGCCTGCAACCTGGGCATGTGCCCTGACTCGGAATCAAACCATGGCCTCTTGGTTGATAGGTCGATGCTCAACCACTGAGCTACACCAGCCGGGCCACAAATGTTCCCTTTTTCTCCAGAGCCTCACCAAAACTTACTTTTTGTAGTTTTGAGAATAGCCATTCCAACAGATGGGTGTTGATACCACATGTGGTTTTGGTTTACATTTCTTCAATAAGAAATGATGCCGGCATCTTTTCGTGTACCTGGTGACCATCTCTATGACATCGTTGGGGGGAAAAATGTCTACTTAAATCTGCTACCCATTTTTAAAATCAGATTTTAAAACTGTTTATTTGTTTGCTGTTCAGTTATATGAGTTCTTCATGTATTTGTGTAGTAATCCGTTGCCAGGTAAATGATTTGTAAATATTTTCTCCTCTCTAGTAGGATGCCTTTTTATATAGTTGATAGTTTATTTTGCTGTGTATTAGCTTTTAATCTTATATAGTCATAAGGGTTACTTTTGCTTTTACTGCCTTTGCTTTTTTTGCCAGATTCAAAGAGTTTACTGCCTAGGTTTTCCTATAGATTTAAAGTTTCCGTTCTTACAGTCAACTCTTCTTTAACCCATTTTGAGGTAACTTTAACTTATGGTATAAGATGGTGGTTCAATTTCATTCTTTTGCATGTGGCTATCAAGTTTCCCTAATACATTTTTTTGTACCCAATGTCTATGGGAAACTTTCTTATTGAATTTATTGTGGTGACATTGGGTTAATGAAAGTATAATGGTTTCAGATATACAGTTCTCACATACATCCCCTGTATATGCTATTGTGTGTTCACGAGCCCAAGCCAAGTCTCCTTCCGACCCTATTACCCCTCATCTACTCTGTTTGACCTTCCACCCTCAACCTTCCTCTCTGATAACCTGTCATTCATTATATACTCTTATCTCCTTTACCATTAATTAATGGGCCATATATGTATGGGTTTATTTCTGACTCTCTGTTTGGTTGCATTGATTTATGTGTCTGTTTTTATTATACCACTAGTGGCTTGGTGCACAAAATTTGTGCATGGGGGGTATCCCTCAGCCCAGCCTGCACTCTCTCAAATTTGGGACCCCTCGAAGGATGTCCTATTGCCAGTTTACAGGGATTGGACCTAAACCAGCAGTCAGACATCCCTCTCGCAATCCGGGACTGCTAGCTCCTAATCACTCATCTGCCTTCCTGCCTGATTGCCCCTAACCACTCTGCCTGCCAGCCTTCTTGCTCCCAACTGCCCCCCCGCACTGCCATCAGCCTGCTCACTTCCAAATGCCCTCCTGCCAGCCTACTCACCCCCACCTGCCCTCTTCACTGGCCTGCCCCCCTGCTGTCCTGACCACTGCCAACCGACCCCCGCTGATGTCCTCCCCCCTCCCAACTGCCCCCCCTGATGGTCTGCTCATGCTCAACTGCTGTCCCATCCTGGACTATCACCCACAACTACCCTCCCCTCTTGGCCTCTAACCCCTTTACTTCAGCCCCACCACCATGGCTTTGTCCAGAAGAAAATTCAGAAGATCTCCTGGAAGATCTCCTAGTCTAATTAGCATAGTACCCTTTTATTAGTACAGATATTTTTATGGTCATTATACACAGTAGATTTCTAAACTTAAATATTTTGAATCTCTAGGATATTCTTTGAAATCAGTTGAAGACATTAACCATACTTACTGTCGTTATTTTTATCACCCTTTCTCTTCAGTAATAAGGTTAATGTCAAATACCTGACTACATGAATCCCATACTTGTACTAGAGTTAATCTGTGACATATGGCTATATTCCTGTCCTGGCCAGTGTCTAGATTTTCTAGGCCTTACCTGGATTTCTGTGTGAGCAAACATCCTTACTACAAATACCCTATTTGCTGGCTTAGCTTCTACTGGTAGTTCTTTGAATAGAAATATTCCCTTAACTCAAACCTTGTTTAGCTTGACTTTTAATTTTAGTTCAATAAAACAGATATGTCACAGGTTCTGATTTAAAAAATAAATACATAAAAATCTTAAAGATTATTTCTACCATGTCCCTTTTCTTCAGCTAATCTAATATCTTTCCCCAGATTTGGGTGTAGAAGACACAATAAGCAATTAAAAATGTTTTAAAGTATAACTTACATATTTTTTCTTTATTACTTTATCTTATATCTTTTCCTTCCTTCCTTCCTCCCTCCCTCCCTCCCTTCCTCCCTTCCTTCCTTCCTTCTTTCTCTCCTCCCTCCCTCCTTCTCTCTTTCTTAATTTCTCTTTTTCAAGAAATGAAATAATTTCTTTTCTATTTAGTTGGAGAAGAAAATAGTTTATTGAAACTTTATTGGATATAGAGGACCAATTTTTAAAAATATTCACAGGTGATTGAACATATACTCTAAGTTGCTCTGAGTATAGGAGAAGTCGCCAACTATTTCTAGAGATTATTACTTTAAAATTTTTAATTAGATTTATTGGGGTGATGTTGCTTAATAAGATCGGTTTCAAGTGTGCATTTCTGTGATGCATGATCTGTATATTGCATTGTATGCCCAATATCCAGAGTCAAATCTCTTCCCATCACCATATATTGGACGTTCTTTATTCTTTACTAAAACACCCTTCTCTCTGGTAAACACCATACACTTGTCTGCATCTTTGAGTTTCTGCTTTCTATCCCACCTATGAGTGATGTCACATGGTTCTCAGCTTTGTCTGACTGACTCATTTTGCTTAGCATGATCTCCTCAAGGTCCATCCATTAATATCAGTATTTCATCTTCTCTTATGGCTGAGTAATATCCCCTTCTGTACATGTACCACATCTCCTTTACCCAATCTTCTATAAAAACATTAGTTTGGTTGTTTCCAGCTTGAATAAGGCTGCCATGAACACAGAGGTGCTTCTATCTTTGGAACTAAATGTTTTTGAGTTTCTCACATAGATACCCAGGAGAGGGATTGGCTGTTTATAGGGTAACTCTATTTTTAATCTTTGAGGAACTACCATACTGGTTTCCATAGTGGTTGTACCAGTTTGCACTACCACCAGCAGTGAAGGATGGTTCCTTTTTCTCTCCACTCTCTCCAGCACTTGCTATTACTTGTCCTGTTGAAAGTAGCCATTCTGACAGGTGATTACATCACTGTAGTTTTTATTTGCGTTTACCTGATAGCTAATGAAGTTGAGCATCTTTTCAGATACCTGTTGGCTATTTGTACATCTTCATAGGAGAAGTTCCCTTTCAGGTTCTGTGCCCGTTTTAGAACCGGCTAATTTGTTATATGGTTTGAGCTGTATGCGTTCTTTTTATATTTTGGATATTAACCTGTTGTAACCTGTTTTTGGAGCTGTTGTTTGCAAATATTATCTATGATTTGGTCGGTTGTTTGCATTTTGTTGGCATTTTTGTTTTCATTTAATCCTTACCCCAAGATAAGTTTTACTGATTTTACAGAGAGGGGAAGGAGAGATAAAGAGAGAAAGAAAAGCATCAATGTATGAAAGAAACATTGATCAGTCACCTTTCTTACATGCCCTAACCCACAAATGAGGTATGTGCCCTGACCAGGATTCAAACCTGCAACCTATGGGTGTACAGGACGATGCCCCAACCAACTGAGCCACACTGGCCAGCAGGCAGTTTCTTTTTCTGTGAAGAAGATTTTATTTTGATATAACCCATTCATTTATGTTTGCCTTTACATCTCTTGTCTTTGGGATAAAATTTTTCTATGACCAAGGACCATGGGTTTAAATATATTTTATTGATTTTTCACAGAGAGGAAGGGAAAGGGATAGAAAGCCAGAAACATTGATGAGAGAGAGTGCACGCCCCCCACTGGGGATGTGCCCGCAACCAATGCACATGCCCTTCACCGGAATTGAACCCGGGACCTTTTAGTCCCCAGGCCGACGCTCTACCCACTGAGCCAAATCGGTTTCGCCAGGGACCATGAGTTTAATATCTATGTTTTCTTTTAAAGCAATTTATTGTCTCAGATCTTACATTTAGATCTTTGATCCATTTTGAATTAATTTTGTTTATGGGGAAAAACTGTGGTCTAATTTCATTCTTCTGCATGTGACTTGCCATTATTCCCATTGTGCGTTTTTTTTTTTTTTGCTTCTTTGTAAAGAAAGTATATGCTCGCATATGTGTGCATTTTCTAGTATATCTGGGCTCTCAAATCTGTTCCATGGGTCTTGTTGAAAATAGCCATTCTGACAGGTGAGGATATCAATGTAGTTACCCACATTGGTCTGTGTGCCTCTTTTCTGCCAGTGCCATTCTGTTTTGATTATTGTAGCTCTGCAGTATAATTTGAAGGCAGTAACTATGACATCTCTGGCTTCATTCTTCTTTTCCTCAGGATTATTTTGGATATCCAGCATCTTTTGTGGTTCCATACAAATCTGATGATTTTTTGTTCTATTTCTTTAAGAAATGTCATTGGGATTTTGATGAAGATTAAATTAAATCTGTTTCTTTGGGTAATGAGGACACTTTAAATATGTTGATTCTTTCAATCCATGCAGATGAAACATGTCTTATATCATTTTCAATCTCTCTTAATATGGCTTTGTAGTTTTCAGCATATAGGACTTTCAACGTCCTTTGTTACATTTATTCCTAGGTATTTTCTTTTTTCTTTTTCTGAAATCACATTGTCGGTATATAGGATTGCCATGCATATTTGTGCAGCGATTTTTGTATCTGGCAACATTACTGTGTCTGTTTACTGTTTCTAAAAGGTTTTGTGTGTGTGTGTGTGTGTGTGTGTGTGTGTGTGTGTGTGTGGAAACTTTATGGTTTTCTATATGTTTAGATTGTTACTTAGAGAGAGAATAATAAATAAAGTGCAAGACAATTTTCTGCCTATTTAAAAGATATCATTCCCATTAATTTTTTTCAGCAAAGCATAACCAAGCCATATAATTTGCCAGTTCTCTTATGGAGCGGTCCTAAGCTGAAAAACTAATTATAATTGAGTTCTATATTTTATATGGATAAATATCTGTTAGGAACTGAGGTACGTTGATAAAAATAGTGTCCATGAAATCCCAAATTCAGTCTCAACTGCTGTCTAATTTTTATTTTTCCCAGGAATCTCGTCACAAAATACAAATTAATTGTAGATACATGTAATATAGATGTAATATCCTTTTGCCCCCCCCTTTTTTTAAAATTTGCTGAAAATGTACAGTTGTGATCATTGATCTTGCCTAATTGAATCTTCCATTGAGTGTAGACCTCATCATTTAATTTAAATTATAAAGCCAGTTAGTCTTTAGGGATTTTATAGGCCTCATTGCATTGTGCACACATTTCGTGTCACTCATCTCTCCTCTAGAGACACCTGGTCAATCAATGCTACCAACACAAAAGCAAAAACTAGCCTCGGGTCTTTGATCCACATAGTTTTTCACACATGCTCCCAGGTGAGTCATCTGTCAATCAGTGTCTTATCCTGCGACCTATTTTATTTCACATTTTATCTCATTATGATCAGACCGCCTCCCTTCTCATGTCTTACATGGAGTCCTAGGGGCATGATCACGTACAGATCCATTCACGGGGCTGCCTCCTCCCACTCAGATCACATCCTGAAGACTAGTGATGATTACTTCAGGAGGGAGCTGGAGAGCACTGTGCTAAGTGAAATAAGCCAGGCAGAGAAAGATACATATCACATGACCTCGCTCATCTATGGAAAATAATGAACCGCATAAATGGATGAACAAGAACAGATTCAGAGAGAGAGAAACATCGATCAGAACGTCAAACCTCAGGGAAGGTAGTGGGAGAGTGGGGGTAAGAGAGAGAGATCAACCAAAGGACTTTCATACATGGATATGGGCCTAATCAATGGACACAGACAACAGGGGGGTGCGGGCATGAGTGGGGGGATTGGGGAACGTAATGGGGGAATAAGGACACATGTAATACCTTAATTAATAGCAAACATTAAAAAATAATATTATTTTTAAACTCTTCTTCCTCTTACTTGAATCCGAAACACAGATTGCAACAATCCTTCTTTATTATTGAAATGGCTTCATCTGGCGTGGTTACCCCATTGACAAGCAAACTTCTTTTGCTCACTGGCTAAACCTAATGCATCTACCAGAGTTTAACGTTCTATTTTGAGATGTGTTTTGAGTATGGTCGTCTTATTAGTCATTGAGTGATTCTTCCTTTGCTAAACTGGACCTCAACCCAACTTTCATGGAATTCACAGCCAAGTAGAATTGATAAAACAGTTGCACAAATAGTTTAATAGGAGACATGGGATCTGGACAGGAAGAGAGGCATCAAGAGATAAGAAATAATGAATTATTTTCCCTGTTCCTTTTAGTTCTTGTCTTTAGTTCCAACACAAGCTATTGAGAGGCAAGAATCATGTGCGATTCTAGTTGCAGAATGCCTGGCTGGCTGTCCTCCTCATTATGTCATTCTGGACTCTCTCCAGACAATCTGCATGCCCTTTTCTCCAAAATCTGTCAGTTCACCCCTCGTGCCGGCACTGCGAACCATATGCTCCGGCACCATCATTAAGTTATTAAGTACAGAACGCATCTCTGAAAGCCCGGATAGAGTCATTTAGGCAAAAGCAGTTGTTGTTAAATCAAGAGCGTGCCATCTTGAGAAAGGCACTGCCTTGTGACCCGGTAGAGTCATAAAGCATTGTTTCTTCAGTGCCAGCAGCCTCTTCTCCCGGGATCCTCCCTGAGCCTCCTGCTGACTTGGGGAATCTGGGCACCAGGAGGCAGGGTTTACGAGGCGGGCCAGCTGGTTTGGAGGAGGCAGATGTTCTCCAAACATCCCCGCCTCTTCAGACAGGGCGAGCAACGGGGCAGCTCAGGCCTGCTGCCAGCCACACGTGGGTTATGCATAAAGCAAAACTTGGCGGGATGTGTTCCAAAGAAGTGCCGGTTTAAAATATGACATGAACGTCGCAATAGCCTCAGAGTAAAGTCTAGAAAATGAATCACCTATAGAGCCTTATTATGGCTGGCAATACCTTCGGTTCTAGTCATGCTCTGTCTTCTCTCCATCTACCAATAAGGTGAGAAGAAAAGGCTCGGGTTGGAAAAGAACAACCGAGCTAAGCTGACTGAGGTGAAGTCACTTTCCTCCGAATTGCAGTTGGGAAGTCACAGAGAAGGAACATGTAAACTCAGACAAGGTGAACCCTGGAACCCTGGCCTGGGCTCTGTGTCACGGGGCACAGACACAGATGTTGACATTTTTGAACATCTGCAGCTGGAGTTTAAAATAGGTGCCTTCATGCTGTTTCAAACGTTTTTAAGTCATGGCAAACTCAATTCAGAATTCTGTTCAGGGACCAGAGGGGACTGCATTAAGAAAATCATCAACTTCATCCCTTTTATTTCAACCTAGAAATGAGATTCTACTTTATCGTTGTTTAGCTTATTCCAGTTAAGCTACTATTTAAAAATAATTGTTTTATCTTATGCAATATGAAACACATAACCTGATTGACTTTTTATTCAAATAGTTATTACTTGTAACTCTTTGAAATTCAGAGTCACTAATTAAGCTAATGAAACAGAGTGCTAGCTATATATATAAAAGCCTAAGTATCCATCCAACTGTCCAACTGGTAGCTATGACACATACTGACCACCAGGGGGCAGACACTCAATGCAGAAGCTTTCTGGGCACACAACAAGAAATGGCACTGCGGACCTGGCGCTGAAAAACCAACACTCAATTTCCTCCAAGTGGGACACAGGCCCCACCACCACCCTGGAGCAACACCCTACCAAATGGCAGCCGATGCTGCCAAGATCCCATGGCGCAAAATGCAGCCCACAACCTGGCCTCGCCTGGAAACAGTCATTGTGGGCAGCAGGTAATGATGTCACATAGCAATGTCCAGCTTCCTCACCCTAGCCTCCTGGGAGCTTTTTCATCCCAGGAGTACGACTTTGTTTATAGCCAGGTGCAAACATTTTACACTTTAACCAAATATCTGTGAAGCGTTTACCCGTGCCTCATCTCTTTGATCCTCACAGAGGTCCTGGAGTCCGTAGCTAGGAGACTCAGTAGATTCCTATTTTCTTTTCCTTAGCCAGAAAACAGAGATTTAGAAAATTTAGAAACATGACCCAACTGAAAAAAAGTAACAAATGGTGGAAATTAAAAATGACTTCAGGTTTTCTCACTGTGCAGAATATAGTCAAACACTGCTACAGTTAAATATTTCACCCTTTGTTCTCCCTGCATGATCTACAATAATCATTTGCTTCGTGTTGATATTTACCGCTGTGTGACTGACAATTACCTGAAAGAGAAGTTGGGGTGCTTCATTGGGCTGGGAAAAGTTTAGCTTAATCAGAAAGCAGGTCTAATTGAATAAGTTTATCTATCTATCTATCTATCTATCTATCTATCTATCTATCTATCTAACTATCTATCTATAAAGCTCTTGCTGGCACCAATAGCCATCGATGTGTTTCCATCTGTCATTGTAGATCATGAATTTGGTTGACACTCCTATTATAGAGAAAGGGTGAATAGCGATATTAAAATATTTCTTCTCATTCATTTTCTTTCAATCTGTATAAATCTGTACATCGGTCCACTAGTGTATTTTAAAGGCTCACTTTTTAAAACAAAGCAAAGGGAAAGGAAAACGATGGTAATATAGATTTATTTATAATGTTGACTCTCGTTACACATACAATAATTGAACACCTATCATATGCCAGGTGCTGCACTGGGCACTAGGGATGCAAGGATGAATGTGTTACCATCTAGTTCATCAAGAGGAGAAAACAGATAAGGAAACAAATCTACAAGCCTTGTGACACAGTTAGCACTGTCCATGATGGGGATGGCATCCTGATGCCAGCTGGGAGGAAGGACAAGGCAGGGCACTGGAAGGTTTGAACACGTTTCTGACAGGAGATGTATGTAAAGTCTGAGTAGGAGCTAGGTGAAGTTGGGTGGCACAATCCCGGTCACACACAGAGATGCCATGTGGCACCTACAGTATTGCTTTCCCAGAACCCCAGAATACCTAGAGAAGAGGGTAAAAGTTTGGGGAGAAGAGATGGCTGGCTGGCTCAAACTGAAAAGGGAAAGGGAAAGTAGGGTGCATGGCATTGCACACCGTACGTCATGTTAAAGGTTTTATTTTTGTATGGCTGAGAGTATTACAGATGTCTCCCATTTTCTCCCTTTTTGTTCCACCATGCCCCTCCCCAGGCCTTCCCCACACTATTATCTGTGTCCACATGTTATGCATGTATGTGTGTGTATGTTCTTTGGTTAATCTCTTCTTGTCCCCTTCTACCTCCCCCACCCCCGCCACACTGAGTCTGTTACTCTGTTCCATGCATCCCTGACTCTTGACCCATTTTTTTTCACCAGTTTATTTTGTTCCTTAGATTCCACTTATAAGTGAGATCATGTGGGATTTGTCTTTTTCTATTGGCCTTATTTCATACAATGCTGTCTCAACGGGTATTAGAGGTCCTTCTCTTTTGCAGCGACATAGAATTTTATGGGGTAAATGTATTATGAACGTTTTATCAGCTCATCTACTGATGGGTACTTGGGCTATTTCCATCTCAGTGTTCGTAAACAAAACTGCTATAAATTAATTTTTCTTTTGTTTTGTGAAAATGGAGGTCCCTGAAGATTGTAAACAGGGCAGGGCATGATTCGATTTATAATTTGAGATCATCTCTGGTGAAAGATATCCCGTTTCCCAAAAAGTAAGACATCCCCCGAAAATAAGACCTCCCCGATAATAAGGCCTCCCCGGAACATAAAGCCTCCCCTGAATATAAGGCCCCCGAAGCTACTACCTTAAGGCGTCTGACTCCTGATTTAAAGAGACCTCGCCCTGCCTGAACAGCTCTGGCTGCGCTGCGGCCCATCGGTGAGCTAATAAATTTCCTTATTTCCAATAAATGGGTACCTTCTTCTTCCTCATGGAAAAACAAGACATCCCCTGGAAATTAAACCTAGCGCATCTTTGGGAGCAAACATCAATATGAGACACTGTCTTATTTTCGGGGAAACAGGGTAGACATCCTGGAGAAGCGGTGGAGGGAAGGCAGAACCCGAGGAGGATGCTCGCTAAGAGGCTGCTTGCGCCCTGGGAGGGATGAGGAGGGGGTCGGAGCCATGAGAAAGGCAGAGGGATGCAGCGGGCAGCGGGGATCACATCTGTCCAGCTGTTCAGCAGGTGGAACCGAGGACTTGGCAGCCGACAGCTGGGAAATTAGTGGTAGGAACACGTTGGAGAGGAAGCCGTGTTTCTGGCAAGACCCTCTCTTTTGAAGTCGGTGCTGTTCCTAGAGACTGACACAGAGGGGAAGGGGAAGGTGGCGAACAAAATGATTCATTCCATTTGAGGGGTTTTGAAAAATAAAAACAGTGCAGAAGTCAAATGGAGCTGTCTAGTAAACAATAAAGACGCGTTTTGTTGTTGAACATTCAATGAGTTAAAAACTCTTGAAATTTAAATGGGTATGGGAAGAGATAATCCTGTTGAATTACTAATCAATTTAATTTGAAATGCCTCTGGGCTCAAGACAATCTTTGCTTACAGCCTACAGTTTTTTGGTTTTAACCTATTTTTTTTTTGGTTAGAACCTATTGTACTAAGCAATGGAAGGAAATAAAAGGAAAGTCTGGAGATATTTAATTTGAGATTATGTGTAAAGTTGTATCATACATATGTGGCTAGTTGGTGGGCTAGACAGAAACCATTTCTTGGCTGTTGATTCATGTAATTAGCCACTAGCTATACTAGCTTGAGGATTTCATTTTTACCTTTTTTTTTCTTGGTCAATTCTAATTACTGTTATGAAATCAACCATTTTGTTTGTTTGTTTGCTTGCTTGTTTATTTTTAATATATTCTAATTTTTATTTATTTATTTATTTATTTATTTATTTATTTTGGAAGAGAGAGACAGAGAGAAACATCAATGCTGAGAGAAAATCATCATCAGTTGGCTGCCTCCCACATGCCCCCCCCCCCTTCCTGGGGATGGAGCCTGAAACCTCTGCATGCTCTAACCAGGAATTGAACCCTGACTTCCTCGTTCTTGGGATGATGCTCCATCACTGAGCACCACCAGCTGGGCAACTTTTGTGGTGGTTGTTGTTTGGTGTGTGTGTGTGTGTGTGTGTGTGTGTGTGTGTGTGTATAAATTAAACAGAGGAAACAAGGTTACATTAACATTTTAAGAAAAACAACACAAAATAACGTGAACTCAGATGTCTCTTTTATGCGTCTATTCTTTTCCAAGTTGGACAGTACAGTCTGGTGGTAAAGAAAACAGCTCTCCATAAGGCTCCCCTGGGATCAAATGCTGACTCCAAACCTATGATCTCCATAACTCTAGGAAAATTACTTAATTCCTCAGTTTTTCAGTGACTATTTAATGAAGTTAGTAACACTACCGTAAGTGTTGTATGGAACAAATTGGTAACTGTACAATGTGCTTGGGTCAGTGTCTGGCACAGAGTGATCATAAATAAATGAATTAATTAATTAAAGAATAAATAAATAAATAAATAATAAAAATAAAGATAAATAATAAATGAATAAATAAATAGATAGCATTATTGTTCCTACTGTGCTAAATCTAGAGGTTTTGAACAGTTTTGTTAGGCAGTGAAACATTTCTTAAAAATATATCTTTATTGATTTCAGAGAGGAAGGAAGAGGGAGAGAGAGATAGGAACAGCAGGGATGAGAGAGAATCATTGGTTGGCTGCCTCTTGCATGTCCCCTACTGGGGATCAAGCCCACAACCCAGGCTTGTGGCCTAACCGGAAATCAATCTGTGACTTCCTGGCTCATGAGTCAAAGCTCCACTACTGAGCCATACCGGCCAGGTAGATTTTTAAAAATTTCTCTTTGTTGTGGAAAGTTTGACATATGTCTCCTCTGCTAGCCCATTGACCATTTTTTTTTTATGTTGACACATCAGATGTATTCAGCACTAGAAATCTCCTGTGCCCTTTCCCATGTCAATTTTAAACCTATAATGACATTTTCTATATTTAGATTTCTTAAAGCAAGAAATCATTTTCTTATTTCATGGAAAATCATCGTACTTAAAGGGAAAATAATGTTGAAAAGTGAACAAATTTATCCTGAGTCTGGTAGATAAGATATCAAAAACGCTTTTCTCTTCTTTGAAAAATGTAATTTAAAAACAATTTCTGGGAACCATTTATTTTTTTTATTAAAATAGTTTAATCTGTTTTACTTTGTTTCTTCAGTTTTTAAAGTCTAAAGTTCTCAAAACACCTTTAGTCAAATATCTAAACAACACACCATATGGAATGGCTTCCTTCCTTCTTTCCCTTCCTTCCTTCCTTCCTTCCTTCATTCATTCTTTCATTCCTTCATTTATTCATTCCTTCATTCCTTCTTTTCTTTTTCCTTCCCTCCTCACTCCCTCCATCCCTCCCTCCCTCCCTCCCTCCCTCTTTTTCTCCCTCTCTTCCTTCCTCCTTTTTCTTCTCTTTTTCCTGCACATTTAAGTGACAGTGTATCTCCTGAGAGTGTGTCCTAGTTTACTAGGTAAATAGAAATCTGATTTTCTCCCATTCAGTTTTAAACGCTGTGATTTCAAAACTAGTTCCAAACAGTCCAATGAGTGAAATGGGGCAAAGGTGACCTTCCAGAATAGCATAGTAGCTGTTCAGAGGAAAAGGTTGTTCACCTTAGAATTTTCTTAACCTAATGGGTAGAAAACACCTTTTCTTTCTAAGGTCAGCAATATTACAGCCCAAAACCTTGGAGCATGAAAAATTGGATACATTCTGAAATAAAACTAAGCCATAGTTATTCCTGTAAAAAACCATCAGCCCACATGGAGAAGCTTTTCTATGAACCCCCACTTCTCACCGTGTGTTCTGGTGAACCCCAGGGTTCCTCCGTCTTATTTCAGGGAGTCCTTAAGCTCAAAAGTATCTCCAATAATAATGCAAAAACATGATTTCCTTTAACAAAAAAAATTCTTCAATGGAGGGTATTTTTCCATTGATTTGTAGAGAGAGTGGAAGAGAGAGAGAAATATTGATGTGAGAGAAACACATCAATTAGTTGTCTCCTGCATGCACCCTGACCAGAGCCCAGTCCTGGGAGGAGCCTGCAACCAAGGGCTGGGCCTTGGATGGTAATCAAACCCGGGACCCTTCTGATTGGCCTTTCCATTCCCAGGTGTACAGTGAGTTTTCCAGAGACCACATCACATGTGATGTCACAAATGAAAAGCTTCTGTTTTTTAAATATATTTTATTGATTTTTTACAGAGAGGAAGGGAGAGAGAGAGAGAGAGATAGAAACATTGATGAGAGAGAAACATCGATCAGCTGCCTCCTCCTGCATGCCTTCTACTGGGGATGTGCCTGCAACCAAGGTACATGCCCTTGACCGGAATCGAACCTGGGACCCTTCACTCCACAGGCTGAGGCTCTATCCCTTGAGCCAAATCGGTTTTGGCACAAATGAAAAGCTTCTTGAAAAAGATGAAATAATAGCCTTCTCCTCACTATTTTTAGTTTTGAAAAAAAAGTTATTTTCATAAACATTTTATGTCAACATGTATGGGGTTAATAATATTATTATTAGACTAGGGGTTTGCTCCTCGCAGCCCTGGCTTGGTCGGGAAAGTCATCTGAAAGGACATCTGGCTTTCCAGTTTAATTAGCATATTACACTTTTATTATTATAGATCAGTGAATATGAGTCAATGTTCCGAGTTTCCATTTCTCAGATAGAAAATACAATAGATATAATAAACAGTTGTAGGTAATAGCACCTCTTAGTGGTTATCAATAATTTTTTTTAAATTTAAGTTTAAAATTGAGCCATATCATAGGACAATGCCTGAAAACTGTCATTTGTTTTGTAAAAGTCATGATAATAGCTAACATTTACCAGTGTGAATAGTATATCATGCACTGAACTAAGTGCCTTTTCCTATACTGAGTTAATTCTCCTATGAAACATTTTACCGTTGTCAGCCCTGTTTTACACATGAAATAAATGAGGCATACAGTGATTGCAGGAATGGCCACCATGCCACACAGACTGCATGCATTATTCTGTATGTTAACAGCTGCTTCCCAGGGCGGGAATTAAATCAGAGCAAAACAAAATAGTCAGCTCTCTGCAGAAGACAGTTTTTGGCATTGTGTGAGTCCAGTCTATTGAAATCTATTTTTATGAAAAATCAAGTAAATATATTAATTTTAACCTGTTGGGCACTATATCTCTGCCCATAAGAACATACATTCCTGCCGAAACCAGTTTGGCTCAGTAGATAGAGCATTGACCTGAGGACTGAAAGGTCCCAGGTTCGATTCCGGTCAAGGGCATGTACATTGGTTGTGGGCACATCCCCAGTAGGGGACATGCAGGAGGCGGCTGATCGATGTCTCTCTCTCATCGATGTTTCTATCTCTCCACCCCTCTTCCTTCCTCTCTCTGAAAAATCAATAAAATATATTATAAAAAGAAAATATATTCCCTATCTTAATTCAGAAAATATAATTAGCTCAGGTCAACAATCTTTTACGGGTTGCTAAGAAGGTCTTAGATTGTATTCTTGAAACTAAAGATCAGTAGGCAAAACCCCTTCCTATGAACTTTGTATGTGGCAAGGGAATGGATAAATACACACACACATGTATATATGTGTGTGTGTGTGTGTATATATATATATATATATTTGAGTATGAACTTTGTATGTAGCAAGAGAATGGATAAATACACACACATATATGTATATATGTGTATATATATATATAGATATATATAGATATATATATGTGTATATATATATATATATTTTTTTTTTTTGAGTATGGTAAGTGGTGTTTCACTGGCAGCGTAGTACAACAGTATTGCATAATTATGTTCATGGGCTTTGAAGTCAGAGAAGGATCTATCAAAATCCTCACCTGGAAATTTACTCAGGTGTCTTTTGGGATGTTACTTAACTTTGTAAAGACTCACATTGTTATCGATTGGAATGTATCTGGTTATGGTGAGGTTTATAGGAGATATTACAGGGTAAATCACACAGCACGTAATTACAGGTTCAGGGAACGGGGGTCTTTATTACTGTCTGGGTAAGGTGTCCTTAGAAGACAGGGTTATTGATTCGCAGAAGCGTGTGGGCCGATGGTTCTAGCACATGTGCATTTGCATTCTGCTCATAAATAAAATCATTGGCTGCGTGGAGTGCCTGAGCTGGGCCTTCTTTACATGGTGATGAAAATAAGGCGTTGAGATGAAAAGAAAATCCATAATTCAGTTCGAGAAATGAATACATCTTTTCTCCCATCCTCACACATATTTCTCCCTTAATAAAGAAAAGATGCTTTTCCAGCTCTGAAAATAATGTCCCAGTGGCACAATCTATGAGGTACATCTAGTAGATAGCATCGATTATAAGTGGGGAAATACCTTTAGCAGCGACCATCAACAGGTACAAGAAAGATGCCAATTCACTAGGAAATGGCCAATAATGCTGTTTTTCTCTTTGACCCCAAATAGAACGTGAATAAGAAATTGTGATGCGAGGACAGTTAATGTTACACATGCACGCAGGTCTGCTCTCTTGGGTAAGACCCTTCCTGAGGATCAGTGACAACTCAGTGGGGACAAAGGCAGTCGTGTCAGGCTCTTGAGCAGGGACGTCATGGTAGAGGTAGTGCTCTCACATGACCCAAGACATAGCAGCCAGCAGGCAGGCAGGGAGGCACTGGTGGTGAACAGACAGCGGGGGCCCCTGCAGTTGTTGGGGTGAAGTAGTCCCCTATTGAAATGGAAAGGAAGGAGGAGGCACATCTAAGGGAATCTGGGAAGGGAGGTCTCCTGGAATGGTGTTCTGGACTGAGGTGTCGATAAAAAGAGCAGAGTCACCAGTGAGTCTAAGTTTATGGTCAGCACCAGTCGGCCCAGTGGCAGAGGGGCTGTGAGGAGGAAGATGTTTGTGGGGGAAGGTAGTGGATTCAGTAGTAGTAGGCTATAATTTGAGTTCAAAGAAATACAAGTCAAAAGCTTTGCATTAATTTGTAAAGAACTTCGATGAAGAGCAAGTATTGGAGACTTACATGACCTTTCCAAGTAGCAGAGAAGCAGTGACTCAAGTCAGTCGAACACGTGATGGGCCTAGAGTTGAATGAGGGAGTTAGAGAGAGAATGGACCACTGTCAGATACCCATCTTCTTACACATCTTCGATGGACACTTACATTGCAGAGCTGTGTGCTGGAATCCAGCTGGCAGGGGAGTGGTTAGGGGTGAGCAGGCAGGCAGGCAGGCAGAAGCCGTTAGAGCCCATTTGAACAGTAATATAGGGGAAAAGCAAGTATGCAGGTTTACTAAACTTTAGAGATATAATCTCAATAACTAAATATATATGTGGAATGAAGCTACACTTCAGCATTAGCATCTTGACCATCTGTCTGTGTTGGTTTTGGCTTATAAAAAATAGCCCCACCGTGTCTCCTTACAGATATAACTGACACATTCTTCCCTTTTTGATGAGAATGGAGGTGGGGGTAGGGACTGGAAATAAATCCTTCCCTGTTTCTTTGTTGAACTTGTCGAAGGAGAAAGAGTGATGAGTTGGCCTAGGACACACTCGCTTCCACAGCTGGATCCCAGCACGCACCGTATGTGGCTGATGTTTGAAGGAACCAGGCCTTCATGGGGCATTTGAATCCCTGCTTATTTTTTAACTGTAAAATACCTAAATCATATTATGTAGAAGAAAGATTGACTGGAAACAAAATTTATGGAGAGAAATATTACCCTTTGGTTTGAAAAATTGACCACCAGCAGAATATAATTTCAGAAAGTTCTGCCTGGAGGCAGTACACCGGAGGGCAATTTTTCAGCGCAGTAGACACGTTTTCACAGGATGCTGACAGGCTCGCTTCCCACCCCTCTCTCTCTTCCTTCTTCCTCCCTCTCCCTCTCTCTCTCTGCCTCTACTTTATCTCTCCCCCTCTAAAGCATATTTTTGTTCAAAATATGTTCCAACAGTATTGCTCCTTATAACATGTTTAGCTAAGCATGTGGCATGAGACGCATACTTAATGCCTCAGGTCAGAATCTGTGATATTAAGCAGAATTTCTAAATGATTATTTTTCAAGACAATATAAATACCTTCAATCTAATTTTGAACAATTAGACACATGTGCTCTTTTGTGCACAATTTAATAACCTTCCTAAATATTCAATATTCTCAGAGTTCCTCAGGTTTTTGTGTGTGTGTGTGTGTTTTTTTTCCCTGAAGGATCCAAGCATTGCTGAAAGAATCCCCACCCCCACCCCCATCCTTCATACTTGGCCATTGTCAGCCAGTTCAGAAACCTGCAGAGGTTTCTACTGTTTTGGAATAAAATTGACAATTCTTAGACTGACTTTCAAGGATACTCTAGTCCCGTGGTCGGCAAACTGTGGCTCGCAAGCCACATGCAGCTCTTTGGCCCCTTGAGTGTGGCTTTTCCACGAAATACCAGGGCCTGGGCGAGTCTATTTTGAAGCGGTTAGGGGCAATCAGGAAGGCAGGCAGGTGAACAGTTGGGAGCCAGCAGTCCTGGTTTGTGAGAGGGATGCCCCACTGTCTGTTTAGGTCTGATCATGATATCCCTCAAGGGGTCCCAGATTGAGAGGGAGCAGTCTGGGCTGAAGGCTCCCCCTGCCCCACCGTGCACTAATTTCATGCACCAGGCCTCTAGGTAAATGATAAAATCCATTACATTGATGTTAAAATTTGCATAAGGAGAAGTAGATCATAGTAAGAACCAATACCTCAAGCTAAGTAAACACATACAAAACTGTTTCTACATGATACTGACTAGGACTCCGTGTTCCCGTGTGTGTTTTGGCTCCTTCGTTATGATCTATGGAGATGACTCTAATTGCTTTTACAGTTTATTTTTATCTAGAATTAGTTGATTTGATGTCCATTTTTAATACCAAAATGTTGATCACATTACTAGTATTAAGATTTATTTTGTTCATCCATTGATATTTTATAACACCCTTCTTAACCTTGCCAGTTTTCTAAGAATATATTCTCCATGTTGTCTTTAACACAGGCATCATTATGACCTGTATTGGAGTAGAGAGGTCGGTGCATTAACTTATTTATGCTTCAGTTTTTTCACCTGTAAAATGGTAATGATAATACCACCCAATTCAGAGATCTTGTGGTGAATAAAAGCGAAGTAGTTCCTGCTGTTACAGTCATTCTGCATGTGCCCCGTGGACCTTCAGTTCATTGTGTCTGTGTCTGAATTCATTTCCTATAAATTTGATTCTCAAAGATGAAAGAACAAAGCAGATAGTAAGCATAATGCCTTCTTAGTAATTCTGTTTGAAAAAGAAAGTATCCAACAAGTCGATGTCCAGAGTTTGAAAATGAAGCAAACTTGACTCTGATATTTTATAAACCTTCCCATCACTTGAGATCATGGTTCTGAATAGTCTGACAATGTGCTCTGAGAGAACCTGGTTCTGCAACAGGATGGATAGAGGACACAGGTCATAGAAGTATGCACACGCTCTACCATATGCTTAACGTTAGCTACCTGTCCAAATTCCACTTCAGATTCAGATCCTGGGTCCTCTCTTTGAGACCTTCCCTCCCCACCTCCTGACTCTGGTCTCCTGTCTACATGGTCTCAGAGCACCAGGTCCATCCTGGATTGAAGCAGATCATCCCTGTCTGGTCTACTAGTCTCAGTCCATCATCTCTGGGCCTGCGACAAGAACAGAGTGTGTTCACTGCACGTTACTGGGTAAACTGTCTGTACGTCTTGGCAGCCCTATGTTATACATAATAGACATGTATGTATGCAATGACTATGGAAAACTCTTATGGAATGAGTTTAGAGGATACTGATATTTCATATGAAAAAGATATGAAAATCTACTTTCCATTCTCAGTTGACAGCAGGCTTTCATTGAGTCTAGGGTTTGCTCCTTACCCCCAATCTTAGGCTCTCAAATCCAGCTCTCTCTGCTAGTGACCAATTCCTCTCACACGAAAACATGCCTAGAGCATTCATCCTACTATGAAATCAGTGTCCCCCTTTCCTCTCTACATGTAATCAATGTGTCTCCTTCCTCTCCTAGGATGCTCATGGAACTATTATCTCTATTTTTGGATGTTTTATTAACTTCCCAAAGGCTTCTTCCAAATACTCCTTTGAAGCTGTTTTTTCCATCTTAACCCCAAACCCAGCACATATTCTTCTAGTCTTTATCTTTCTTTTTTTAAAATATTTTATTGATTCTTACAGAGAGGAAGAGAGAGGAGTAGAGAGTCAGAAACATGGATGAGAGAGAGAGACAGTGATCAGCTGCCTCCTGAACATCCCGCACTGGGGATGTGCCCGCAACCAAGGTACATGTTGAAACTGCTTTTAGAAGTGTAGTTTCTATGTGGTCATGCTAACCCTCTCCCTCCATGCCACTCTATAAAGAGGACAAAATGATAAATATTCTTAGTAATTTCTTTCCAAAAATGCCCAATTTTAATTAAATTTCTATAATTAGGCATATGATAGTTTATGTTTTTATGAATTGCTGAGTTCAAATATTTGGGAAAAAATTTAGGCCATATTCCTATTGAAAACATTGGCTTCCATTATTTATTTATCCATGGATTTAGTTCACAAATAGTTGCTAAACGTGTCCTCTGTATTTGGCATTGTGCCAGGTACTTAGACTACAAACATAAAGGAATATGGCCCTTTCTCTGAGAGATCTTACCATCTCTGAATAACATCTCTAACTATATCCACATCTCTATCCATATCCACCATCAAAACTGACCGAGGACATTTCTTTAAAAACCATTAGGAAAATATACATGGTCAATGTCTCTTTTTCATGCACTATGTACTTTTCAAATCAATCAAAGGACTTGTATCTATGCATATAAGCATAACCAATGAACATAGACACTGGGGGGTGGGGGTATGCCTGGGAGGGAGGGGGGCCATGGGGAGATATGTATACATGTAACACAATACAAAATAGAAAAAAATATCACTGTTGTTTAAAGTGGGTAGGCTCATTCTAATAATGTCAATAATGTCAAATTCAAGGAAACATTACCTTTTTGTTTATCAATTCGATGTGAACAATATATTTAGATGCATAATTTGGCATAAAATACCTGTGATTTTTATCCTCCTGGTAAAATGACTCTAGCATTCATCTGTAGCATGTTACGTCTAAGAGAAACCTATTCTGGATTTGACATAAAAAGATGAAGTGTACACTCTTGTCACCAAAGAGCTCACGTGAGTTATAGGGCCAAGCAGGTATGCAGCCATCAGAGTACGCATGGCATATACATACATGTATATGTGAAACCAGTAACAGCAGCTTTCTACAATGTGTGATCCCTCCTTCCTGAGCACTTACAGCTCAAGCCTGGGAAGTGTGTTCTATGCCTGGGTGGCCGCACTTTGCAAGATGCAAGTTCACAGACCCTCTTCCTCTGCTCCCACCTGTCACTTCAGTTCTTTATCCCTGAAGCCTCTGCGCATGGAACACAGATGCTCCCTTTGATGATGAAACAACAAACAGGCGGTTCCTTCCGTGACTGCTGTCCTGTCCGTGAGGCTGGGGAGGGGAGAGGCATTTTCTGGAAGCATCCACATTTGTGATGTATGGTTCTCAGGCTGGCCCAGTCTGTGTTAGATACAACAAACAGTGTTCTCAGAGGCCACATGTATGATTCCCAGACTCACAGCTCGCAAACCTGCAGATGACACTGCCATGTACCCCATGATATTTCTCCCCATTAGCATTTTCCCATGGGTCTCTCCCCACCCCGGGGATGGGAGCGGGCGGCTGCCTCGGCCAGACAGCGGGCCTCACTGCGGGGTGGTGTCTGCGTGGAGATCATGGGGGCCCAGCTCCCGTGTGGCTCCCTGATCACATGTAAAGTGTGTAGGTACATACAATAATGTCAAATTCAAGGAAACGTTACCTTTTTGTTTATCAATTCGATGTGAGCAATATAGTTAGATGCATAATTTGTCATAAAATACCTGTGATTTTATCCTCCTGGTAAAATGACTCTGGCATTCCTCTGTAGTATGTTACATGGAGCACAGATCGGCCTGCCCGCCCTCTCCCGGCACCTGCCAGTCTTGTCATGTTGTCATCCTCCCCGTCACCCAGCCACCGCCTGGAAGGCAGCCAAGCGCTCCAGGCATTTGCCACGAACAGAAAGAAAAGTCTGGGGTCAGCATTAGTCACGGGAGGCTCTGGTGGCAGCTTTGGCTGCCGTTTGTGGGGGGCCGGGGAGAGCATGCCAGAGTCATTTTACCAGGAGGATAAAATCACAGGTGTTTTATGCCAAACTATGCATCTAAATATATTGTTCACATCGAATTGATGAACAAAAAGGTAATGTTTCCTTGAATTTGCCATTATTGACATCATCGGAATGTACCTACATACTTGACAGGCAAGGCGTAGTCCTGCTTTTTAGAAGAAGGTCCCTGTGGGCCAGGAGTGAGGGGACCCGTCATTCCTGCCAGCCACCGGTACAAGGGCAAGTGCAGGAAGCAGGCAGGGAATCATGACCCGGGGTTTACTCATGTCTCAACAAGAGAAGCTGCTACTTATGCTACTTCCATGGACAGTGAACAAATCGTGTCCACGCGGGTGATGGCAGATCCTTCTCTCCATCATGTTGGTGCTTTCCAGTCTTACCTCATCTCCTCCTAGGTGTGAGTTTAATTGGGCAAAAGTAAAACGAAATGGAATAACTGTATTTAGAGACTTCACAAATGAATGCAGGGAGGTCCTGAAAGTGCCAACAAATACCTGTGTCAACATAAAATGCTTATGTGCTTTTAAATAAAAATGAAATCCATATGAACTATAAGGAAAGTGATACTAAAAATATTTTAGAAGATTGTAATTATTTTATTTTGGTTCTACCTATTTAGAGTCCTCAAAAAATTAAGTTCTCATTATTTTTTTAAAAGGGAAGACATTTCTTTTATTTATATGTATATATATATATACACATACACACACATATATATACATGTATGTATATATGTGCACACACATATACATACATGTATATGTGTATATGTGTATACACATATATACATGTATGTATACATATATACATACATGTATATATGTATATGTATATATGTATATGTGTGTGTATATATATATATATATATATTATTGATTTTTTACAGAGAGGGAGAGGGATAGAAATTTAGAAACATCAATGAGAGAGAGACATCGATCAGCTACCTCCTGCACGCCTCCCACTGAGGATTATGCCCACAACCAAGGTACATGCCCTTGACCAGAATCAAACCCGGGACCTTTCAATCCGCACGCCGACGCTCTATCCACTGAGCCAAACCAGTTTCGGCAAATATATTTTATTGATTTTTTTTCACAGAAAGGAAGGGAGAGAGAGAATTAGAAACATCAATCTGCTGCCTCCTGCACACCCACTACTGGGGATGTGCCCGCAGCCAAGGTACATGCCCCTGACCGGAATCAAACCTGGGACCCTTCAGTCTGCAGACTGATGCTCTATCCACTGAGCTAAACCGGTTTCAGCAAGTTCTCATCTTTGTATACATATGACTTGACTTCATATGCAGGAGGCAAAAATAGGTTTACAGCTGTTCATATGCAAAATAATAAATAAGAAATAATACAAGTACAAACTCTGTGTTTTGCACACTCACAACCACAAACCTGCTTTGGCCTCACTCTGCAGTCGTTGTGTTAAAAGGAGGCCCCTTTTCAAAACCTTTATAGACATAGGGGTACACACACACACACACACACACACACACACACACACACAAAACCACCCCACAACTTCCTACTAGATTTAGGTTCTTCCCACTCAAACCTGTGTTGAATTCATGAATCTTTTCAAAAATTGTTCACCAGTAATTTACTATTTTCTGTTGTTTCTGAGTGATTTGTGGTCCCAAGATGGCATTGCTAAGGCAAAAGCACCACAAAAGTCATCTGTTTGCAAGGGAGCATCTAGGTATTTTCTGGTCAGCATGTATAAACGTTTTATTCCATGAACTCTAGCTGTAAATGGAAACTCTGTAGCACAAACATGTGTGCTAGAATCCTATACTCAACATTACCACTTAAATGGTATTTACTTTTTAATTTTTTAAACAGTCTTCATACTGACTCTCATAATGGTTGAACCAATTTGCGTTCGCACTAAGAGTGCATAAGGGTGCTTTTTAAATCCACATCCTCACCAGCACTTGATATTTCTTAAGATTTTTATATAAGCTATTCTAACAGGTGTGAGGTTACATCTCATTTTGGATTTAATTTGCATCTTCCTGGTGATTAGTAATGTTGAACATCTTTTGGTGTATCTGTTGGCCATCTGCATGTCTTCATTGGGAAAATATCTGTTCATATTCTCTGCCCATTTTCTCTCCTTTTCTAATTAGATTATTTGCAATTGAGTTGTATGAGTTCATACTATATTTAGGACATTAACTCTTTACCTATCAGAAACATTCTTTCCAAATATCTTCTCCCACTCATTGGTTGCCCTTTCATATTATTTTTATTTTTGGTTTTCTTTGCTGTATAGAGGTTTTTAGGGTGATGTATTTCCACTGGTTTATTTTTCCTTTTGTAGCCTTATGTTTTGGTGTCAAATCCAAAACATATCTCAAAGATCTGTGACTGTGTATGCCCTCATCTAGCAGTTTTATGACTTCGAGTTGTGCACTCAAATATTTGATTCATTTTGCAGTAACTTTTGGGTCTGGTAGAAGGTAGGGGTTCTGTTTCATTCTTTTGCACATGGCCGTTCGTTTTCCCAAGGTCTTCATTGAAAAGATTGCCATTTCCCATACAGATTGCTGGCTGCTTTGTGGTAAATTAATTAGCCATAGATGCGTGGGTTTATGTCTGGGCTTCCTGTTCTGTTTCATTGGCCTGTGAGTTCGTTTTCATGCCATTGCCATACTGTTTTGAAGACTGTCGCTTTCAGCTATAGTTTGGAATCAGTGTGATGCTTCCAGCTTTGTTCTCTCTCTCAGGATTGTTCTGGCTATGCTGGGTCTTCCGTGGTTTGCTCATTCTCTTATCCTTTCGGGGCACTCCATGAAAGACCCCCAATCACATCTTCCTGCGCTTCACCTGGGCTGGTACCAATAAATACCGGTGGCATTAGTGGCGATTTTTAGCCATACCGCTCATTAGAAATGCAACATTAGCCCTTAGAAAGCCATATTGCCAAAGCACAGTATGTGTGAAATTAGGATGATAAAACACAGAAGTTCTTCCAAGAAGTTTGCCTTCTGCCAAAAAGTTATCTTTCCATAGAAATGATCCTTTCTTACTCAGATTTGTACTTATCCCTAGTTACTTTCTAACCACCTTATAAGTTGCTTTAGGATAAAGATTTCTATTTATTTTTTGTATCATGTTAGCATAGTGCCAATCCTGAAATAGCTGAGGTCTTTCTGTATGGTCCATATACTTCAGATTTTCTGCAGATAATTGAGTGGCAAGTAGATATAGATCTATATATATGTTCTTACTATCTGATATTCTGCTGAGCACAGAATAAGTGAGGCATTAGGGCTTTTCATACTTAGCAACGCCTAAGCTTATATAATACATATGTTTTTGTATTTACTATACCGCTGTATAGAATAATCATTATAAATCACTATGAAATCTAGCATATACTGAGGTCTCATTATGTGCCAAGCCATGGGCTTTACATATACCAACTCCTTTCATCTTCACAATAACCCTGTGAGGCAGAGATTATTTCATTAAAAACTAGGGGCAGAGACAGATAAGCAGCTTGCCAAATGTCACCGTGAATTAAGTATTGAGCTGCTCCTTGGTCCCTGGCAGTGTGACTCCCGAGTCAATACCCTTTACCTCTGTTTGTTTACTTTTTATAAATACTCTGTAATTAAGTTTTAAAGGGCTTTACACATTTAAGGGAACTAAATCCTTTCTCAATGCAACTTTTTAAAACTCTGCAAGTGGATTTATTGCTGTGTACACTACACAATTAAACATGGGAGTGTAAACCCTTCACTAAATTCAGCGATAAATAATATTTCTGCTTTATGATATGCATGATAAATTCTTTTTTTATCCTCTATGGACATGCAAGACTTAAGAAGAAAACTCTAACATATCTCTGCCTAGTAGAATGGGGGAGGGTGAGCATGAGGAAAATAAAGTACCCCAACAATGTATCTTATAGTATACTGGTCCATTTCTGATAAAGAGCGAAGTAGACATTAGAAGACATCCACTTGAGATAATCTTTGAGTGATGATTAACAAACCTATTAAATCAGTAAGAGCAAAGTTTAAGAATAAAAATAAAACCAAAAAAGCCATCTCATTGTTCTATAGAAAAGAATCCCTTCATTATTTATAACCACAAAGAACCACACTAATTTTCACAAAAGACTTAAGATTAAACATATTCAGCAGCAACAGATTCACATAATAGCCATGAAATGCAGAAATCAAAATCTACATTAAAAACGTATTAGATTAAAAGAAAATAGGCCCAGAGACATAGAAGCATGAACAGGCTGCTGAACCTCAGAAGGAAGGCAGGGAGGGGTGGGTGGGAAGGAATCAACCAGTGAACTTGTATGAATATGTGCATCACCCGTGAACAGGGGCAATGGGCTGGTGAGGGTCTGGGGGTTCGGGTAGGAGCAGGCTGGAAGAGGTTAATTGGGAAAAAAGGAAGACCTATGTAATACTTTCAACACTAAAAATTAAAAAAAATTATATTAGAGGCCAGCCAAAGACAGAGAAAAGTCACAGCAATACAGTGTCAATGTCTTCCTAGGCAGCCCCGTCAGCATTAAGAGCCATCTGGTCTCTCTTCACGCTCCATATCCACCCAGGTGTGGACGTGGCCATGGTTTTTGGTTTCCTAATTAAGTGGAATCAATGAGGAACGATAGGACTGAGCGGCACAACCATTTACTTTTCTGTTTGTTGTTTTTTGACAAGATAGTTCCCCCAACAATAATTTTCTAAAGCATCTCACACCATGGGAACAAAAATGTCCACTTGAGAGATCCCTGCTTGTACGTAATGAATCTTCATTTCCCAATATCCGTCTCTGATCATTAAAGGGACAAGTGCCATCATTGAATTATAGACGGATGAATTTTGGTAGGAATTGACAAAGCCAGAGAACCTATAACTGAATGGAATTTGGAGTCGAGAACGTTGAAATGAAATTATTCTTCTACCATAGCCGCTGTGTGGTCTTGAGACAGAAAAGATAACATCTCTTTGTTTTACTTGCATTGATTATGAAATTAGAGTAATATACAAAAAAGTGTTGAGCTCAGTCTAGTGAAGATTTTGCTGAACTTCAAATATCTGACACTTTAGATATTTGAGAATAAACTCAAAGCATCTCCTCCTGTCATTCTCCATCATTCTTATTTCTCTCTCTCTCTCTCTCTCTCTCTCTCTCTCTCTCTCTTTCTCCTTATTTTTTCTCTTATACTCACTAATTTGCTAACTAGTGACTTAGTCACTCATGTCTGAATTGGAAAGATATTCTCTAAACTTTTCAGATGTCAAAACAGTGCATCCACTATACCTTCAAAATACCGTGGGATTCTCTTCCTTTCATATGGATTACTGCAAAGGGCTCTTAACAGGCCTGTTTCCTCCACTCTAAGTACCCACCACACTGCTCCCCTGATTATCGTAATAAAACATAGGTCACCAGGCTTCCTTTCAGATGCCCAAACTCTCCAGTTTGAAACAGCGAAAACATCTTACAGGGCATCATGATCTGGACCCTTCAGCATTATTGCCTGTCTTCCTCCAAAGTCTTCTGCCAGAGGGATCTACCTCGTACCACTCAGGGCTGCCAGGTTTCCTCATGCTTTGGGTCTTTATTCCTTGGCCACTGTCTGATGAAACCTCACTCACTCTTCAAGAGTCACATTTTCGCCTGCCTGCTGTGTCTCAGTGGTTGAGCATTGAGCCATGAACCAGGAGGTCAAGGATTGATTAGGGTCAATACACATGGCCAAGTTGCAGGCTAGATACCCAGTAGGAGATACGCAGAAGGCAGCCAATCAATGATACCCTCTCATCATTGATCATTGATGTTTCTATTTCTTCTTCCCTCTCTCTTCCTTTCTTTGAAATCAATAAAAATATATTTAAATTTTTTTATAAAAGATTGACACTTTCATTATTAAAGAAGGAAAAAAATCAATGACCTTGCTCACCTAATAGCTCAAGTGCAATACACACGCACACAGACATTTACAAAGTAACATGACCTTATCTGGAGTAGTACACATTTAAAGGCCCCATGTTCACATATCCATTTCTTCTTGACTCATCTCGTGGAGAGTTAATTTGAAAGCGAATCATCTGAAGGGAAGTCTACTGCTCTTCTTTAAAATGGTGCTCATTCTTCACACTAAGATGTTCTCAAAGAGGACTTCCTGGTGACCTGCCTACAAGGAAGGTGGGAAGCACTTAGTAGGACCAAATATCTGCTTCTCTTTCAATATCTCCATCACCAGACCATCATCAGTGCACTCGAGTGGAGGAATCATGTCACTTGCTATAGTTCTTGGGTGGCCATAAGCTGATGAACATGAATGTGTTGATGGCAGACAGAGAAGATGATAAACAGGCTGAGAAATTATAGCTCCCGACTTTCCCAGAAACTGGGGGGCTGTGCACCAGCTATTGAAAACTTTAACAGTTTATTGTTTACTGTTTTGGTTTTGCTTTATGTATAAGATTTTTTATTATAATTGTTTCATTGAGAAAAAGAATCCTGAGGATATTTCACACATTGCTTGTGTAACATGTCCCACAAGTAAACATCAGCTTTTATAGCTCTTCATGCTTGCATGTAGTCTCATCAGCTAATGCTCGACAGTTTGAACTTGTCAACATTCACATAAATGCTGCCTTTCCATAGGGCACTTGACCTTAGGCCCTGGTTTGCTCCCATCATTCCTGGATCTCATACGGTGTGCCTGCATCACCTTTGTTCAATATTTTCTTTCTGTCCCCAAAGGATTCCAGTTGAGACAATAAATGCTGTGTCCCCTCTGTCCAAAGGGGCTAAACAGAGCTTGTGACTTCTCAATTGAAAAGGGAAAAGCCAGCCAAACACAAATACTAATGGCCGCAGGGAACCAGGTCAGGATTCCTGGGAAGGTTCTTGGAGGAAAGAACGTTGGAGATCTATCCATCAGCTCAGGAGATCCACCAGTGAAATGGCTTTCTTAGCTTCTGCGTGGGCTGAGGTGCTGACCCTAAGACTAAAAAGGGGGCTGATTATTTGATGAACAGAAGAGAAAAAAAAAGCCAATGTCTGCCAGGCATGAGGGGGGAAGGGCGTTGTGAGAAATAAGACCAGGGAAGGCAGCAAGGTTCAGAACCACAAACCTTAGGAACCAGTTCAATGAATGTCCCATTTCTCTTATGAGCGACAGCAAAACTATTTAAGTGACACATGGAAGTAGTGGTACATTTCGATGGTATTCGCTTGGTGTAAAAATAGAACTCACTCTGACGTCAGCGTGGATAATGGATGAGGGTTGGGTGTAGGGACAGTGGGCAGCATTGGGATTGTGGGGTCCACTTGGCGAGCTACAGTGATGGCTACAAGGAGGGAGAGTGGAAATGCATTCCTGGGGTACTTGTGGGAAAAATTAAACTGTATCTTTTCAAGAATGAATAGGACTAAAAATGGAGGAAAACATATTTGTCCTAAATGGTTCTATGATATGACAACAAAGAAATCCCTAGAAATGGTCTCCATGGACCAATGCAGGTTTACATTAATTGATTTGTTGACTTTTAATCGGGGTTACCCTTGATTGCTGAGAGGGGACCTCTAGAGAGGGGGGTTGGCCAGGGCAGACCAGAGCAACATGAGAATTGGGGTCCAGGAGCGAAAGCAGGTCTTCCTGGGGAGACCCATTCTCAGAGGAGCTGGGACTCATACTCTCCAGTACTCCATCCACCTCTGAGCATCACTTTTTTTTTCTAAAGTGCGTGTGTGTGTTTTAATATATTTTATATTGATTTTAGAGAGGAGGGGAGAGGAAGAGAGAGAGAAACACCAGTGATGAAAGAGAATCATTGATCGGCCTGCCTCCTGCAAGACCTACACTGGGGTAGGATCAAGTGGGTAAACTGGCATGTGCCCTGACCTGACCAGGAATTGAACCGCGACCTCTTGGTTCATAGGCTGATCCTCAACCACTGAGCCACACCGGCCTGGTGCCCTCTCTCCTCCTCAACCTGATGGGATTGTTCATCATCCAGGACCCAAATGCAAAGCTCTCTCGCCATCGTGACTATTTAACACTTGAGTGAACGCAGTTCAATTTATAGCATCGCTCCCTCTCCCCCCACCTTGATAAATTAGAATCTAAAAGCAATTCATTTGGCCAGCCTTTGGATCTTGCTTGTTTTGAGAACTCAATAAAACTCAGTGAAAATAAGTTTTTTTTTTTTTATCCGTAATGCTAGGCAGCAGAGTGTGCCCACTTGGGAAGCGTGCGGACGGTGTGACAAAATGTGCAGTGGATGCCATCTTACCTGCGCCAACAAGCAGAATTCCTAAGGACAGCATTTTTCACGCTTCGGGCTGTCACTGCTGAGCAAATGGGTTCTGGTCCCCTGGGAAAGAAAGCGAACCTCGGGCCTCCGCTCTGAGGGGGCTGAAGTGCGAGATTGGTGCCAGCCAGTTCCCTGCAGGTGCATGCTTGGCCGCACAGGTGGGCAGCCAAGGCTTACTCTCCGTGATGCCCGTGCAGAATCCTAAGTGCCCATCTCTCCGGCTTTATTGCCCTCAGTGCAAAGTCCACAAGCAACTCAAGCCGCTAATATAACACCTGAAAAGAGACATGTCACATCACTCACCTCTGCCTGGCGGTGAGGTGGTCTGGGTTTAGTAGAAACACTGTTCTCTAGATTTCCTGATTCCAAAGCTTCTGGTCTAGACCTTAGTTCATTGTGGGAACCTCTTTCACGTCCCACGTGGTTCAGGGTTCCGGTTCAGGATTCGGGTTCTGGAGGAGGCTGCATGCAAATGAAAAGAGAGACTAGAAAAGTATTAACTTGGTGATATTGGGGGCCAGGTGGAAGCCTTCCTCTAGTGAGAAGACAATCCCCTCCTCTGGCCTTGCTCTTCCTTCTATTAAAACTCTGGGACACACCCATGACCTTTAGGCAAGAAATTCCAAGAACAGAAGTTTACATGGAACAAACAGGTCGAGGCTGCTTCAGCTAACAATGTTTCAACCAAACAGTGAGTGGTTAGCGCTGACCTTCCAGAGCAATGAAGGTGGACCAGCCGAGACTGGTTTGGCTCAGTGGATAGAGCATCGGCTTGCAGACTGAAAGGTCCCAGGTTTGATTCCAGTCAGGGACATGTACCTTACTTGTGGGCATATCTCCACTGTGGGACGTGCAGGAGGCGGCTGATCGATGTCTCTCTATCATCAATGTTTCTGACTTTCTATCTCTCTCCCTTCGTCTCTGTAAAAAATCAATAAAATATATATTAAAAAAAAAAGAAGAAGAAGAAGAAGGTGGACCAGCCTCTGGTCTCCTGTCCACATCTTTCTATTCGTGAGATAATGTTTGGTTTCTGGAAGTTCATGTGCTTCCCATTAGGGTCCATGTGAGGACTAGGACGGGACCTGCACCCAGGGTTTGGATTCTGGGGCCCTGTGCTTTCTGGTTTTGCTCTCAGATGTGAAAGGCATCCATTTTCATGGTCACGGTGCACATGGACTCAGCAGGGAAGGATTCCACGATTACAGCCAAGGAGCTGACTTTAATTTTTTAGGGAAAAAAAGTAAAGGAGATCAGGAAAGTTTGTAACATTGTTCCATCACTGTGCTATGTATGACAACACATCACGCTTTGTATTATTTACGATTACCAAGTGATGTATGTTTTCTTTTTCTTTTTTAACAGGCGATCGGCTGCGCGGAGTCTGTTTCTCCTCCGGAAGGTAAGTGCCTTTTAAGAAATATTCATCAAGCGATCATGGTTTCTGATTCATGGCTTTGGGGAGACTGTCAGTTTTGAGGCCCCGTGGCTGACGGTTGTGCTGTGCAAATGCAAGGATATATGGCGTGAATGACTCAAGCTCTGGATTATTATTGTTCACGGGGCACACATGATGTATGAAGGATGGACTGGAGCGTTTTCTGTTTTAGGGAGAATCATCAGTCAGCCTGCTGATGTTCAAGGAAACTCCTGGGAAGGGAAGGGCCAAGCGCACTGGCCATTGGGTGGTTGCAGTGCAGCGGGTTTCCGACAGCTGGAATTTAGCAGCTGTGGTTTTCATTCCTGGGCTTTGGCATTTGTTTGCTTAGTTAGGACTGGAGAATCACCTTAGTCATGTTGAAGGTTAAAAATGGTTATATCTCCACAAAGGTATTTGCCAATAAGGCTATGCATGCCCTTTACTGGAATACATAATCTACATGATAAAATTTATTGATATATTCAGTTACTAGCGATGACTCAATCTAGTATTTAAATATTCGAGAATCCTACGAAGTTTAAAAGCAAACTAAATGTTTAGAGTGTATTTTGTTCTCTGTCCTGCAACAAGAAATGAGCAGTGTGGTTTGAGTTCCCAGCATTCCGTGGGGCAGTGGGGACCGGATGGGCTGGCTGTTCTGGAGTATGTGCCTGGCACCGTGTCCCTGTTTCTGCAAAGGAGTCGGTTCATGTCTTCGCAGGTGCCCTCAGCGTCTCCCCTGACAAACACCTGCACGATTCCACTCTCTGTCTTAGGTCTCACGTGATTGTCTTGGTGGGTGGACTAAGGTGGTGACTTTGGTGACTTTTATCCTTGTGGATGCCATAACCAGCTGGCTTTGGCATGAAATGCTTCGTTGTTTGGTGATGACAGAGTCAATGGGTGTTGAATGAGTTTGTGGAGATCAGTAAATTCATAAGTTCTAGCTTATTCCCCTAAGAGTTGTTTCAGTAATTGTCCGTATTTCTGTGCTCAAGTGACGTTGGCTGAGTAGCCTGACTGATAGCATATGGACCATTATGTCAAGTGATTTACTTGGTGAAGAAATGCTCTTTGGAAAAAAGATGTTCCTTTTAAAATCCCTGCACTGTTTTGGTAAGAGTCCATAAAACTTAAATAAGTGACGACAAAGTATTTTTAAAGCCCGGTTCGCAAATTCCCCCCATGTCAGCGTGGGTAGTAACGAAGACAAAATAGCAACCAAGTCATTTTTATACGTTTCCTCCTAAATTGATAACCTCGTGATGGACAAGTTACCATCCTCCGTGTGATTCAGACGGCAGTTCACAAAAACAATCGCCTGGGGTCCCATTTTCAGACATTTTCCCGGCCTTGCCCTGACCTCAGACAGAGTCTGTGCCCAAAGAAACCGAGGCTTTGGGGCCCATTACAATTCACTTGTCAATGTAGCTCCGGCTCCAAGTCTCTGACCTTTTCAGCATTTTCAAAAAGGGCATAATCCTATCTAATGAAAGGGTGATATGCAAATTAACTGTAACTCCTTCATAATGGTGGTGGCACCTATAGTCACAAGCTGGCGGCACCACCTGAGTCTCCCAGTCCTGGTGCGGGGGAGTCGGCTGCTGAGAGCAGCAAGAGCGGCCTGGTGGAATGCTTGCTTCGTCACCCCAGCAAGGAGGCAAGTGCCCACCGCGGATGGGCCTCTGGGCCACAGAGAGCCTGTGGGAAGCGGGCACAGAGCGACCAGGCCCCGCAGGGAGCTACTGGTGCACGAATTCGTGCACAGGGCGACTAGTGATACAATAGCCCCTCATCCTCAGAGGATATGTTCTGGGCCTCCATTGGACTCATGAAAACACAAGTAGTGCCCAACCCTGTATGTACCATGTTTTCCCTATATATGCATACCTATGGTGAAGGTTCGTTTCTACATTATGCACAGTGGGGTATGAACGAGATTAACTAATAGCGCCAGAACCAGTTCGCCTCAGTGGATAGAGCTTTGGCCTGCAGACTGAAAGGTCCCAGGTTCGATTCCGGTCAGGGTCATGTACGTTGGTTGCAGCACAGCCCCAGTCGGGGGTATGCAGGAGGCGGCTGATCGATGTCTCTCTCTCATTGATGTTTCTAAATCTCTATCCCTCTCCCTTCCTCTCTGTAAAAACTCAATAAAATATATATATAAAAAAAGATTAACTAATAGCAAAATAGAGCAAGAATAACACTATAGGGTAATGGAAGTTACGGAAATGTGGGTTTTCAAACTATCTTGTTGGTACTTACTGTCTACTCTTCCCTCTTTTAAAAAAAAATATATATATATATATTTCTTTTATTGATTTCAGAGAGGAAGGGAGAAGGAGAGAGAGATAGAAACATCAGTGATGAGAGAGAATCATTGATCGACTGCCTCCTGCACGACCCCCACAGGGGACTGAGCCTGCAACCCAGGCACGTGCCCTTGGCCGGAATGGAACCTGGGACCCTTTAGTCTGCAGGCTGACGCTCTATCCACTGAGCCAAACTGACTAGGGCATCCTCTTCCCTCTTGAGAGGCTGTGAGATGGCACGTGATGGAGGAAGGTGGCTGAGGGGATGTAACAGCATGAAGCTCCTGGAAGAGTCACTTGAACGAAAGCACCAGAAAAGGTGACGTAGACAATCTGAGAACAGACAACGATACTAAATGATCTACAGTCAGGGGGCTTCTGCAGTGTGAGCCCTGGGCTAGGGGATGATGGATGTCCTGGGCGGAAGATGGTTAGGAAGGCGTGAGCTTCCATCCTGCTACTCAGGAAGGCCTGCCGTGAGAAAACGATGCTGTTTATTTCCAGCGTTTTCCATTTCATATTTTTAAACTGCATGGACTGCAGGTAACTGAAACCACAGGACAGAGAAACCGTGGGTACCGGGAGACGACTGGACCTGTATTTCCAAGCTCCTGTAAAGATGCGGAAAGTGGCCTACCAGCTCCCCGCTTTCTTCTTAGAGTGAGGCTCTCGAATGTGTACACAGCCTCCGAGGGACTCCTTATCCCTGTGTCTGACAACACTGTCAGAGTCTGAGGCGCTTTTCTACTGCTTTTGTGTACTTAGACTTTGCCTCTGGGCGCTGGCCTGGACGGATATGGATACTTGAAAAATAAAGGCCTGGTATCATGCTAATTTCCCTGCAAAAGCTTTTGCGTTCTGTCAGTGGTATCCATGGATACACCCACAGGATCAGCCTCCAGGCATTTGTGAAGACAAACAACTCTCCTTCGAGTAGCTCTTTATGCATCTTAAATGCCTCTCTCCTTTCTTGTCTTCGCTGGGAGCTCCGGATGTGGCTATTTGATGCCAGAGAGCCACTCCTCTTCGCTCTCTAGGGAAGCTCGGAGCTGGGGCCCGGTTCTTTCTTCTTTTATTTCTTCATCTGGGAAAATACCTTTCTGCAGTGCTTTCTCTTCAAACATTGCTGGGCTATTGGGTAGTGAAAAGATGAAGATGGTTCTGTAGCATCCCTGGCAATATTTACATCGGCAGTGGCTCAGCCTAAATGCAAGGGGACATGGTGCACCATCTCCGTGACATGGGGATCAGTTGAACCCGAGAGCCTTTTCCAAGCAGCCCCTTTGAAGCATCCATCTTATAGAAAAACTGCTGTTTGAAAATTTAACCCTGCTATTTGGCTTCTGTAAATGTTTGCTTGCTTAAATAATAAGGAAATTGAGACTATTCTCACTCCAGAGAGGCCATTAAACCTTTTCTGGACAAATTATCAGTGCTGGCACCAGGCCAGGTCTTTGGTTGAGGCCTCAGCACCTAGGGGCCCTTTAAGAACTTGTAAAGGGGCAGGAAACATCCCATATTTGGGGGACAAGGAAGGTAAAAACATATAAATACAGAAAATTTCTGCATGTTGGGGCCCAGCATTTGAGAAACATTTTCCTCTGGACCCGCATGTAATAAATGTAACTCCAAACTCTCGGAGTATGACTTGGTTATTCCAGTTTTCTGTAACATCATAACCTACAGAAAGTAGGGGTACTTCTTCTCCATTCTTCCCATAAAACTTAGACATACAAGACTTCCCATGCATGTTCTCTTCCTCACTTCTCTCATTCTTCACTGCCTATAAAAAATTATAACCAGAGATAAATTGATATCCAGGCCTCTTCTGAGAAATGTAACATATTTTCCTCTGTATCTCTGTTTTTTAATATGGTTTTGATTTCAGAGAGGGAGAGACAGAGAAACATCAATGATGAGAGAGAATCATGGATCTGCTGCCTCCTGCATGCCCCACACTGGGGATTGAGCCCGAAACCTGAGCACATGCTCTGACTGAGAATGGAATGGGACCTCCTGACTTATAGGTCCATGCTCAATCCCTGAGCCATGCCTGAGCTCCTCTATATGCAGTTCAGATTCCCTCGATGGTGTTCTCCAACCTCTTATTTACACTTTATTAGTTTCTTTCAATAACTTAAGTGTAATTTACGTCTTTAATAATGTTTTACTTGTCACACATTCTCATGGATCTTAACCAAACAACTCTGTTAAGGTTAGAAGGGAATATTACATTTGTGTCTCTGATGAAGAAGCTGAGGAAGAGGTGACTTGGCAAAGTCAGAAAAGCCAAGATGAGTTAATCCCAGGGTTTCTGATACCTGAGCCAGTCCAGGTATGCAGGCATTCTCCACCGCGTAAAAACAAGGTCTATGCTATTTTTCTTTGATGGATTCATTCACACTCACGGAAACAGGAGAAAGAAGACACAAACCCCATGTACTGCAGGCAGTAGAGTGACTCAGCTTGTCAACAAGCCAGAGTAACCAGGCTACCTGCCAGAATAGACTGTGTTGATAGAAGCTTGATTATAAAAAAATGATAGCAAGAGCCACAAATGAAAGCAGTTTACAGATAATTCATTTAATATTCATTTTAAAGTAGAACTCTATGCTTGCATGATGATATATATGACATTGCTATAGATAGTTCTTGAAAAAATGGAAGGAGACCCTTCATGTTCCCTTTGTGCCAGACAACAGCTAATTCTGGTAAGGAGAGAACAAAAAAAGAAAGGTAGTGTATCATTCCACGAATTGAAGGTCTTTGATATTTGTTAGTTTTCATCTCAACCCTAGAGGCCCAGTGCATGAAATTTGTGCAAGAGTAGCACCAGCTTCCCTCTGGCACCTGGGACCTGTGCTTTCATCTGGCACCCAGATCCTGGGCTTCTCTCGCAGCCCCAGCTTCTTCTGGAAGGACAGAAGGATGTCTGGAAGGATGTCTGGTCTAATTAGCATAATGCACTTTTATTATTCTAGACAGATTATATGCTGAATCATTTTCTATTATTACTGAAAAGTGACTTGGTTTGTACTGCTTCTAGAAAATTCTGTCCTCCATCTTAGTCCTTTTGTCTGCATGCGTGTGAAGACCCAATGGCTTGCTTCACTTTTCTTCTGTGAAACTGACCCATGACCCCCATCCTAGAGCTTTTCTTTCCCCTCCACCAGACACATGAGTGTTTTGGTTTGTATTTGTTTTTTAATCTTTTAATGGTAAATCTATTATTTTTTATAAATTCAGATAGTGAGGCTAAATGATCATGAGAGTAGTACCCTTCTTGTTTTTAAATTAATCTTTATTATTCAAATTATTACATATATTACCCTTTCTCTGCTTTGATTCTCTCTACCTCTAACTCCTGCCCCAGGCAGTTTACACTATCGTCTGTGTCTGTGAGTTATAAATAAGTACATGTATGTTCTATGGTTAATCTCTTCCTGTTCCCCCATCCTATCTTCTTTCTTGAAGGAATTATCCTCACAATGAGTTTATCTGAGATTGTAGGTTAGACGTTGGATAGGAGGACCTGTTGATCATGAAGATGGTAACTGCATGAGAAGCACTCAAATCTTAACTGAACCTTTTTGAATAAATCTCATTTTTCATCATGTCATTTTTCCCTAGAAGACTGAAACATCCAGAATGTGATTTTCATCACATCTGGAATGTTCTCTCTTATTTTTTAAATTATGTTTTATTGATTTTTTACAGAGAGGAAGGGAGAGGGATAGAGTTAGAAACATCGATGAGAGAGAGACACCGATCAGACTCCTTCTGCACTTCCCCCCCTGGGGATGTGCCTGCAACCAAGATACAGGCCCCTTACCAGAATTGAACCCAGGACCCTTTAGTCCACAGGCTGACACTCTATCCACGGAGCCAAACTGGTTTCAGCTAAAATGTTCTCTCTTATACACATTCTTTAAAGCATTTATCACACACTGGTGGTTTCCTCACCACGTTCAAAGGTGACTCTCCCTTTCATTTCACTTTGATGTTTACACTCACTCGTTGTTGGTAACCATGGAATGTCTGGAAAACACGGTACCACGTTCTTCTGAGCCCTGGTCCTTCTTTCATTTCCAAAGCGAACGTTATACTTGTTTATTCCTTCCGACTTTTGACATATTTCCACTGGGAACTTGGTTATTAGAATATTTATGAGAACTAAGTTTATACCATTTCAGTTAAATAGTTAAAGCACAAAAACCAGGTATGTTTTATTTCATTTCAGTGCATTTCTTTCTATGTGGAAGAAAACTCCCACATTCATTTCTTCCTCCTACATATTATAATTCGCTTTTATCCATTGACCTTGAACTAAATAGAAGTTTGTCTCCCTTAAATTTACAGAATGATTTAGGGAACCCATAAACCACCTTTCTCTCCTTAGAAATCCCAGGGATTAATTTTGTTCACTTAAATAAGTATAACCAGTATAAAACCTTCAGATTCAAAGTAAGTCTTGCTATTAACTTGAATCATATAATAGCATGAACATGGGTAAGCTCTATTTTCCATACTGAAATGTTCATTGTAGAAAGTGTGCCGGTCATACCACCCGTTGAGATAACTACCACTGACATTTAGTGTGTTCTACTAGAATATTTTATGAATTCTTCTTATAAAATAAAGAGTTAATATGCAAATTTACCATCACTCCAACACACAAGATGGCTGCCCCCATGTGGACAGAAAGATCACCAGCAGGAGAGGGGAGTTGGGAGAACCAAGCCTGCAGCAAATGGCAGTTGGGGGAACCAAGCCTACAGGGGAGGGCAGTTAGAGGTAATCAGGCCAGCAGTGGACTAGTTAGGCATTGATTAGGCTGACATGGGAGTGGTTAGAGCAGCGGTTCTCAACCTGTGGGTTGCGACCCCTTTGGGGGTCGAACGACCCTCTCACAGGGGTCGCCTAAGACCATCAGAAAGTGCAGATATTCACATCACGATGCATAACAGTAGCAAAATTTCATGGTTGGGGTTCACCACCCCATGAGGAACTGTATGCAAGGGTCGCAGCCTTAGGAAGGTTGAAAACCACTGGGTTAGAGGGTGATCAGGTTAGAAGGCAGAAGCCGTTAGGGGCAATAGGCAGGCAGACAGGGGAGCAATTGGGAGCCAGCAGTCCTGGATTGTGAGAGGGATGTCCCACTGCCTGTTAAATGGTCAGTCAGACATCCCTCGAGGAGTCCCCTATTGGAGAGGGTGCAGGCTGGTCTGAGGGAGACACCCCCATCCCTGTGCATGAATTATGTGCACTGGGCCTCTAGTTTATACCTAAAACTTTAAATGCACCTGTGCAGGAATATCCCAACCCCCTTTCTTAGACATAAGCCTTTCTACCCGGTCTCTGTCCCAGAAAGCCAAGGCTCCCCTTGCCCTCTGGCTTCCTTTGGTTCAACCTGTGTTAAGTCCTCCAGCTGAAAAGGGGAGAGGAGAGGGAGATCAGGTTTCTATGCTCCTGACTTCCTCCTTCCAAGGTTGCTTCAAGCCACCTTGACCATGGATCCCGGTTCCTTTCAATGACCATTTGCCTAGATGACTCCTCTGGGTTCTCAGAACTGCTCCTGCCCTGGTCCCTGCCAGGCAGGATGCTCAGCTCTTGGTGTGGAGCCCTATGGGTTTTGTGAACACCCTGCCTGCATCTTCGAAATCGGTTCATTTCTTCAACCATCGGAGAAGTACACTACCATGAGTGTGCTGTATCTAGTGGGAGTAGTGACGCAAATACAGTGGTACCTCGAGGTACGACTGCCCTAACATAGGAGATTTTTGAGATACGAGCCTTCGAGCGAGCGATTTTTGCTTTGAAATACGAGCAACATTTGAGATAGGATCATCGCTCGGATCGGCCGGCTGCACACGACCCACCCGTTTACCGCAACTTGAGCATCTCATTGTTTCCCACGCCTCAAGGTTACGGAACAAATTAAACTCATATCTCGAGGTACCACTGTAGTTTTTTTTTTTTTTACTTTTTTATTTACTTAATCTTTATTGTTGAAAGTATAACAGATGACACTCTTTCCCCATTGCCTCTCTCCACCCAGTTCGTACCCCAGGCTAGGCCTCTGCCAGCATATCGTCTATGTCTGAAGCTGATTTTTATTACGAGATGTGCATTGAGCATACTGGCATGTTGTTCAGCATTATGTTACCACATTCCAGTAGCTTCCTGCTGCACCTATAACCTCATTGAACATCTTTCTTGCTTCCTATTTTCATGACACATGGCGGTAATGAACACCCCTAGACGTGCATACCCTCTGTTATTTCTTTAGAGGTTCCCAGAAGTGCACTGACAGAAGACGCTCCCAGATGGCATTTCATTATCAGTGCTGCAGATTTATTATAAAAGAAACCCTCTGTATCGATCGGCCTTTGTCTGGACCATCTCTGGACATCCTCAAGCAGACCAGCACTCCCTCTGAGGCCCTATTGATGGGAAAGGTGAGGCAGTGGAGCTCAGAGCTCCGGGTTTTCCTCAGGATTCATTCTGAGTTGTGTTCACTCACGAGGTCACCGAGTCACTGTTTTTAATGAGCAGCAGATCTTTTATGCCTAGAAATAATATCCACAGAACCCCACTTCCCAAAGGCTGAGCAGGTGCTGGACACACCTTATCCCTCCGTCCAAGTCTCCCTATTCAGACATGAAGGATGTGTCTCTGAAGCAGTAACAGAAGACCTGAGGGAAGCCCACACATCCAAGATCACTTGGGGACACAGCTATCTATTGAAGTACTCACCGAATTCATATACAGTGCCCTGGCCAGCTGGCAGGACTCAGTCACTGTTTGAATTCTGTGAACCAGGAGGTCACTGTTTGATTCCTGCTCAGGCCATATGCCCGGGTTGTGGGCACACTCCCCTGTGTGGGGCATGCAGGAGGCAGTGGATCAATGATTCTCTCTCATCAGTGATGTTTCCCTCTCTCCCTCTTCCTTTCTGCAATAAATTAAAAAATACACACACACACACACACACACACACACACACACACACACACATACACAGTGGTACCTCGAGATATGAGTGCCCTGACATACTAAATTTTTGAGATATGAGCCATCAAGCGAGCGATTTTCGCTTTGAAATACGAGCAACAGTTGAGATAGGAGTCATCGCGCGGATCGGCTAGTTGCACACAATCCACCAGTTTACCTCAACTTGAGTGTCTCATAGTTTCTCATGCCTCAAGGTTAAGGAACGAATTAAACTCATATCTCGAGGTACTGTATGTATGTGTGTATGTGTGTGTATGTATGTGTGTGTGTGTGTGTGTGTGTGTGTGTATATATATATATATATATAAACTAGAGGCCTGGTGTATGAAAATTCATGCACTGGAGGTGAGAGTCCCTCAGCCCGACCTCCCCCCTCTCAAAGTCCAGGAGCCTGCAGGAGTGGGAGGTGACCAGCATTCTGGGGAAGGTGAAGCCCCATCACACCTCTGCTGCTGCCACGCCCTGGTTACCAGAGCCTCGAGCCAGCCCTGGGTGCCGGAGGGGACTGGGGGACTCCAGAGTGGCCGGACCCACTTGGGAGTGGGCCCGGCTTTGCCGCACATCTGCCCCCCCCCGAGTGGGGCTGGGGGACTGGATGCCCCCATCATGTGACTGTGGGTACCACCATCTTTGATGGTGCAGCAGTCAATTAGCATATCCCCTCCTTATTGTCTGTGGGTGCTGCCATCTTTGCGATGGTGTGAGGATCAATTAGCATATTCTCTCTTTATTAGATAGGATATATGCAGTGCCCTTTGGCAACTTCAAGTTCACTTCAGAGTTGAACGAATACTTTCAATCTTTTTCCTCTGACCTTTCCACAGTAACGTCACACTGACCGTTGAGGCCACTGTTTCCATCTCTCAAATGCCCTTTTGTACTCTCAAAGGATTGAAAGACTTGAAGTGCCAACAAAACAAAAATTCAGGCTTTTGGTTTGCTTTTTGTTAAAATTATGGAATTATAAATTTCAGACAACACGAATACTCGATTTGTTACTATAATACTGATCTACACGATACAGGAATTGCCACCAGAGTTATCAGCATGTTTCTACAAGTTGGCGGAAAGCCCAGAAAGGATAGATTTGCAGAATGAAAATCCGGAGGCTTTTATAAATATTACAAATACCGTTCTCACGGAGAGAAGTGTGGATTGAAGGTAGCCACTTTTCTAAAGAAAATGTAAAATTTCACAACAGATTGTTTTCTTGAAAACAGTCTCCCATTATGTCTACCTCTTATTAACTAAAAACCAAGTCATCATGGTTTCTGAAAAACAAATAAAAACAATGAAAGTATCTCTTCTCCTTATGACTTTCAGATTCAATGTGTATTTTTAAAAAGTGGTTTGTTCAAAGACTTGACTTCCTCAAACCTATTTTGTGTGCTCCAATATTTTTCTATGAGATTTTTATAAACAAGAGTGTGTCTTTGAGTTTTCTATTCTATAACAACATTTTAAAAAAGGAAATCTGAATGCTAATGAGATCCCAATTAATCACCTTATAATATCAGGTACCATGGAAATTAAAATTGATTTGTTATAATAAACTAGAGGCCCGGTGCCTGAAATTCATGTATGGGGAGGGGAGAGGGCTCTAGGCTTGGCTTGCACCCTCTCATAATCTGGGAATGCTGGCTTCTAAATGCTCACCTGCCTGCCTGCCTCATTGCCCCTAACCTCTGTGCATGCCTGCCTGATGCCCCCAACTGCTTGCCTGCCTGCGTGATCACCCCTAATTGCTTCTGCGTCGGCCCCTAGCACCATGGCATTGTCCGGAAGGTCATTTGGCTGTCTGGTCTAATTAGCATATCATGCTTTTATTATTAGAGATAAGAAATCATAGGAAGGGAGAGATAGAGGAAAGTATTCCTTAACTAATGTGTCGCTCTTACGTTAAAGCTATTGGAAGTCCAGGAAGCTCTCCTAACCAAAGTTTCACGGTGGATGGAATGTGGAAATCTGTAGGGAGAATTAAGTCAATCTATAAGTAGTAGTAGCACAGCCCTATGGAATTTATAAAAATGTCCATTGCAAAATTCAGTGATGGGACTCACATTGCAAATGGTAACTTAGTTTCATCAGAACAGGATCACCAGTTATAATATATTTAGGCTGATATGTTGAATTTTATCGGCTTTATAGTTTTATTTATACACTAGAGCAGTGGTTCTCCACCTTCCTAATGCCGGAACCCTTTAATACAGTTCTTCATGTTGTGGTGACCCCCAACCATAAAATTATTTTCTTTGCTACTGCATAACAGTGATTTTGCTACTGTTGTGAATCATAATGTAAATATCTGTGTTTTCCGATGGTCTGAGGCAACCCCTGTGATGGGGTCGATGGACCCCCAAAGGGGTCGCGACCCACAGGTTGAGAACTACTGCACTAGAGGCTCAGTGCATGGAATCCGTGCATGGGGCAGGGGGATCCCTCAACCAGCCTGCATCCTCTCACAATCTAGGACCCCTCAGGGGATGTTGGACCTAAACCAGCAGTCAGACATCCCTCTCACCATCCGGGATGCTGCAGGCACTGGAGACCATACTGTTCACACAGGTGGAAGCCATCTTGCTGTTGAATGGGCAGCTACATTTTGCCCTGATTATAGAAAGTAGTCCGTAACATGATCCTTCTGAGGCTGTGGTACCATTTGCCCATCTTATGGGTGGAAAACGGGAGCAGAGAGAAATTAAGTCATTGGCTTTGTCACACAGTTATGTGTCAGAATCAGGGCTGACCACAACGTGTGCAAGCCACAGTCCATGCATGTCACCGCTGTATGAGCCTGTTAGAGTAGCCTTGCCAAGTTTTAATTTTTAAACCTTATGAGACTATTCCTCATATAGAATGTAGGGTCCCTAGGCATCTGTGGGGCGACTGGTAGGTGGGGCCATCCGGGGCCCCCGCTGGCACCCGCCTTGGCTGGAGGCCTGGCGCTGCCCAATAACCAACCCTGCACACCCTCAACCCCCCACCCCATTGCCACCCCTGCTTGCCTCCCTCTCAGGAAGCAGACACTCCTGCATTGAGCATCTGCCCCCTGGTGGTCAGTGCACATCAGAGCAACTGGTTGCTTTACTGTTCAGTCTATTTGCATATCAGGGTTTATTATATAGGATGTTGGGGATTTTACTCATATAAGGGCTAATGTTCTGTTTCTAGGCACATGGATAATATTAAAATAAAAATAATGTAATTAAAAGTTGGCATTTGGGAGAAAATTTCACTGGACATTCGTTACTAAAACTTAATTACTAAAGTTTTAGACGCACTTAATGTTGGTTATTCTCTTATCACCCGGAAACAGAACTCTCTTTCTTTTTGATCCATGGTTTCCCCACCTCTCTCTCTCCTATGTGTTCCGTTAGCCATTAACGGGTGGAGGTTAAATGGTATTATCCCCCAAAGTAAGTGAGGGATTTCTGCAGAAAATGTGAGCAGTGGTTCTGGGATGTACAACTCTTTCACGATAAAACATACATCCTGAAAGACAAGGTCTAGAAGCTGCTTTACAGAGAACATGAGAAACCATGTGAATACATATGTCACTGCCTGGGAAAGCGCGAGGCTGTGGGTGATGATTGAAGTCCTGAGAAGCCCGAGAGCCCAGCTGATCCAGGGGGGACTCGCTCTTGTCCTGGGGTACATCAGAGGCGCCAGATATGTCTCACCATGTGGCCTTCAGCTCCAGTCCGCTCCCCGCCACCTTGCTTACCACTTCCAGAAGGATCTGGCCAAACACACGTTCCCCTGGCTTACCCATCTTCCACGGTCTTCATGTCTAAAGGTTGACAGAATCGTTCAGCTGTCCTCCTCCTCAGCCTGTTTTTCCAAACTGGCCCCTCCTCACTGCACCAGGTCCTTCTGCTCTGCAAGTGAGCTCTGTGCTGATGCTGAGACACCCCTGCACACATCTGCCTGTCCTCTATGACCCCCCTCTCCCTGCACAGTCCAAGTGCATTTCGCACCTCTGAGCCCTCGTGTCAGATAACACACAGGTCACTAATGCCTCATGAACTGATATGTTCTTCTATTTAAAAATGCTTCCCACACTTCTCCCATTAGAGTATACATTTCTTGGAGGTGGCATTTCATTTCACGTGGCACCTAGAATGGTTTTCCTCTGTCATTGCACTCAATCGCAATTTTTTTTACGCGGAATTGATATATTAAGTTTGATTGTTTTAATCTATTCCATTAAAATGGTGAGCCGATTAAACGGTTGCATTATTCACCTGCCCTGTAATGATATTCTGAAAGGAAATTGCTGATTCCATGGGAATGAAATAAAACAGCCACACCAAAATATTTTGGGGAGGGGTAAGAAGCCTGGAGTTGCACAT
>JAAGEH010000026.1:2585250-2608597 GCA_011751065.1 Lasiurus cinereus
GCTCATTCTGGCTAACCATCCCAGTTAAATTGTTGGGGTATACAGGAGTCTGTGCTAATTCTGGCTAACTATCTCACTTAAATTTTTGGAGTATACAGGAGTCTGCGCTAATTCTGGCTATCTCAGTTAAATGGTTGGAGTATACAGAAGTCTGCACTAATTCTGGCTAACCATCCCAGTTAAATTGTTGGGGTATACAGGAATCTGTGCTAATTCTGGCTAACTATCTCACTTAAATTTTTGGAGTATACAGAAGTCTGCACTAATTCTGGCTAACCATCCCAGTTAAATTGTTGGAATATACAGGAGTCTGTGCTAATCCTCTCAGTCTCCTCAATTTGGGATTAGTGGCTCTTTAAGATGGGGGTGGGCGGGCAGTAGTGACAATGACAATGGCTTGTGTCCCTGAGGCCAGTCTTGGGGACAGGGGGTGGAGAGCTGGCAAGCACTGTCACTAGAGCATCCTCTCTGCTGTGGTGACATTTGGGTGTGGAGAAGGCATTGGACACACCTCCCCCAGAATCACTGTAACTGGATGGACATGTAGATGGATTTTGGATGTGTCACTTACAACTCGCTAAAGAGAACCAATGGCACTGTTTCCAACGCCCCAAGATCCCACTGACCCACATGTGAGGCTGCTAAACGCCAGATTTCCCATCACCCATCCCTCTACCCCGGGAGGCTGCGGCCCTCAGTCCTCTGAATCACCGCCAGCGATGAGGAGCAGCCTGAGAAATATGAAATGTTCACCACTTTCCTGCTCCGCTGCCACCTTTACTGTTTCATTTGCATCCGTGTGGCATGCTCATTCCTCTGTTTGCCCCAGATATTTGTGTTAAAAATTATACGCTCCTAAAAACAAACACACACAGGGGCTGATTTTTATTAATTTAATATTTAATAAGTATCTTGCGCAAGTAGCAACTCTCTGAATCATGTTGATTATTATGGAACTTGTCAGCATCAGTGAAACATACCCTTTCTCGCTTTGAACTTGAAAGCAAACGCGTCTTCTCAGGAAATCTCATTCAGTCTGTTGGTGTTAGAGTCATTGGGGTGGACGCTTGCCCACGGAATAAACCCCCAATAACTGAAGCTCTGCGCCAATCAGCTTGCCGGTCCTGTTAAATCCACAATAAATATTGGTGGAAGGGATAAGTGATGATCGTCAAATAGAATTCACTACGATATCCACGATGGGCTGACAGATTCCGTAAGAGATTTTTAAACGAACTTGACCTCGGCAATGCAGGCAAACACTTCCAGCAAAGCTGGCTGCCTGGATATGAATCCAGTGGGTGCAGGAAATACCAATATCGATAAGCATGAAACACACTTCCCTGCTTTAGGAAGTGGGCACTGCCCACAGGGTTGGAGAATCTGCAGGAAAGAGCTGGAGAATAAATGTGTGCGGGCTCTGGAGCCATTCCACATGCTAAGAAAGTTGTGTGTGTGAGAGGGGAGTCCCTGCAGGACCAGCCTTGCCTGCCAGCCAGGTGGTCTGAGTTGACATGTGTGAGCAGTTTCCACAGCAGACATGGCCTGTCCTTCTGTGCAGGCCCGAGCTCCATGCAGGAGAGGGCAGTGCTTCAGATCAGTCATGTAAATATCTGTGTTCTCTGAGGGTCTTAGGTGTCCCTGCTAGTGGTTCTTAACCTTGGGTCGCGACCCACAGGTTGAGAACCGCTGCTGTAGAGCCTAAGACCACCAGAAAACACACATATTTACATTACAGTTCATTAACAGTAGCAGAATTACAGTTAGGAAGTAGCAACGAAAATAATTTTGTGGTTGGGGGTCACCACAACATGAGGAGCTGTCTTAAAGGGTTGCGGCATTAGGAAGGTTGAGAACCACTGAGCTACAGGAACACAATGACACTTCCCTGGTTTTTAACCAATTTTGTTGTTTCTTTCAAGCCCTCCAGCAAGAGCGGGGGGCAAACACATGTACAATGAGGCCCCAGAAATGTTGAGTCTCAGCAGGCAGAGTGGACCCCCGAGGACAAGCTGTGTGTGCAAATTCCACCTGCAGCCAGCTCAGCCATGCATTGAGGTCTTAACAGGCTGGACTTGGCCTGTTAGTAGCTGAGATCCTGAATTCTCCTGCCATCCGGGTTTCAGGAAGGACCTCTGAGAACCCTCCCACTGTACACCGACTCCCACCAAGGCTGTCGCCTCTATTTTGTGCGATCCATCCTACCCTGTGGGCTTGTACCTCGCTGCACCTTGAGAAGTCCTAGCTTGCGTGTGGAATCAAAATACTTTATTGCTGTTGCTACACCAATGATTCAGAGTGTGTGCCTAAGGGCATATTTCTGACTTATGTTACATATATATATTTCATTCACGTTGTGAAGATACAGAGTGTCATCTCTTTCTAGGGGCCGGTAAGGAATATAATTTTAAAGAGAGTGCTGTCTGAGGATTTAATGTGAAACGCCGTGACTATGGTTGATAACATCGCATTGTACACTATCATTCGTTAAGACAGTAGGTCTCGTGTTCCGTGATGAATGTGTTCATTAACTAGGGTGGAGAATCATTTCACAATGTACACGTATATAAAATTGCCACCGGATACACATTAAATATCTTGTGATATTTTGTCAAGGATACTTCCATAAAACTGAAACTTAGAAAAATATCAAAACTAGGATGAAAAAGAGGACTCACTGAAGATGTTTGGAGAAGCTAGAGTGGGTTTATCCCGGAATTGGCAACCAATTAAAGTTTTTAAATCTGGAATATTATAGCCAGAGGCCATTTAATTCATTACAGAAGATCAATAATGGCTGTTGACCCAGACGGACACATGGAGTGTACAGTACAGGAAACTGAGAGACTTGTGAAAACTACCCATTTCTGACTACCAACTTCAGACTAGAAACAGGATTCATTCATTTCTCTCTTTTTTAAAAAATAAAACCTTTTTATTGATTTCAGAGAGAGGAAGAAATAGGAAGAGAGGGAAAGTGACATCAGCGATGAGAGAGAATCAGTGATCAGCTGCCTCCTGCATGCCCACACTGGAGATCTAGCCCGCAACCTAGAAAAGTGCTATGACCTAGAATTGAACCGTGACCTCCTGGTTCATAGGTGGACACTCAACCACTGAGCAACACCAGCCAGACTATCCCTTTTATTTTTACATTTTTCAGCAGTAAGCTATAGTCATCCTGTTACATATTACATCCAAGTTCTTATCTCTAGAATAACTTGAAATGTGTACCCCTGACCACTCACCTCCAGTTCCTCATTCCTGCTTCTGGGGAACAAGCATCTGACCTCTTTTCCTATGAGCCCCAATTTACACTCCCACCCACAATGCACCGGGCTCCCCTTTCCACATCCTCATCAGGATTTCTTATCTGCTGTCTTTTCAATAACAGCCGTCCTAACAGGTCTGACCTGATATCACATTGTGGTTTTGATTTACGTTTAACTGATAATTAGTGATGTTGTCCTGCACCTGTCCAGGTACCTGCTAGCCATTCCTATATCTGCTCCAGAAAAATGCCTATTACGATCCTTTGCCTATTTTTTCATTGATTTCCTTCTTTTTTTCTCGTTGCTTTTGACTTGTGTGACTTCTTCATTGTATATGAAGTCTACATGAACCCCTGACCGGATATCTGTTTTGGTGGATATTTTGCTCACTCTGTAGGCGGCCTTTTCATCCTGGCGATGATGTTGTTTGCTGGGCAGAAGTCGTCTGTCTTACATGGACTAGATTCTATTTTTTTGGAGAAAACAGGCAAAGAGACAGAACACCGTAACAAGGCCATGCTCTGGTGAAGGGAGAGTCAAATCTCTGAGCATTTCTGGGAGTCATTCCTACATGGTAGACAGCGGTCACTCCAGAACGTGGAAATATCAGCAGGATGAAAACCTCTCTAGAATTCCCACTTAGGACCCTCTGCTGGATTTGATTCTATTTTTCTTTTAAATACCTTGCAACAAGAAAAAAAATAAAAATAAAAAATAAATAAAAACCACTTAAAAAGACTCTCCTGGAAGGCTGCTCTGAGTTGTGTCTGGAAATTGCTTCCCCAGATGTCTCTGCCCTCATGTTCGCAGACCCCCGAAGTCCCCTCTCCAGCTCTGTGTTTTAACAGCTTCCAAAAAGGTCCCTTCAAAGCACGAGCTACTCGTGAGGGCAAGACCTGTCTTATCCCTCGCAGGTTTCTCTGAGCACCCTTCTGCTGCAGTTTAAATGCAGCTCCAAAAACCTATCACCGTCACACCTTCCCTCCATCAGTCTGGCCCCTTACTGCCAGAACCAATGGATCAATAGTCACCATCAGACCATCCTGTGCATCAGAACAGCGGCCCCAGGAGTCACTAAATACAGGAGGATGAAGTGGCAGGCAGTGCGTGTTGTACAGCCCAATATTTCATGCCTTAAATAGAGTGGGCACCCATTTCAGTGTAAGACTGTGCATTGGCAGACAGGAAGAGCAGCGAGGTATTTATCCCATTGCTGCCAAACGTGTTGATCCCTTCATCGCAATTAAGGGAGGCACAATTGCAGTCCTCATTAACGGGGGGCTATTCTGTAGACTCCTGAGAGAAGGGGTCAGTGTTGTTTCAGTGAAAGCGCCATTGCACATGACTGAGCGTCTGGGGAGATTAAAACAAATGGGGAGGGAGTGACCAGGTATCTGTGCAAGGGGAAATGGTAATGTGGGATATATCGGATGTGCTGATTTGGGACTAAGTATGAGCTTTGCTGCAAGGACTTGTAAATAAATATTTTCCTGTTATATAACAATAATAATAACAATAATAATAATGTGATATGTAGGCTTGTGAATAATATAAATGCAGATTTGTGGTTTGTTACGAATTTCTAGTTAGGTGATTCTTCAAAGCAAAGAATGCCAAGAAGAATTTTGTCTACAGAAACCATCGATGGTCGCCAACATGTGTCCTGAGCTCTGTGTCACTGGAATACTTCCTCTGTGGATGTCAGGCAGACAGGAGGTCATGGTCAGGGTTAGAGGTCGGAGTCATTCTCACCTTGTCATCCACAAAGACAGGTGTCATCCTGGTGGTGGTGGCCGGTGGTGGGTATGTGGACAGGACAGTGCTGTGTGAACTGCGTGTGCCTTTCTCACCCAACACAGAAGGGACGGATTGTTTGTCCCTGTCTCTGTCTCTGTGTAGATTCAGCAGACACGCACTGAACCCATTCCGTGGGCCACGTATATTGTTAAGACACATTCTATTGAATGCAAGGAACTCATGTTCAGTTCTTTCAACAACCTTGAGGTTCTTTATTTTAATTTTATTTTTTTTTTACCATGAGAAACCTTCCTGAGTTTGGAGATATTAGAATGTCTGCTACTAAACCTACCTAGTCCTTCCCCACCCCCACCCCCATTTTTTTGGTACAAAGCCATCTTGGAGGACGAAAACTGAAAAACTGAATATGCCTTAAAACCAAATTTGCATCCTAGACCCTATGAATAATTATAAATGTACCGGATATTGATGTGGGTTTGGGCAGAATTCATTTTAATTTTTTAATATATTTTATTGATTTTTTACAGAGAGGAAGGGAGAGAGATAGAAAATCAGAAACATCCATGAGAGAGAGACATCGATCAGCCGCCTCCTGCACGCCCCACAGTGGAGATGTGCCCGCAAGCAAGGTACATGCCCTTGACCGGAATCGAACCCGGGACCTTTCAGTCCGCAGGCCGACAATCTATCCACTGATAAATGTTGCAGGCACATCCCCAGTGAGGACGTGTAGGAGGCAGCTGATCGATGTCTCTCTGTCATCGATGTTTCTCTCTCATCGATGTTTCTAACTTTCTATCCCTCTCCCTTCCTCTCTGTAAAATATCAATAAAATATATATTTAAAAAAAAAGATGTACTGGGGTAGAAGTAATGGCAGTCTACAGCAGCCTGGTGTTTCATTTGTGATCAGAACGCTCAGCCTTGTCCCGCCGGAGAAGAGGTCCAGCCTGTGTTCTCCAAGCCCAGAAGAAAGGCCAGAGATGCTGTTCTATGGCCTGGCACTGCCAGTGAGGGGCTCAGTTCAGTCCATGCCAGCGCTGAGTCCAGCTCAGTCTCTGTCCCCATCCCCAGCTCAGTCTCTGTCCCCACCCCCAGCTCAGTCTCTGTCCCCACCCCCAGCTCAGTCTCTGTCCCCACCCCCAGCTCAGTCTCTGCTTCTCTTGCTTTCCAGCAGGTGCTCCATTGCCCTGCCCAGGCTTGCTCTCCTCCCCACAGCCTGTGGGGGAGGGGCATGAGGCTGCTGTGGAATGAAAATGCAGAATGAACAGGTTCACCATACTCCCAAGAGAGGCCTCCATTCAGCTTTGATTGTATGATCTCAAGCTTGGGAGGCTTCCTTTCAAATGACCCCATCTTTTCCTCAGCTCCTCCTGGGCTTGTGTGGGGTCCCCCAAATCCCCCTCCCCTCCATTCCTTTCTTAGATCTTCCTGTTATCTGTCCCTCCTCCATCCTCTTCTTTTCCCAGACTAGGCCCCTCCCCTTTATGGTCACCAACTTAGCGCCTCATGCACAGGTGCCCAGAGGAGGAATTTCCCCTGCCTGCCTTATCCCTGCCTGGGTGATCCTGGGGAATGTCTGGTATAGACGCTTCCTGTCTGTCTATAGGGGGTCAGATCCTTTGGGGAGCTTGTGAGTGTTGTTGCTTCCTAGTTAGTGAGGCTTAATGTCCACTGCCATTAGCTTCTTCCTTTATGAACACGGGCTAGCTGTCTACACAGAGGAAAACTTCGCTGGGCGTGACTCTGTCTTTCAGCTGTAAATTATGGTGTGTTATGGACGAATGCTGCAAATTGTAGCTAATAATATTCTGGTCTCAGTTTCTTTATTTATAAAACAAGGCCCCGCTAACAAGTTCTCCAGGCTTTTTCATCTCTGATTAATTTAATTGATGTAAGGCGTGTTGAACTATGAATCAGTAAGCCCGTCAGGTATCTGGGCAGAGGCAGAACTTAGGAACCAAAAGTGGACAAAAGACTATACACATGTCAGAGAAATGGGTGGAGGAAGTACTCAGGAAAGAAGGTATTAGGGTGTCATGAACCGAAACAGGCTGAACTAAACTTCACCTAAGAGTCCTAAATGAGTGGAGCACAATTATTAATGCTATTACTAGTCTAAAGAAGTCTACCCAGGGTTTTCAAACTTATAATATTTTTAAGTATATTTTTTTATTGATTTTTTACAGAGAGGAAGGGAGAGGGATAGAGAGTCAGAAACATCGATGAGAGAGAAACATCAACCAGCTGCCTCCTGCACATCCCCTACTGGGGATGTAGCCCACAACCAAGGTACATGCCCTTGACCAAAATCGAACCTGGGACCCTTCAGTATGCAGGCTGATGCTCTATCCACTGAGCAAAACCAGTTTCGGCTGGGTTTTCAACCTGATTACGCACCAGCATCATCTGTTGAGGTTATTATAGCACATCTGCTGCCTCACAGCACCCCAAAGTTTCTACCTGAGTGAGGAGGACTAGGAAGAGGCCTCTCAATTTGCATTTCTAACAAGATCCCAGGACATGCTCTTGTGGCTGGGCTGGGGAACTCATTTTGAGCACACTTCTCTAAAATTCATCTCAAATGAATTGTGTACAGTAATAATACAATAACCAAGTCACTTAAAGAATATTTCCTACCATGTGCTAGATTTAAGCACTTTTTTAGTAGAATAGGAACCCAGTAGAATGTACACATTTCTCAAAGTGTTGAAACCTATAATAACATCACAGATGTAGAAAAATGTTCCTCTCCTATCTTTCATTCGGCATGCTATAACACAGATGATGGGTGAGCACATCCCACCCTCCCGTGTTCTCTGTGCTTGGGGAGTAAGTTCCATACTAACTTCATTCTCATGGTTGCATTGCTTTTTCGAGGTGTCATCATTCCTGGCATCCACACAAGGACAGTGGTACTTTCTTACAGACCAAAGATAGAGCTGGCAAACCGGGTCAGATCCTGTCTGGAACATTGGAAAAGGGAAACATATCAGAGGTTGTCACTGAGGAGGGAATCTGTGCGGTTGGTAACTTACTGAATTCTCTTCCTGAAGCAGTTCTCTTCACAATCTTCCTTCAGCTCCAGTCCTGACTTTGCCCTCTTCATCAGCCAGATGGAGTACTTGTTTTTCCTGCAGGACAAACATGATAGTAAGCCTGTATCGCTCTCTCTAAAATCAAGAGCCCTGTGAGGCATTACACAGAAGTTTACTGTCTCACCAGCAACTTTCTCATAATACTTGTACCAAGTAAGAGTGTTTCCCTCCGTTAGACACTGTGTTCGCTCTGAGGATTTAAGGGAAGGGAATGTTCAGGCTTTGATGGGTAGACAGGAGAACAGATCAGGGAAATGTGAAGTGAGATTGGGGGACTGGGGGGGTGGTCTCCCCCTGTGGAGAGGTGGGAGGAGGAAGCCATGGTGAGCTGGCTCTGAGGAGTGAGGAGGCATATTCTTGGCCAACAAGGACCTAGGATCCTCCAGTAGGAGAGAAAAGTATAAACAACCTCAGTTAGTGATTGAAAAACATTCCATTCCAAATGGCATACTGCTTTTGGGGATTAGACATATACCGTATTTTCCGGCGTATAAGACGGCTTTTTACCCCAGGGAAATCTGCTCAAAAGTTGGGGGTCATCTTATACACCCGGTGTCCTCTTATAGGGCCAGTATATCCCAAAATCTATATTTTAACTGAAAAAGTTGGGGGTTGTCTTATACGCCCAGTCGTCTTATACGCTGGAAAATATGGTACATACCTAAAATCATACATGTCAATAATACACAGCTGTGTTTTTTTGTGTTTTGTTATGTTTTGTTTTTAATTGGTATTCAATGTCTTGGTAAAGGCTGTGGCACATACTTGGGTAAAAGATTCAAAGAAGGGAACATTTTTTTCTGAACGTGAACTGGAGAGAATGCTTGTTCTTTGAGAACTTTTGGGATTCAAGTGCAGGCTCTCCTTTGACAGTGAAGAGAGCAGGGTGGAGAGAGATAGCCCCAGATTACAAGTAACTGCATGAAGTTCATGAGTGTTTTCTGATTGTGAATGTCCTTACAATACATCTGCCAGGGTAAATAATAGTGTGCACATATAGAGCAATCTGTATTTATCTCTATCACCTACCTCTATATATTATCTCATTTTTTCTGTGTATACATTAAAATAATACATTATTTGCTTCAAATTTTTGATTTTTAAAGGGCACTGATATCATAAACCTTTGGCATTTATTTTTTATAGGGTATAACGTTACTTTTGAGAGGCAGAATGATTTTCAGGGTAAATGCTGTTGGTCTTTTTTAACTCAAGAAAATAAAAACTGCTTCATTGTTGTGGCTCAGTTCATTGCAGTGCAGTCCTGTGCAAGAAAGGCCATGGGTTCAGTTCTGGTGGGGACAGATAACGCGGTTTCAGTTCCATCCCTAGTCAGAGCCATATGGGAGCAACCAATCAATGTCTCTTTCTCTCATTGATGTGTTTCTCTCTCTCTCTCTCTCTCTATCTCTATCTCTATCTCTATCTCTCTCCCTCTTCTTCTTCCATTTTAAAATCATTTAAAAAAAACGTTTTTAACTAAAAAAATGAAATACCAGCATGACTGCTTTTCATAATCCAAATTGATAGCTTTTTTTAAATATAAAAAGCTGTCATAGAGGCAAAGGATTGATGTTTCTCACATTATGGTTTCTCCCTGCGCCCCGCCCCTTCTGCTATCTCTAAAAATAATTAAACATCCCGAGTGAAGATAAAAATTGCCAGGATAAAATTTTAAAAAATATGAAAAACCTGTTATAGAAAAAAAAATAAGACAGATACCCAAAATGGTAAAATAATATATATATATATATATATATATATATATATATATATATATATATATTTTTTTTTTTGTATATTCCAAAGAGTTTTTCAATCGCCTTTCATCTTGGATTACTTTCTTGGCTCACTTTCATCAGCAAAGGAGAGTCATCAGGCGCAGGGTAGTCAGCTTTGGGCCGGCCCTGCCTCTGATGTGCCTATAAGCTAAGCCTGGCTCCTGAGCGGGGTGAGTGAGTGACTCCTCACAGAGGTGGATGTTTCTGTCCACCCCTTGGTTTTATCCGTCCCGCGCCTCCTGCATTAACACATAATGAGAAGTTCATTCCACTTGCTATTTGCTCTGCAAGGCCCTGTCCGTTAAAATGAGGGCTGTTTTTTTTAAGTGAAAGGAAATAATTACTAACATGGAATTTATCTGTGACTGTTCCCCTTGGCCAGACAAAGGGAATTTTGCCATCTCCCACCGGCTTTGAAGATGGCAAGAAAATCAGCGACTTCTCTTCCCTTCCCGAATTGCTTCCTAATTAACTTTGTATTTTAGATTTACTGTCTGTCTCTCCTTCTCTGGAACAGTTTAAAGCCCCCCTTTTTATGTTTGCTTCTCAGAGAACTCAGAGAAGCAAGGACGCAGTAATAGTGCTAACTGTGACAAGACACACCGCCAATTAGGCTCAAGTGGTGCTTACTCCTTGAAGAAAGTTCTGTGTGAAGCTGAGGGCCGGTTAGGAATCTTCCTTCCCAGCCCCCAGGTGGGGAGAGAGTATCTCCAATGAGTGATTATCTTTCACAGAATCCAGCAGTCAGAACATCTGCCAGCAAAGTTGTTTCGTTCTATTCTTCTGTGTTCTTAGATGAACAGGGTCAACATGAATACAGTGGTACCTGGAGATACGAGTGCCCTAACATACGAGATTTTTGAGAGACGAGCCATCGAGCGAGTGATTTTTTATTTGAAATACGAGCAACAGTGGAGATAGGAGTCATCATGCAGATCGGCCAGCTGCACACGACCCACCAGTTTACCAGGACTCGAGCATCTCATAGTTTCCCACGCCTCAAGATTACAGACCGAATTAAACTCGTATCTCAAGGTACCACTATACTTATTTCTTCTTGTTGTTGTTATTTTTTTTTGAAGGAGTATGTACACATTCTATGTGATCAAAGGGCTAATTGTTTTAGGAATGGAGAGTGTGGTGACACTTTTGAGAAAGGGAATGAATCTTCAATATGTTTTTCATCTACCCTGTCACCTGGAGACTGTGGTAAACAAAAAAAAGGAAGGAAAAAGAAAGAGAAGAAATAAAAGAAAGAAAGGAAGGAGGGAAGAAAAGAAAGGAAGAAATAAAAAGAGTGCAAAGTGTTGTGTCCCTTCTCATGATGTCCTGAAACCAAGAAAGTTTGTCAACCTTGCCAGTTGTGTCTGGAGAAATACTAATACCCTTCCTCCCCTCCTCACCCTCCTCTTGCTCTCTCATCCAGTGACCCCTCTGCTTCCAGCCTGCTGAGCCAGGAGGGGGGAATCATTTCCCCATGATGCCCCTCTGAGTACCACTTTGGAAAGTGGAGGCTTTCATTATGCTGGGCCTTGACCTAATCAGGAAACCCTAGTGTAAGAAACATGGGCATCAAAATATTCTTAGTATCTGATATTTATGGATCATTCAGTATCCGGCATTTATTCATTCAGTTGGTAGCTCTTCAGTGACTCTCTAATCTGTGTCAGGTGTCGTGGCCAGATGCTATAAACACCCCTCATCATCCATATGCCCTCCTGGCAGATAGTCATTTGAAGTGACTACCACTAACATCCAACACACTGAATTGTAAGACAAACACTCCTGTCATTAGCCTCTTTCTCAAGGGAAGATACAAAGAACATTCTGGAAAAATATTTCTCTCTCTAGGGCAGTGCTTCTCAACCTTCCTAATGCCTCGACCCTTTAATGCAGCTCCTCATGTGGTGGTGATCCCCAACTATAAAATTATTTCCGTTGCTACTTCATCACTGTATTTTTGCTACTGTTATGAACTGTAATGTAAATATCTGATAGGCAGGATGTATTTTCATTGTTACAAATTGAACATAATTAAAGGATAGTGATTAATCACAAAAACAATATGTAATTATATATTGTGAAATATTTATTTCTATTTACAAATAAATGAAATTTTGTCTTGAATCGTGGTGTAGCATGGGTAACAGTCTTCCTAGGACAACAGTGAGGAGCAGTGTGTTGGTTCCTAAGACCATGGGAAATAGGTGTTTTCTGCTGGTCTTAGGTGACCCCTGTGAAAGGGTCTTTCGACCCCCAAAGGGGTCACGACCCACAGGTTGAGAACCACTGCTCTAGGGGATAACATGGATTGTACTTTTCTCATCCCTTCTGGGGGGTGAGGATGGAAGGAGGAGGATTTCCACACACACAGAACTTCGCTGAGCATTTGTACAGGGTGGACTCTGCTTGGGGGTTAGGGAACCATCCTCCTTCCTGTGCTGGTTTGTGGGGGGCATCCTGAAAAGGACCACTGGGCCAGGACTCCTGCGTTCAGCAGAGAGCATGCCCTTCCACAGGGAATATGCGGTGACTAGCCTACGCCAGCTACCAGCCCAGGTGCTGGGGCAGCAGATCTCAGGAAGGTTCTTCCTGTCATCATTCCAGATATCAAGGGTCCCTGGCGACCACTGGTTTGGCAAAAGCCAAAGTATGAAGTGAATCCCTCCTCCACTTAGTCTGCACCTTGCCCTCTGCCTGCTTCTGTCCTTTGGAAATGGCATCGACTCAGAGCAGGAGGGAGACATAGACACTCATTCATAATGGATTCCTTAATAGTTTCATGTTAAGATGCATTCATTTAAATGATAGCATTAGCTGTAAACTGGGATATTTTTCTAAAGAAATAATCATTCATTTTTTTAAACAAAATATATGACTCTACACCAGCAGTTCTCAACCTGTGGGTTGCGACCCCTTTGGGGGGTCAAAGGACCCTTTCACAGGGGTCACCTAAGACCAGCAGAAAACACCTATTTCCCATGGTCTTAGGAACCCACACACCGCTCCTCAGTGTAGCAAAGTATAGCCATGTAGTTTACTGTTGTCCTAGGAAGACTGTTACCCATGCTACACCAAGATTCAAGACAAAATTTCATTTATTTGTAATTAGAAATAAATATTTCACAATATATAATGACATATTGTTTTTGTGATTAATCACTCTGCTGTAATTATGTTCCATTTGTAACAATGAAAATACATCCTGCATAATAGATATTTACATTACAGTTCATAACAGTAGCAATATTACAGTTATGCAGTAGCAACGAAAATAATATTATGGTTGGGGGTCACCACAACGTGAGCAACTGTATTAAAGGGGTGCGGCATTAGAAAGGTTGAGAACCACTGCTCTACACCCTAACAAAAGTCAGAATTCAAAGACTTACAAACACACTCCATCCTAAACTCCCTATCACACGCACAAATATCCGGGTTACAAATTTGGGATGCATTTAAAAACTTTATTTCCCTCCTTAGAGAACTCTAGAGTTTTTGCAACACACTGCTCTTGCTTAATTACGGGAAAGTCATAAATGTTTTACATCTAAAGTTAATCCGCTATACTTTTCTTGCGTCTGCTGGCCAAGGTGACATTTCAGAGGATTTGCGGATCCTGGGGCCATTGGCTGCACTCAGAGTTTGGGACTTAGTATACTAATGAGTATGTTCCCATCACTGACACGTTCGGAATGTAAAAGGCTATATTTTGAATGTACTGAAACAAGCTGAAAAATGGATATTTTTTGTGCTTTAGAGACAGCCAAGGAGAGATACACAATGTCATTCTGAATTCTCCCAAAATCCAAGGAAGCAATCCCTAAGGGATCATTTGAAATATTTTGAGTGCATGTATTCCTAAAAGAGGCATTTAAACAACCCAAAATAGTTTTAGCAAATATGTATCTGTTAGCTGTGAATGAAGGAAACCCAAGATGACTGTAAAATACAATATGGGGTCACTTTTATCTTTTAAGGTGATCTCTCAAAATTATGTTTCTCTGACACACTGAAGAGATGGAACTAAAAACAACTATTTAGCTCATCCTGATTCCTTAGCCCCACAGCAAATAAAAGTGACTCAAAGATGCCAGGAAAGCTTAAAGCAACAGGTACCTTTTTATTCAGTTCGGTGCGTTCATTAACAAAAATCCGTGTTGAACTCTGCTGACACCTCTGATTAGTCGTTGGTACTGAATCATTCGTCGGCAGGCAGAGCTGAATAGAGACTCCTTTTACTTTGGTTACAAATCTCGGTTTAATATCTTTCTCACAACAAAAGGACAGCAGGGAGAGCAGAAGGATGGGCAGATGCAGCCTTCGCTTACCAGAAGAGGCTTCGGTGTCTATCTTGGCGCCGCTGACAGCGAAGAATGAAGGCTTCCACGTAAATAAACAAGCTGCGTGGAAAGATACTGGCAAAGGAAAGAAGCGTGCTCTACTGGTGACTTAGCTTTGTGAAATGGATCCTAATAAACCCTATTTCTGTTTAACAGGAGAAGAAAGGAAAACACATCTGTACTGATGGAGGTGTTCTAAGCTTCCAGCCACAGTGCTCAGTGTCTGTCTCCAGGCGGGGCAGAGAGGGAAGAACAGTGCTCTTTCTGGCTCAGGTTAGGCCTGGTGTGGTTCCTGGTCGCCTTTCCTCACACACCCCTGGCGGGGACCAGGCCCCTGAGGGAGAGGAGGGGAAATGCGAACTGCCTGTCAGTTCCCAGAGATCCTCTTGGTGCTTCTGCTGGACTTACCAACCTCTTTCTGATTATGGTCTCTTCCTCTTCCTCCTCTTCTTCCTCTTCCTCCTCTTCTTTTTCTTCCTCCTTCTCCTCCTCTTACTCTTCTTCTTCCTCTTCCTCCTCTTCTTCCTCTTCCTCCTCTTCTTCCTCTTCCTCCTCCTCCTCCTCTTACTCTTCTTCCTCTTCCTCCTCTTCTTCCTCTTCCTCCTCTTCTTCTTCCTCTTCCTCCTCTTCTTCCTCTTCCTCCTCTTCTTCCTCCTCTTCTTCTTCTTCCTCCTCCTCCTCTTCTTCTTCCTCTTCCTCCTCTTCTTCCTCTTCCTCTTCTCCTTCTTCTCTTTCTTCTCCTCCTTCTCCTTCTGCTTCTCCTCCTTCTCCTCCTTCTCCTTCTCCTTCTCCTTCTCCTTCTCCTTCTCCTTCTCTTTCTCCTTCTTCTTCTTCCTCTTCTTCTTCTCTCACCCAAGGACATGCTTAAAGAAGAAGAGACAGAGAGAAGGAGAGAGAGAGAGAAACATAGACATGAGAGACACATGGGTCAATTGCCTTCCGCCTGCTCCCTGACTGGAGACCAGACCCACCACTTGGGTGCGTGCCCTGCCTGCGCATGGAACCAGCATCCCTTCGTTGCATGGGGCTGTGCTCAACCACCTGAGCCACTAGACCTCAGTCCCACCACATGGCCTTGATCCGATGCCCCCAAAAGTCTGCTCTCCCCTCCCTATCTCCAGATTCACAGCTGCTTTTCTGTGTCACTGACGTGGATCACTTAGATTCTTCTTTGGGTTTAGGCTGAGGTTCTCACGTCACTGGGAAAGGACTATTCTGTCCTCTCTGTCCAGCACCCACTCACCTGGCCCAGCTCTGGTCAGCGGCCCGCGGTCTCTGTTCACAGCGCCTTCCTTCCTCCTCTGGCAGACTGGCCGTAGGGCCTCACAGAGGTGCCCGCAGAGGGCAGGCCAGGCCCAGAGCAGAGAGTAGATGTGTCTTCTAAACATGGGGCCCCACCTGCTCCCCCAGGAGGCGCCACGTCCCCTCTGTGAAGAATTTAAGAAAAAGAGTCATCAAGCTACTTGGTAGACCTGGGGAAGGGATCATCAGGACTGAAGATGTCTTAGCAAGATTTTTAGAAAATTAGAAAATTAAGTCATTTTGTAAAAGTCCCTTCATCCTGAGATGATTTACTTTGTACTCTTTTGGTGTTATAAAATGTACACTTTTTAAATAATGGTGTTAATAGTTATAGACACATAAGTTTGCTTTTGTATTTGATTAAAAATATTTTATTGATTTTATATATATATATCTATATCTATCTATATATATATATATATATATATATATATATAGAGAGAGAGAGAGAGAGAGAGAGAGAGACATCAATTTGTTGTTCCACTTATTCACACTTCCTCTGATTGATTTCTGTATGTATATGTACCCTGAGCAGGGATCAACTCCAACCTTGGTACATTGAGGCAATACTCTAATATACTGAGCTACCTGGCCAGGGTTTATATCTTTTAAACTTTTTAATTGACTCCCCCCTCACCCCACAAATGGACCATGCCCAGTTGATCTGCCAATGGCATGTTAATTGATATGGATCCAGGCAATTCTAAAACAGGGAGACTGCTGGATCATAATTCATTTCATAAGCTTACAACATATATGTGTTTGATTTTGAATGTAACCTTTTGACCCTTCTTCCCAATACCTGTTGTTTACCACACACTGGTTTTTTTCTAATTTATAAATATATATATATTTTATTGATTTTTTACACAGAGGAAGGGAAAAGGATAGAGAGTTAGAAACATTGATCAGCTGCCTCCTGCATACCCTCTACTGGGGATGTGCCCGTAACCAAGATATTTGCCCTTGACCGGAATCAAGCCTGGGCCCCTTCAGTCCACAGGCCAATGCTCTATCCACTGAGCCAAACTGGTCCAGGCTACCACACACTGTTTTAACAAATAAACCAGGCCGCCACCACAGAGCTCCATCTTATGCACAACTCACGTGCACAGGTATCACCTTCTGGGAAGTGAATGTACCTTTTTTAATGTCAGTATATTTGTATCATGCCTCTTCCACTACCATTGCCAGAGACACTCAGGCATATTGGCCTTCTGTTCCATGAGCCACTCCAGATGTAACAAGAATGCAGAACATCATTCTATGAATCATTAGGCCTTCATGTTTTGTCCCCAGATTCATCTCCTGGAAAGTCCAGGGTCATGGACAACGTTTGAGAGTCACATTTATGTCTACTTCCACCCCTAAAATGACAGGACAGCAAATACCCACTTACCACGTCCTCCTCCATGCTCTGCTCACAACTTAACCAACACACACAGGTCGCCTGATGCAGTGATTTTCTTCTGTACGAGGCTGAGAGAGCCACACACTCAATCCGCCCCCACCAGCTCCAGGACCATGGACAGAGCCTTCCATCTGAAGCGCACACTTTTGCCTTGTGACTTGGGCCCTGGGCTCAGCTACATGTGTGTGTCCTGAGAGCAAGGGACCCGTTTTCTCAGTTTGATAGGCCCGGTACTTCGCACAGGCCCTGGCGTGGAAACGCAGTGTTGACAAAGACAGAAACTAAAGGATAAATTCTTTCCAGCTCTCCAGCCTGCTCTCCAGTTCCAAGCCTTCCTGTGGCTCTCGGGAGCCCAGTGTCTCAGGGCCAGATGCACACTTTGTGGAAACAGCTTGCTGACAATGATCTTGCTTTGAAAATGAAGTCTGAGATTGATTTCTCACCTAAACACAGAATTCTTTCACAAGGACAAAAAAAAAATATATTGAATTTTGGTTAAATAGCACCTCAAAGTAAGTACATCTAAAAAAGTGGACTTGCAGAAACCGGTTTGGCTTAGTGGATAGAGCGTCAGCCTGTGGACTGAAGGGTCTCGGGTTTGATTCTGGTCAAGGGCATGCACCTTGGTTGTGGGCACATCCCCAGTAGCGTGCAGGAGGTGGCTGATGAATGTCTCTCTCTCATTGATGTTTCTGGCTCTCTATCCCTCTTCCTTCCTCTCTTTAAAAAAATCAAATATATATATATATTGATATTTAAATATATATATATTTAAAAAGATAAAAAAATAAAAAGTGGACTTTACCATCAAAATCATAGTGACACTTTTAGGCATAATTAAAAATGTCAGTGAAGGAATTGTGTAGGGTTGCTCCTAGATGATTATGAAGAACCAATTTGAAGGGAATTCGTACAAGGCACTACTGAAGATCACAAAGAAATCATCTTGAATTTGGATGTTTTCCATTATTTATCGAAGTGCTTCCTTTCACGGAATATCTATTTTTTATATACGGTTCCTAAATGCTGTCTTTCCAGAAGGCGTCTTATCAGCAGATAGAGTTTCATAAAGCATAACATGCTATTGAGTTTGAATGAAGAAACATAATACATTTATAATAGTGATAGATAGAAGTCGGGGATACAGATTCGGTTTCAAATGTTAAGCATGATGAAATTCCAGGGCAGATATTTGTCATTAGGAACAATGATTCGTAGCCATACAGGAGTGACAAACGGGATAATTACAGAACTCAGATTCAGAATGCAAGCTTTCAGAACCCAGATTTTTCATTATCTCAGACCGTGAAACAATTAATACAGGAGTTACACAAAGGGAAGGAGACAGGTTATGTATTGAATAACTCCTAAATTCTGCGCTTCATATTTGTACATATTTATCTTCCAAACCTAATGAGTCTTCCAAATAAGTAATTTTCAAAAGGGCTGAGGCTTAGCAAGTTCAAATAGATTGTTCCAGATTTCAGGCAGCGGATGGTGAACTAGATTTTCCTGGCCATTATCTATACTCTGCCCAGTATTTTGTGGAGCTCAGAACCGTGGCTATGAGGAGTGTCCCCTCCATCTGAGAAAGGCCGGGGTTCGTCTGATGTGAGTCACCTTCCTTAAGCTTTCAGAAAGGAGCACGATGCTTTGTCAGAAGTTGCAAAGCTAATTTATAATCAACACTGATTACTGTGAACTAAGACAGCTATCCGTGTGGACAGTCTAGAGAACGAATAAAGTGCTTCATACAAACGAGTCTGGCAAAGGGCCCATTCATCTGACCCCTTGCAAATCCCTTGTGATGGTGGAGGGCACTTGGGTCCCGGGTTTAACATGTGATACATGATACGGGATGCACATGAAAAGAGCCACTGTGTTGAAGGTCCAAGCACCTCTCAGACAGACGCTGCTTGAAGCTTGAAGTTCATGATCATGGATTCCTTTGACGCTCATTTACCAGGACCATTTCACAGAGGGTCAACTCAGAGAGGGAGAGACATTTTCTAAAGGCGCCCAGCTAGCAAGAGTCAGAACTGAGAGGAACTCACAGTTGACCTAAATCCGAATGAAAGGTTTTCAGCAGGATCACCTTTGTCTCCCCAGGGGTCATTGAATAACAAAGGTGGCAAGATCTAAGCAAAGTGATCGCAGTGACAGAAGGGAGACCTGGATAGGCTGTAAAGAGGAGGAGGAGGGACATAGAGAAGATCATGTCAGAGAAGAGAGGGGGTGCCTCATTTTCTGAGGGTTCAGCCTGGGAGCAGAGAAGGGGTAAGGTCCAGCTCAGGACAATCGCTGCCCCTGGAGAAAGGGAAAGGGACACCTGTTTAATGTGGCCTTCGCTCCTGGCCGCTAAGTCCTTTCTTCCTCTGATTGCCTGACCCTGTCGTTGCGGATCCCCTGCTGGACTGTCATCCACTCTGCCTCGTTACCACCAGGTTGCAGCTGCGCCTGCGTTTTCTGTAGACTCTGCCCCCGACTGTGGGTGACATGGGCTGATTCAGAATGGTGAATGCAAGGCACAGAGGGGAGACTCATTAAATGAGAACCTTTCCTTTGCCCGTGGCCTCCTGGGTAAGGGACAATGTTCTCCTCTAAGAGATGTGAGCCTTCATCTCTAAATTGTTCAATCGCTGGCAAATTCACCGACCCGATTGGTATGCGTTGACCTGAGACTAGAGGTTAACATCCTGCCTTCTGCCACAGTGAGTCCTGTACTGTGTTGCCAAGTGCCATTCTGAAAGCAGGATCTGGGCACATTGTTGAGACTGATCATCCTGCTGAGGAAATGCAGGTATGTGGGAATGTGGATGCCTCTATAGGCCAGTGCTTCTCAAATTTTAAACGTGAATCTCCAAGAAAGCTTGGAAAATGCAGGTTCTCGTTAAGGATGGGGACATGGCTGAGGTCTTACAGTGATAAATCAATGGATGAGATATGTCTTAGTGTGTTTGGCCTGCTATAAAAGCATGCCCTGGACGGGATGGCTTCAACAACAGACATTTCTCTCTGACAGTTCTGAAGGTTGGCAAGTCCAGAGTCAAGGTCCTGGAAGACTGGGGGTTTTGTGGGGGCTCCCTTCCTGGTTCATAGATGCCTGTCTGTTCTCTTATTGTGACAGGAGCCAGAGTTTTTTTTTTTTTTTTTTTTTTTTTTTATAAGGACACTAATCCCATCAATGAGTGTTCCACCCTCATGAACTCATGACCTCCCACATGCCCCCGCTCCTAACTCCATCACAAGGGGATTCTAATCTCAACAGGTGAATCTGGGAGGCACAGACCCTAAGTCCACAGCACGGCTGAAGGCGCTGATCCTCAGAGCACACTGGGAGGCTGGGAGGACCTCGCTCTGCCGCATGTACGTGGGTTGCACACTTCCGGGGCAGGGCCCTGGGCAGCACTGCACCGTTCCTTCTTCTTCCTCTTCCTCCTCCTCCTCCTCCACTTCTTCTTCTTCTTCTTCTTCTTCTTCTTCTTCTTCTTCTTCTTCTTCTTCTTCTTTACAATATTTTATTGATTTTTCACAGAGAGGAATGGAGACAGATAGAAAATTAGATGAGAGAGAGACATCAATCAGCCGCCCCCTGCACGCCCCCTACTAGGGATGTGCCTGCAACCAAGGTACATGCCCTTGACCGGAATCAAACCTGGGACCTTTCTGTCCGAAGGCCGATGCTCTATCCACTCAGCCAAACCTTCTTGAGTGACCGTGCTGAGACCTCTGGGATGCCAGCTGCTCACCTAGCCCTGTCTCTGTCTCTCTCCCCAACTCCATGCTTGGTGACATTGCCTGATGGTGACAGTGGTGGGTGTGTTTTCCCCCACGGAAATCAGTAAACATGTTTCCATAGTTTCCTCTCTGCTACCATTTTATGCCTCTCACCACCAAAAGTCTACTAATTTAAAAATCATTCTTCCAAGGTATGAATTCTTGCAACATGGGACTCATTTCTGAGTATCTGTAGGACAGAAGTTCCCTGCTGCCCAGCTGGCATTATTTTCTATGGGGTCCAGTCTTAGATGTAAACAGAGTGCCCAAACCGGTCTGGCTCAGTGGATGGAGCATTGGCCTGCGGACTGAAAAGTCCCAGGTTCGATTCTAGTCAAGGGCATGTGCCTTGACTGCGGGCGCATCCCCAGTAGGGGGCGTGCAGGAGGCAGCTGATTGATGTATCTCTCTCATCGATGTTTCTGACTCTCTCTTTCCCTTCCTCTCTGTAAAAAAAAATCATTAAAATATATTAAAAAACAAACAAACAAACAAACAAACAAACAAACATACAAGAGAAGTGTCATGTCCTGGTCCTATGACCTGTCTTATTTGCACATGCCATCCAGGACGCAAAGACTAAACAATGTCTCCCAGTGAGGCAGAACCTGGAGCCTCATCTTGAAGAGCCCTTTCTGTGCACAGGCCTTCATTTCTGAATGCATGCTGTAAGGACAATGGCCGCTTTTAATTATTTCACCTCAGAAAGGCAAAACATAGTCACAGTTTCAATGCTATTTCAATGAGAAAAAGTGTGCTGAGCTAAACCAATCAGGAATAAACACCCGTATGAACGTGAGTTGATTTCGCAGGTTGTGGAAAGTCATGTTTTTCTGGATGAAGTTTTCTCTTTAAATCAGGGTTAAGATTTGTGCCAATAAACATACAATTTAGAGTTAAATGAATATATCTATCTATATCTATCTATCTATCTATCAATCTATATCTATATCTATATCTATATCTATATCTATATCTATATCTATATCTATATCTATATCTATATCTATATCATCTATATCTATATCTATCTATCTATATATATATATATATATATATATATATTTTGTTCACAGAGAGAAGAGAAAGATAGAGAAAGGAGTGGGGTGGTATTTATTGCTGAGTGAGGTGATTAGTTACAGTGGGGGAAAAAAACTCTGTAAAAACTGGCTGAAACTCACCTGAAACCAAGTGTCAGTGCAGTTGTCATCATGGGAGGGAGCGGCTCAGCGACCACAGATGGAGTGCACAGCAGCGTGAATCCCGGGGGCTGTGCGGGCCTGCTTTGGAATGGAAAAGTGAACTTTACTCAATGTTTCTCCATCCCTCCCCCTGCATCTGCTCTAATAAATGTGCTTAGATGTAGTGAAATTATCCTAAGATGGGCACCAGAGGGTACAGGAATGAAAAACGAAGAGGCCTGTCATTAATTAATAAATGGATACTCACTCTGGAGGTCACTGTGGATTTGAGAGATGTGTATGGGGGTAAGTGGCAAGACTCTTGTAAAATCCAGAAGTTTTCATGTAAGTCTTCTCTGAAAAAATGGCTTCATTATCATGATTATTTCATTATTATTCACCTTTCTCAGACAGCAAAATCGAATTCAACTTGAGCCAAAACCGGTGTGGCTCAGTGGATAGAGCGTCGGCCTGCGGACTGAAAGGTCCCAGGTTCGATTCCAGTCAAGGGCATGTATCCTGGTTGCGGGCACATCCCCAGTAGGGGGCGTGCAGGAGACAGCTGATCAATGTCTCTCATTGATGTTTCTAACTCTCTATCCCTCTTCCTTCCTCTCTGAAAAATCAATAAAATATATTTAAAAAAATTCAACTTGAACAGCGTTAATAGAAGATTCAACAGGAGTTTGAAGCGTTTTATCATTCAGCTAGCCATCTGAAAACATATTGAGAGTATACACAACCTTCTGTGAATGAGTAACAATTCACAAGGCTAATTTGGGGGTGTAATTTCCAACAGAGATGAATATACCTCATGGGAGAAAGCCTGACACCAGTAACCACTAGTGTAGATATGGGATTAGCTGTCAGAGTTCCCTTCTTCTTTAGCAATCACTGCGCTAATTTATATGGTTTTCCTAGCATTAGCGAAGGCAGCGGAGTGCAAGAAGATGAAAGTGGACCGAGTTAGAAGTCCGGGCCATGTTTAATCTGGGTTCTAATGCCAACTTGTCAGGAGAGACATTGACACGCCAATTAAATTACCTGAGCTTCTGCCTCTTTACATAAGGAAAAAATACTAATGTCTTTATCAGAAGGGCTGTAAGCTTCTAAAATTATCAGATGTTATCATTATTCTCTGAATTGGAAATGGAAATTCTTTCACGACCCACGTGACATCCCTCTGAGGTTCCCTGCAAAGAGGAGAGGCGCAGGCTCTGATCTTTCTTTCCTGCCATCCCGGGGTCATGAAGAGGCCTGGCCACAGAGCCTGGTACTGGGGAGATGGGGAAAGCGGACATGCTGGGAATTGTAGTCAGTGGCCTACTGCAGAGCAAAGAAGGGAGAATCATGTTAGTGATCTATTCATAGAGCCATATTTAAACCCGGGACAGGAAAATAATGGTTAGAGATCTATTCATAGTC
>JAAGEH010000026.1:2608607-2644918 GCA_011751065.1 Lasiurus cinereus
AAAAAATCAATAAAATATATTTTTAAAAAAGTATTTCCAGGAAAGGCAAACATAAATAAATAAAAATAAATCCCCTTCTATTCCTCCCTTGATGGTATATTTTAGGATTTGCTGACTTTTTTTTTTTTTAATTTGGCAAGTGTGTTATCTAATGTAAGAGAACAGAGTTTACCATAGTGTAGTATTGCCTTAAGAACTGAACTTTTGATGACCTATCTGAAGATATGCTATTGATAATTACATGGATTGAAATTTTAAAATCAAACAGCAATTAACACAAACAGGAGAAATATAGTACTATTCTTATGGACTATACAGTGGATTGATAATGATAAAACTGCTTTAGTTTACATAAATGTGAGTATTTGAATAGTTGCAGGTAATTCTAAAAATCATTATAAGATGTATTAATACAATTGAAATATCATAGGTGAATATTTAGTTATCACATTTGATTAAAAACAAGTTATAAGATAATAATATGTAATTTATAGATCAGTATTATTTCACCAATTGTATTTGCCAATTTTGCTGATTCAAAGATAAAGTCAAATATTTCAACTTTTTATATCATCATAACTTATAAAACTGCATTAAAATAATTTAATTGATAAATATAGAGTACATTTTTATTTGGCTCAATTATTGCTCAAAGCATGATTAAATTACTTTGTTTCCTTTAAAAAGTTAATTTTAATAGTTAACTAGTTTTAAAATATTTCAGTTAATTGTTTTCAATCTGGAAAGTAACTTGTTCTTTTGGAAAAAGTAGTCAAAATTGACAAAAGGATAAAACTAGTTAACATATACAAATACAATATGATAATATTAGCAAGCACATTGTATCTATATGTATAGATATAAAATATAAGATGAATAATTTACAGAAGAAACAGGAATTAAATATGTTATAGTTTAACTTTAAACTAAAGTTCAAAGTCAAATTAATTGACTCTGATAAGCAAATGATCAAATACAAGTAATCAAGTGTTGGGTTTCAGATGATGGTCATTATAGTCATACATGTGTATACATCAATCTGTATGGAATCATGATTGTATATATAAATATATTAACAAAAAGTTTCTTGTGCATAGTAAACATTTAAATAATAATAATTTATATACAAAAACAATGTGTAGTCACTGATATTGGAAAATAAATTATTTTCTTTTTTTAGAAACAAAAAATGTACTTATATTCAAGATTTTTAAGGTGAATTAATTTTCCTATAAAAGTTTTGATTCAAATGAAGCAATTTCAAATAAATGTCTCTCTTCTATCCTGCCATCTAAATTTGTAGGATAAGCAATTAGATAACATGAAGATTATCTATTTCTATATTCGTATCTATGTAATTTGCTTAGATTCATTTACAATTTACACGTATATAAAATTAGCGTAAACTAATCAAATTATATGCATCAGTGACACATTGAAGAATTGTTGGAATCAGGTACAAAAACTTCAAAGTAAAATCATTTTTATTTTTATTTTTTAAATATATTTTATTGATTTTTTTACATAGAGGAAGGGAGAGAGATAGAAAGTCAGAAACATCGATGAGAGAGAGACATTGATCAGCCGCCTCCTGCACGCCCCACAGTGGAGATGTGCCCGCAAGCAAGGTACATGCCCCCGATCGGAATCGAACCTGGGACCTTTCAGTCAGCAAGCCGAAGCTCTGTCCACTGAGCCAAACTGGTCTCGGCTAAAATCATTTTTAGAACTTGAAGAAACTGACATCTCTGTTATTTGAGTTAATTCTTGTCAAACTCTTAAGCACAACACTTATCCAATACATGCAAATTACTTAGTGGCAAGGATGTCTTGCTTCTAAATGCTGCAGACAAATGAATGATTTTGGAATTTTTTAAAAAAATTGCATCAGAATATTACATTGTTTTTTTTAAAGCAATAGACTGTGTTTTTAAAAAAATTCGAATGTGTTTCATTATGTTTCTTGTATTAATTAATGTGCACATCCTTGAGAAAGTAAAGTAATATCTCTATTTGAAGAAATTTCCACTATGTTTTCTTTAGCTTAATTTAGTTGATGAACATTTTTAGTTAGGTTAAAAAGAGAAACTTGACAGTAATAAGTATGTCTGTGAACAACAGAATAAGAAAATAATCTTGTACATCACTGCCTACCCACATTTTAGTTCATTTATTCACATGCCTTCCATTATAATCATCAAAAATAATGTTAAGCCCTAACAGGTTTGGCAAAATGGATATAGTGTCAGCCTGCAGACTGAGGGGTCCTGGGTCCAACTCTAGTCAAGGGCATGTATCTTATTTGCAGGCAATCCCCAGTAGGGGGCGTGCAGGAGGCAGCTGATCGATGTTGCTCTCTCATCAGTGTTTCTAACTCCCTATCCCTCTCCCTTCCTTTCTGTAAAAAATCAATGATATATGTTTAAAAAATAATCATGTTAAAACTCTACCTTTTAACCTCTTCATATTAAATATGTTCATACATATTTAGCATTCTGTTGTTTCATAGTGTATTTATAGCAAGGATTCTAGAAGATACTCTCAACTGGTGGGCTTATTTAGATTGCATTTTAACCAATTAATTGTAAACAAAAATTTTTGATCCAGAAGTTTTAATCTAGGGGACTACATTTTTTTAATTGAGACCATCCATGAGCAAATTCCCAACCCTGGAAAGATTTTGAGTACAGAGATGGCCAAATATCCAATTAAGAGCTTTAACCAATGTTTTCCGAAGGGGTTCTGTGGCACGTAAAGTGCATAGAAATCTAGACACACTGGGTGGGTCCACTTGGTCAGAATAATTTGTGGGGTTGACTACTGACTTACGGAATGGGGAGTTGGCATGGCGTGGAGAATAATCGTTAAAAGACTACCCTGGAATTGAGTTTTATTCAATTCTGGAAACTTAAGTCCCTGGTTCAAGTCAGAATGTAGAGATTTTATGCTTGGTGGCTTGCCCACTTTGAGTATACAGTGGTACCTCGAGATATGAGTTTAATTCGTTTCATAACCTTGAGGCGTGGGAAACTATGAGACACTCGAGTTGAGATAAACTGGTGGGTCCTGTGCAGCCGGCCGATCCGCGCGATGACTCCTATCTCAAATGTTGCTCGTATTTCAAAGCAAAAATCGCTTGCTCAACAGCTCGTATCTCAAAAATCTCGTATGTGAGGGCACTCGTATCTCGAGGTACCACTGTATTAGACTAGATTCTAGTCACTAGAAGCTCGGTGCATGAAATCCATGCACTCAGGAAGGTGTCTCTCAGCCCAGCCTGCACCCTCTCACAGTGTGGGACCCCTTGGAGGATGTCCAACTAATGGTTCAGGCGCGCTTGCCACAAGGAGCAGGCCTACGCCATCAGTTGGACGTCCGTAGAGCCGCCACCACCGCTGTGCTGGCGAGCCATCAGCCCGACTTCTGACTGAGCAGTGCTGCCCCTTTGTTTCCACAAACATCCTTTAAATGGAAATGTTGAAATATGGGATAAATTAGAAATAGCCTGCTTCCCTTCAATCATATGCTATCCAGGCCAATGGCCCATCACCTCAAAACCTGGGGCACTGAGGAAGCAGGGGTACAATGTTCTTGGGGCACTTGGAGGGTGAATGCACCACCAAGTTCAGGTTCTGAGTTTCCACTGCCAGAAGCAGCTCATTACCCACCAAGCAAACTGCCCGGAAGTTGGTTTGCTCTCCATGTTTCTGTCTGCAGCCAGCTTTCACGTAGACATCATTGGGAAGAATTTTATCAAGTTGTAGAATTCTGTGGCCAAGAAATAGAAGGTTCCTCTGAGACGATCCCACTCAATTTTCTGGTGTCCAGATGCTCAAAGAGGTGACTGGTTCAAGGTCACAAGGCTCAGAGGCCAGTGCCACAATCAGGTCCCCATCGGGTGCCCTGATTGCTGGGCCCCCCCTTTTCCCTGGAATGCATGTTCCCACCAAAGTCTCCCAACCATCCCTCTCTTCTCTTGGCGGTGTCTACTGATGAAACGAATATTATCCCCACAAATTCGAATGAACTAAATTGTCCCTAAACATGAAATGTTCAAACTTGATCCAATTCAAGTGTTTTAAGTTCAAATGTATCATTCTTTTTTGAAAACTTAAAACACTTGGATCTTAAAGATTTCATGATAATGGTACTAACGCTGTGATCTTCTTCACAAAATTTTACTTGAAAATAGATGTGGGTGGGTCTAATTTTGATGAGTCATTGTGGTGACTAAACACTTATCGTGATCATTGATATAAACCCATAATCCAACTGCACTTTCTGATGCTTCACACGTAGTTTTTGAAGTTTTTCCTAGGTGTTCAATGTTCTTAACTGACATGTGATTTATTGGAGAAAGGCTAACATTTTTGTGTCATCCTTAAAAGAATTAGGATAATACTCACCTCATAACAGAAATTTAAATCAAAGAAACATTTTAAACCATAAAGATAGGATTTGTGTCAGGGATTCTTTGCAAATCAGTAAGATTTGCTGGTACCATATTTTCCGTCGTATAAGATGACTTTTTAACCCAGGACAATCTTCTCAAAAGTCAGGGGTCATCTTATATGCCGAATGTCATCTTATAGGGCGAGTATATCCCAAACTCTATATTTTAACTGGAAAAGTTGGAGTCGTCTTATGCGCCCAGTCGACATATACTCTGGAAAATACGGTATTGATTTTCTGCCTGGCCAGCCCCATAGAGTCTCGGATTTTCACTGGGAAGGCCATACAGAGGATCCTTAGATATATGAGTGAGATATGGAGTACGTGCTGGGGCTGGCACAGGATAAATGCTCATTGACTGGGATATATTGTTGTTATTGCTTCACCGTGGACTTTCTGTTATATCCAAGAGTTTCTGTTCACACTGCCTTGAATGATGTTTTCCTGTTAACGCAGAGAGCTCTGTCCATGGTTTCCGGAACTGGGCTAGATGGTTTTATCTTCCTGGTAATTCCACTGCCCCTGTTAGAAACAGTCTCCTGAAGAGTGAGACTTCCCAGCTCAAGACTCGCCACTCAAGGCACATAGAGCAGAGACCTCATTTTCACTGCCAGGCCAGAAATGGGAGGGGGTTCCCAGGGTTTCCTTACAGCTCTGATGGGGCCAGTGCTACTTTCCAGGAAGCAGCAATGACAAGGTTCTTGCCAGAAAGAAGGGACCATCTGCAGAGAAGAGAGCGTGGGGCATTTGAAAGGGTCTCTAAGGTTTAGTGACCCCACAAGGGGTAATGGAAAAGTCAATGGCGTGGGGAAGTGAGGGACCACGGGTAAGGCAAGCATACACTTTCCTGCCCCCCCCCTTTATTATCTTTTGGACATAAAGCAGGAGAAGGCCACTCTATGTTCCTACCCTCCGAAACCTGCTGATCCTGTCAGAACTGGATTGGAAACTTAACAGTGTTTTCCCAGAAACTTGGCAAATGCCATTCCCAGAAACACAGATGAAAACAGGAAAGGCTGTTCTGACTTCCCTTCCCCGATTCTCTTCATGCCTCCGGTCATGCTTCTGCCTCTGCTCCCGCTCCAGTGTCATATTAATTTGGAGCTGCATGGAAATTCAGGACATCTTTACCCCCTGTAAAGCAGCATATGTTGTCACTGATAAAAAGCCTACGAGATGACTTGTTTTAATAATTCAGTCAATACAGCTGTTCCGGCATTCAGCAAGTAAGGTGCAGGAGGGTGCATTTTCTGCCAAGAAACTCGCTCTCTGGTGAGGAATAAAAAAAAATACATACATATAAATGCATAATTGCAAAATAGCAAGGCATGTGAGTTTTAACCAATTTAAGTACAACATGCTACAGGAGGGGAGAGAGGCAATTATTTCCTGTACCTGGGCAAAGACAGAGCCATCCCAAGGGAGGTGACTTTTGAAATAAAGTTGGGAAGTGTGCTGAGAGCATATCCCGGATCAGCACATTTTGAAATGTGATTTTGCTGTTTAAGATCTGCTTTTGGGCAGACAGGCAGGGGATGGAACTGAATGAGCAGAGATGTGACATGTCAGTTCTTCACACCTCCCTTTCACAGGATCTCTTTAAACACGAGGGGCTGCAAGAATACCCCTTGCCCTCCACTCTCAGGAATTCTTTTGGGGCCCACCGGGAAGGGGGGCTTTGGACTGGGGAGTAGACTCATTTGATCAGTGATTCAAGGATGCACTGTAAGTACAGGGGCCTCACACTAATAATGAAATCATGTTTCCGGAAGTAGTCAACATTACAGATTATTTTCTTTGTCGTTGGTTGTTTTTGCGTTTTTAGCTTTTACAGTGGGTGACTATAGTATTTTGATCATGGAGGGGTGAATTTCTTCAGCGAAGGTCAATAAATCGCCCCTAAATTAAGAGCAAAGGAAGGGTACTCCAAAACAATGACAGTGCACCCTTACGCTTGACATTGGGAAAAAGCATGAAATTAGGTGTGCTACATGTACGATGCATGTTTTATTCATATATAATATGCAGTAATTCAGTGATGTCCAATCTTTTTCATCTCATGGCATATGAACTAATTACAAAAATCCTGTAACACACCAAAAATGTATATATTTTGCTGATTTGACACAGCGATGAGGTATCATGGTGATTCCTTCACACTGGTCAGATATTATTGTGCTGTCTGTTGTCACTTTTTATTTGACAGTCTGAGGGGAAAGAGGTCCATGCCCCTGACTACATAGGCAGACTTTGCATGTTTTAAAAATCCTTTGTGCACACCTGTGTGCCTCTTGCAACATGCAAGAAACACTGATGTGATGAAACCGGTTTGGCTTATGCATAGAGCGTCAGCCTGCAGACTGAAAGGTCCCAGGTTCATTTCCGGTCAAGGGCATGTACCTTGGTTGCAGGCACATCTCCAATAGGGGGTGTGCAGGAGGTAGCTGATCGATGTCTCTCTCTCATTGATGTTTCTAACTCTGTCTCTCTTCCTTTCTCTCTGTAAAAAATCAATAAAATATATTAAAAAGAAAGAAAGGAAGGAAGGAAGGAAGACAGATAGACCTGGGTACTTGGTCTAGACAGAGTCAGTTTGCCATTGTATAGAGAACGATGCAGGTTTAGACTTTTAAGACCCAATGGATAAACCACTCTAGTTTCTTCCAAAATGTTATCAGGACACAATCGAGCCTCTATTCTGCCATGATGTAAGGGAAATATGAAGGCACTCTGAAGACACTGTCATACATGCAAGCTCTTTAGCTCACGTAACAGACCAGTTTTCAGAGATGCACACACTGTTTAGCATACTGAGGTTCATCGGACATGGATCACGATAGAAACCCCCTCCATGCCCCTTCATGGGGAGTTCCTGGGGATTCCATTTTAATTCAGCGGGGACCATGGGGGTATGGGGGAGGGTTCTTGAGGTTAGAAGGCCAAAGGCTACTTGATGGAATCCTCTTTGACCACGGCTCATTCTGGATTCGCACAGACAGACCACAGAGAGCTGCAGACATCGTCCTGCATCCTAAAGAGCAATGCTCTCCGCCACCCAGAGGATCTGTGCCCGCAACATCCAGGAACTGGCCCGTTTGGCTGCTCACGTTCTCAGTTGGAATCTTTGATTTTTTCCTGTTACACAGAACTGCAATGGCGAGTGGCATAGGGCTTGTGTCTGTCAAGTCTTGGTCTCTAAAGTGCTTTCTGAAAACTACACCAAAGTGACTTATATGTTTACTAAAAACAATGTCAGGGGTAGTACAGAAACCAAACACAGGCGGTAAAAATAAGATATTTTTAATGAAAAAAGATGAGAGTAACTGACTTTGGAAAAAAAATCCTGAAATATTTACCCATAGAGAAATTGAAATATCTTTTCAAATTACATCCTGAAGATTATTAAGTGTTATGTGTTATATACTAGAGGCCGGACTCACAAAATCTGTGCAAGGGGCTCAGTCCATGCAATCCCGGCTTCATCCAGAGGTTGCCCTGATGTTCCTTCCACTGTTCGGTCAATTTGCATATTACCCTTTTATTATCCTATATAATAAAAGCCTAATATGCAAATCGACCGAACAGCAGAAGGACTGGTCGCGATGACACATACTGACAGCATCTGTAGTGCTGTTCATTTCTTGGAGTAGTAATTTGTGTCCTTTTTCTTTTAGTTGGACTGCCTAGATGCTTATACGTTTTAAGATTCTTTTTCAAAAAACAGATCATGATTTAGATTACGTCATTGTTTTTCTTATTTTCAATTTAATTGACTTCTGCTCCATTATGTATTCTTGCTTTCCTTCCACATAACTTTGCAATTAATTTTCTCTTCCACTTCTACTCTCCCAAGGTCAAAATTTAGATGATTGGATTTAATTATTTCTTCTTTTCTAATATATGGGTTAAGTGCTACCTATTTCCCTGTAAGTTCTACTTTCTCTACCGTATACACATTTGGATAAGTTGTGTTTTCATTTAGTTCAATGGATTTTACAATTTCTCTTGGGATTTACTGTTTGACTCATTATTTTGAAACATGCTGCTTAATCTCCATGTAGTTTGGGATTTTCCAGTTCTCTTTCTGTTATTGATTTCTAGTTTAATTCCACTGTGATCTGAGGGCAGACATAATATGACTTCTCTAATAGGATTTTCAAAAAGATAATAAGTAAATATTGGGTAGTGTTTTCTAAGAATATAATTCTGTGTTTGGACAAAGTGTAGAGCAATTTTCTAAGACCCAGAATACAAATTCATTACGAAGCATCTTTTTAATATTTTCTGCAGTATGTCCTTAATTTATGGACACATAGAGCAAGTCTTTTCATTTTCTGGAGAGATTAAAGTCTGAAGAAACGCTTAGCCACATCGCTTTACTGTCAGTCAGTATCTGGGTTCAGAGACATTTTTAGATGTCAAAGGAGAGAGACTTAGAGATCAAATCAGGCCTCCCTCCATCACTATGAGAATCACTGAAAGAGGACTCTGACAGCGATTTGCCAATGTCATATATAGTTTTCAAAGGATCTAGAACCATACCTCAGATGTTCAGACTCTCTGCCCTTTATTCTACAAACTGTAGTAGAATAGATTTTATATCTTTAAAATATTGACTTCTTCCACAAAATCATATACTCACATAGATAAAAGTAGTTAACTACCTTTTGTCAGTTTATGCCCAGCACTCCATTTGCCAAGATCAGTTTAAATCCTAATATGGAAACCCAGTGTATTAATTGTCTTGGTGCTTAGAGACACTTAGTTGTTATATTTATCTTCTTTTTTCCTTAAAGGTAAAATAATTGTTACTTTCATGTTACAAGAGCAACAACAATAAACACAGAAATGAATTATTGTTTTCTCACTTTCAACTCTGTGATCATTATCCTTATTTGCTAAATCACCTGCTTAATGCCTCACTTAACCTTTTCCTCCTATTAACGTAGACATATTAAGTTAGGGCACTTTCTTTAAAATAGCTCTTTATTTGAAAGGAAATAAAGCATGTTAGTATTGACCTTCACATACTATTAGGATAACACATTGACCCAGAATTCTAGTTCATCATAAAGTGTAAAAAGAAAACAAAAATAGTCCATTTTTTTTCTTTCCCCTGAACAAGCCATGCAGAAATGCATGGAGTGGCAGAAGATGATATTGTATTGATTGTAAATTTGTGGCTTATTAACTGTGCAAATTATCTCTATTTTATTTTATTTATTGGAGAGAGATTTGCAGCATTTATTATATATTTGTTGGTGATAAGCTGCTTCTATTTTTTGAATATTTAATTTAATTTGTATTGACTTTATTAGGGTGACATTGGTTAATACAATTATGTAGGTTTCAGGTGTACAGTTTGATAAAATATCATCTGTATATTATATTGTGGTCAGCACCCCAAGTCAAGTCTCTTTCTATTACCATGTATCTCCCTGTACTCCTTTAACTCAAATTCTTAATGATACCAAGTCAAAAAGGAAGTATTGTGCTTTTAGAGAAAATGTACCTCTAAAGTGACCATATTCCACCATCAACATAATCTAAAGAATGCATTCTAAATACAGTTGTACCGCAAAAGCATACAAAAAATAAAAGCATAAATAACATGTTGGTGAGCGGAAGCATTGGTAAATGCTTCAGTTAACAACCGGGAACTTGTAGTGGTGACAAATAGCTTCCGCATCTGATATTAACTTATATCAGTGGTTTGTGTTTATCCGGAATGTTCTGTTGTGGAGGACTTTGTCGCTATCCTTGAGTTCAAGGAAAGAGTGCCATAGTTGTTATTGCTGATCAACAACCATAGAGAGTGGTAGGATGCCATGTCCAGTCACTGTCTGAATCTCCACATAGCCAGATCACCACTCTTGCTTTTCTCTGGTCTCACCTCACACCTCAACTTGTCCTCCTGCAAGTTTTCCTAGCATCTGTTTGGAAGTCCTATTGGCTGTAACTTAAAAAATATACGTGTACCGCATTTTCTGGCATATAAGACGACTTTTTAACCCAGGAAAATCTTCTCAAAAGTTGGGGGTTGTCTTTTATGCTGGGTATCATCTTAGAGGGTGAGTATATCCTAAACTCTATATTTTAACTGGAAAAGTTGAGGCTCGTCTTATACGCCCAGTCATCTTATACACCGGAAAATACAGTATATATCCAGAACCCAAGCACTTCTCATCAGCTGTGCCATTACAATTTTTCACCAGGTATAGCACAATAAGTTTCTGACTGGTCTCCATGATTTCTCATTTCTTTGTTCCCCTATAGTCCATTGGCCATACGGCAGCAGGAACTGTGTCTGTACACTGACTACACAATGACCTTATTGAACTATGTCATTTCTGGGTTCAAGCACTCCAAATGGCTCTTTTCTCCATTTGTACAAGAACAAATTCTGATGATGGTGGGGGAGGCCCACTTAATTTTCCAGTGCCCACCCCATCCTCTTATTTATTCTGTTGTTAAGTATGCCGAACTTTATTAATGCCTTTTCCTCCCTGATTCTTCTTTCTGCCAGAAGGTTCTCTCTCGTTTTCATATAATTAATGCCCCACTTACAGTCATTGATCAAGTGTCTCTTTCTTAACCAGGTTTCTCTTGCCAATTGCATTTAAAATTGCAATTTGCTCCCTTTCGCTTTCCCTATACTACTACTCTCTCTTCCCTTGTTCTGTTTCTTTTGAACACTTATTACTAACATTGTAGATAATTTATTCTTTATTGTCTTTATTACCTGCCGTTTGTCTTATGTGAGACTGTGAACCATATAACAGTATTTTCTAATATATCTCAAAGTCAGTACCTGGGGCACCGTAGGCAGGCACTAACCATTTCTCGAAGAATTTGTCATGACCGGTAGAAACTCGAAGAGAGGAACCCAATATTCTTCCAATAATTAAGGTATTTCAGGCACTAAGTCAAACATAAAACAGCTATAAAACCGTGTCAACCTTGGGAAAATTAGAGAGGGATGAAATATAGGCATGGTGCCATCTGTGCTATAGCCCGCCAGACTCAGCAGTTTGTAAATAATTGGATTTTTCACCTTTGCATCCTATTACCATATATTGAGCACTCTCTTTTTCTAGAGGCATTAGAAGTTCAGTAGATACAATTCAGGGGTGAAGTGAGACCGACTTATATTCAATTCCTTGCTCATTGGCCAGTCACACCACCTTTGGACAGTTTACCATCTACCCTAGTCTCCATCCATTTCCTTGTTTGTAGAATGGAAATGGCCATGTGATTCTTACTTCATAATGAAGATCAGATGAGGAAAATAAATTGAACTGCATATAGAACAGTGCCTGAATATAATACATATTTAACAGACAAGTCATTCATCAGAAGAACTTAAGACTTTTAGGTAAGAGTAACGGTGTCAAAGGTATTTTACAATAAACTAGAGACCCCAGACAAGAAATCCATGCAAGGGACTTGGTCCCTACAGCCATGGTGGTTGCCTCTGCCTGGACCCCTGCCTCTGTCACAGCTGCCTGTGCCTCGCCCCCCAACACTCTAGCTTCAATCTGGAAGGTCGTCCAGAAGGACATCTGGAAGGTCGTTCGGCTGTCCAGTCTAATTAGCATTTATGCTTTTATCATGATAGATTGTTCGATTTGATCACCTCACTATTACTGTAGATGAAGTTTTGCCTAAATCTGTTGACTTCAAAAAACTTTGTGTCTCCAAATAATTTGCTTGAGATAACCAAAAAATACATTGCATTAAGTTATGCAAGCAGGTACTGAAATTGAAACAGAGCACCTACATCTATGTCAAAGGAAGAGATTTCAGATATAGTAGCCACATATGTTAACTATTTATATTATATTGCATGTTGAGATTTAGAGCCGATTTTCCAAGGCTTCTGAAACGAGATGGGCTACTCGAATACATATCAATTCATGAAAAAGATCTGTCAATTCTTTTTTTTTAAATATATTTTATTGATTTTTCACAGAGAGGCAGGGAGAGAGATAGAAAGTCAGAAACATTGATGAGAGAGAGACATCGAACAGCCGCCTCCTGCACGCCCCACTGTGGAGATGTGCCCGCAAGCAAGGTACATGCCCCCAACCGGAATCGAACCCGGGACCTTTCAGTCCCCAAGCCTATGCTCTATCCACTGAGCCAAACCGGTTTTGGCAAGATCTGTCAATTCTTTTGTTAGAGAACTCCATGTACCAAACTACCTTTCAAGGATTTTCATCGCATTGGATTTATGGAAGAAATAATTGAGCCACATAACGAAAGTGTTTAAGCATTGCATTGCAGAAGACACAGAAGGAATGTGTAGTAGAAGGTAACTCAGTAAACGTGTATCTGCCTTTTCATAGAAAACTGGTTTCCGATATGGTTTTCTACGTACTTTCATAGAGATAATGTATTTATTGAATTCATGGAAGAGCTCAGGATGGCTGGTGATATCATGTGATAGCTATGGCCATAGTGAGGAGAGGGGAGACAGCCAATGCTTTCTTACAGATTTAATGTGAAGGTGGAGAAAGATAAGACTAAAGGACTGTCTGCAGCATTTGGTGTAAGCAAGTGGATGAAGAGCATTGCCTCTCATTGGGACAGAGACAGCAGAGGGGACAGAAGATGATTTTAGACAGGTTCTACTGGAAATGCCGGCAAGGATCTGCATGAATACATTGAGATATCATTGCAGAAATATAGGAAATTATTGGATGAAAATAAGAAACAATAAGAAGACACAGGATAATGTAGTTCTTTGCATTGCCTTAATGAATAGGTATAGGAATAGGCCTGGCATTAACTATTTTCAAATATTTTTCTATTTGTGATAACTCATAGTAGTTAAATTTGCTCAACTTTTTATGATAAAATCTAGTACCATTGATGTTATGTTTTCCTATAAAGTAAGAAATATGTGATGAGTAGTGGTAGGTAGATAGATGATAGATAGATAGATAGATAGATAGATAGATAGATAGATAGATAGATAGATATAGGTAGATAGACAGACAGATTCAGATGTATGGCTTGTAGAACTGCCAAGAAATTAATCCTTAAATAATCTATACTAATAAAAAGGTAATATGCTAATTAGACCAGGAGACCTTCCAGACATCCTTCCGAAGAAAGCCATGGTGGCAGGACTGAGGCAGAGGCAGTTAGGGGTGTCAGGCCAGGAGGCCATCAGGCTGACACGGGGTGCACTTGGGGGTGAGCAGTCTAGCAGGAGGGGGTGGGCAGTTGGGGTGAGCAGGCTGTCGTGGTGACAATTAGGGGCAAGCAGTTGGGGTTGAGCAGGCTTCCCCGGCGCCCCCGCTGCTGGGGCCCCCCCCCCCCGTGGGGGGCCCAAGTGGGGGTGAGCAGACCAGAATGCAGAATGGTTAGGGCTATCAGACAGGCAGGCAAGTGAGGGGTTAGGAGCCAGCAGTCCCAGATTGTAAGAGGGATCCCAGATTGGAGAGGGGACAGGCTGGGCTGAGGGACAACCCCCGTGCATGAATTTCATGGACCAGGCCACTAGTAAGTTACTAAAATATTCCCTAAATAATAGAGATTATGAGGTAGTAAAATATATATGTGTAATTTTTTTTTCATTTGATCCATTTAAATTCACTTCCATGAATATATTTGATTATCTTCTGTTATCTCTCAACTCTGAGACATTTTCCATTCTTGAGATTTTCTAGAATTTCTTCAACAATGAGCATTCTATGGGAGTGATGTGAAAACTTTGCTCTCAGTTTTTTAAATACAGAGGATGGAGTTACAGCGATTCTAGTGAAAGAATAAATATTTCTTTAGGTAAGTGTGGCCAATACCTGTTAAATAGGACATGCGAATATATTTTGGCACCTATTGCTTTATTATAAAATATAGGTATGTCCGAAACATCATCTGGACCTTGGAAAGAGGGAAAACATTATCTCCAGAAAGATCTGAACAGTGCTAAGCTTGACTTTTATGTAAAAGCTCTTTCATAGCTCTGTAGAGGTAGAAGTTAACTTGAACACTTTTGTCTAATAGAATTGCACATAGTCCTATCAAAGGAAGCTAATAACCTTAAAGGTTACAATTTGTGGACATATTGGTTATACACAAGTTCCATATCTAACCCAATAACCAATCCTAATATTGCCTTTGAATACCTAGTTTGACAAATGTTCTTTGCATTAGCTTTAGTGTCTTGTTAGTTCAATCAATAATTAATTTGAGCCCTGCCAGTTTGGCTCTGTGGATAGGGTGTTTCCCTGAGGACTAAAGAGTTTAGGTTTTGATTCCGGTCAAGGGTACATACCTTGGTTAGAGGCTCCTCGCTGGCCCAGAGCCTGGTAGGCCTCATGTAGGAGGCAACCGATCGATGTGTTTCTTTCACATTGATTTTTCTCTCTCTCCCATGCTCTTTGAAAGATCAATGGAAAACTATCCTCAGGTGAGGATTAAATGATAATAATAATAATAATAATAATAATAATAATAATATAAACATTTCCCTAAAAATCAAGTTGAATAGGAATCTTACATTGTTTCATCCAAAATTCTTATGTGATTTATGACTACATTTAAAAAAAAAACACTTAACATTAACTAAATACAGACAAGAAGATATTCCTCCTGCCAAAATATTTTAAAATGCTATTCAATACATCATTAAATATTTTCAAAGCATACCAGGAAATAGCCACCACTTCATGTTTTGAGTAGTTACTTTGAAGTATTCTTTAGAGTATAAGATATTAAGCATATTGATATATCATTTAGTGATAGAAAATCCAGAATATTTTAAGATGATATTTTCAACATTGTTCCAAAAATAGAAATACAAAAATGCAAATATATATTAAGTTTATAAGCTTTATTTTAAAGTAACCAATGCACATATTTAAATTTTATGAGTATTTCACTTCCAAAATTATGTTAATAAGTGAATGAAAACATACATGGTGATGCATGCATGTGGTAAACTTCTGTTTTGTAGTTAAAGTTTGTGGACACTATTTTATGAAGAACATAACCTGTGGTCTGAGAAATAATTGACATGTCCTGACAAATAAAATTACATTGTTAGAAAGTACAACAACCCATATATTCATTAGTAGAAAATGGATTTATCAAGGGCCAAGTACAGACACAGGCCTTTATTAGACTCTGTCCAAAATAATGGAATAGAAGGGTATAAATCCTTTATACAGTACTAGTAAGTTTTTACTTATAGCATTTATTATTATTATAGCAAGCCTTCATTGAGTACCTGAAATAAGCCAGGCACTCCACAAGATACTTGTCATTATTTATCACATTTAATTTTATGGATGAGACTCAGAGAGGTTAAGTAACTCGAACAAACTGTTATAGTTTGCAAATGACAAATCCATCTTATTCTAAAACCTAGCTACTTCCATTGCACAGAGGAGTGCCTGTGTGGGTATGAGAGAGAGAAAGTGTGTGCCTGTGTGATGCTATAGTACATAGGGAGGACAAATGGCGATGGAAGAATACTTGACTGGTGTCAGGGCTGACCATCAGACCCTGAGCCATGCATGGATGATTACTCTGACACATGTTCTGTGAAATAGAGGGCTAAGGGTCAAAACTGGCATGGCTCAGTGGATAGAGCGTCAGCCTGCGGATTGAAGGGTCCTGGGTTCGATTCTGGTCAAGGGCGCGTAGCTTGGTTGCAGGCACATCCCCAGTAGGGAGTGTGCAAGAGGTAGCTGATCGATGTTTCTCTTTCATTGATGTTTCTAATTCTATCTCTCTCTCCCTCCCTGTAACAAAACAATAAAATATAGTTTAAAAATAGAGGGCTAAGGGACTGCCTGGCTAAAGGACCTCCATTCTCATGACTTCCTAAATGCCCCCCCCATCCTGAGGTCATCAATTTGAGAATTAGAATTTAAATATATGCATTTTGAGGTGGGGAGACACCAACATTCACTCCACAGTGAATGCAAGAGAAGATTTTAAATAAACTGTGAAATGGGTCAGAAGAGAATCAGAAGAGTATATTCTCAGGGACACCACAGTAAGAGAGTTTCAAATACTAGAACTGCTATAAGTGTGGACTTTAAGAATGCGTATGGGTTTGATAACAATAAGGTCATTACTGGCTATCGCAATCCTTCAAAATATAAAAATTCAGAGTTCAGGAGTCAGTATGATAAAGAAACAACATACCCGATCTTACTTTTGGTGCTAGAAATCAGACGCATTGGCATGGCGGCGCCCTGTGTATGGCTGGTGTGAAGAGGTAAAATTACAGGGTGCAATGATGGTTTGATTTCCCCCTTCTTCATTTGGAGAGGGAGTCTTTCACCTGGTTGCCATTTCAATGCTAAACAAGTCACGCTCACCTGTTCATTAGCATGGGCTTTCTTCTTTTCAATTCGCTTTTTCATCTGCTCAGCACCTCCCTGGATGAGGGCTCTGCTTCCTAGTGAGTGCAATTCCCAACTATTGAGGGACATGGCATCCCCACCCTGAAATATGAAAGAGAATAAAACGCAGCAGCGTCCCGGGAACACAGATGCAAATTGACTGGAAGGTTGTTCACTAGGAGTTTCACTAAATATATCAAAGCCCTTGTAGAATAGTTCTTACGTCAAGATATGAAGGAACAATAAATATGAAGGACATAAAGATCTGTACTTCACATTTTTACTTGTATACAATAAAACAATAAGCACAGATCCCTTAGCTGGCTCTTCACAAATTTTATTGGGCGTGTATATTATATCATAACCATAGAACAGCTCGAGAAAAATGAAGTGAGCTAATTCTGCACTATTTACCAATGGAAACATCCCATTGAATTTATTAGGAGGTTTTCATGGGGGAGAAAAAAAACAAAACACACACACACACACCTAAATAATCAGGTCTTTTTTCACCCAGGATATTCACTCCGCAGTATAGATTATAGTTTTTCAGTATTTAGTTCTAGTGCATTTCTGCATGAAAAGTTATCTCTATGCACAAGAGTATCAACAGTACCTTAAATCATAGCCCAACCGCCACCCAGCTTGCAATGTGAATTATGGCTTCAGCCTACCATTAACTCCACTTGAGGGATCCGTATTATGACCAAGTACCTTTTTTATTATTACTATCCAAAAAAAATTGTTTTCAGTACATGTTTTGGGCAGAAAAATGCCACCACAGACAAACTGGTATATCCAATGTACTCCTGGGTGGAAATAAAACCCTTCCCCTAATCTAAGAGAAACATGGTGTGTCCTAACGTCAGCATGTGATTGGGGACATGTTAAGAAAGCTTTATGCCAAAGCCCGGGTCTTGCCTCAAGTCATTGGCAGGCAAGGATTGGGGACACGCACTGAGCATGGGCATTAGGACCTACCCAGAGACCCTCAGCAACCAATGAAAGAAGAATCGTTGAGATGAGCTTTTCGTGAAATTTGAACAGATTGTTTATTTTCTCACATCTTTTAGAGTTGTGGTTCTGAAAAATCTCACCCACCCATGCTAGTCAAGGATCAACATTATCTTGTTTAACCAGTGTTCAAAATAAACCGTGATGTGTTATGATCAGTCACCGACCTGACTGTATTTTTATTTACCATCTAGATCTACGCGAAGGGCCACTCAGGATAAAATACATGTAGATGAAACACCCCGAGTCTTTAGAGAATCCTGGAATAAGGATTTAAAACTTCTTATCTTTCTGTCCTAGAGGCAGGAAATTAGGCCACACGGGGAAAGGACAGAATGCTCTCAGACTTTGATGTTTACGTATTATACTGTGAAATGAAACTTACTCAACATATGAGTAGACCCATACACAAAATCTGAACTTGGGAGTGGTCACTTCAGAAAGTAACTTTTGCGGCAAATTACATGAGGGCATCCATTGGATGATTCAAAAAATACTGAGAATCGGCGTTCCTCCTAATTGTCCCTTCTCATTTCCTGTGAAGTTGTTTCCCTTCCTTTATAGCCCTGCTCTACCAGCTGGTGTGAAGAGTCATTATTTTAAATATATTTTATTGGTTTTTTTTACAGAGAGGAAGAGAGAGGGTGAGTTAGAAACACCAATGAGAGAGAAACATCAATCAGCCACCTCCTGCATGTCCCCTACTGGGGATGTGCTTGCAACCAAAGTACATGCCTTTGACCGGAATAGAACCCAGGACCCTTTATTCCGCAGGCCAATGCTCTATCCACTGAGCCACACCGGTTTCAGCTGAAGAGTCATTAAGGAGGCATGCTTTTTCCAGGAAGACCTAGCACAATTGGATTGCAGTTCCAGTCATTCTGTGTCCTGTGAGCTAAGTCTTCAAGGTGTGTCTCTGCCTTTTTCTCAAAACAAACTTTGAGACATAAAACCTCCACTTCATCTAAAGCTGAGGGAGGATGCATGGCTAGTCGGTGTTTTGTGTGGATGGGAGTTACACAGATGGCCGCGATGCTGGGTAGAGATACTGTGACTATTTATTGGTCCACGCAAGCCCTGACGTTTGTAAGCAGGGCTGTTCCTCTCTGTGATTGGCAGTCCCTTTTGTGGGGGGGGACACTTTTCTTTCCTCCCACCCTAGTTTACTCCAAAATTATTTACTAAAAGGAACAATGAGTCAGTATGTAGCCTCAGTGTTGGGGATTTTAGCAATACACCCTGGTCCTGCTGTCCAGGGCCCCTAGCCAAGGGCCACATGCTGGCAATCAGAATATCCCAGTTTGCACTACAGGTGGTGGGAGAGGCAGGGGCCTGGAGCTCCAGAGGCTGGAAATGCCAGAGGAGGCTTTTCTGGAACAGTGGGCAGCTCACAACAATGCATGAGAAGTAGGAAAAGTCGCCCTGTTAAGGAAATTATTAAACCGTTGTCAGCATGAGATGTGGCTTCATTAAAATGTATGCAGAATCAGCCCAGTAGGAGTAGCTCAGTCATTGAGTATCACCCAATGAGCCAGCAGGTCAAGGTTGGATTCCTGGTCAGGGCACATGCCCAAGTTGCAGGTTCCATCCCCAGTGGGAAGGCAGGGCCTGCAGAAGGCAGCCAGTCAATGATTTTCTCTCATCATGATGTCTCTGTCTCTCTCTCTCCCTTTCCTTTCCTCTCAGAAATCAATAAAAATATATTTTATAAAAAGAAGTAAGCAGAGCCCTAATCGGGTTTGGCTCAGTGGATAGAGCATTGACCTGCGAACTGAAGGGCTCCAGGTTCGATTCCGGTCAAGGGCACGTATCTTGGTTTCAGTCACATCCCTAGTAGCAGGTGTGCAGGAGGGGGCTGATAGATGTTTCTGTCTCATTGCTGTTTCTAATTCTCTATCCCTCTCTCTTCCACTCTGTAAAAAAATCAGTAAAAAAAAATTAAAAAAAGACGTAAATCTAATGTACTATACCGTTTCCTCCATGTCATGCTTCGGGTTTATTTGTTTGTTTATTTTGTTTGTTTGCTTTTGTTTTATGAACTTTGTTCTTAACACCAGAAACATTAGAGACATTAAGTAAGTGAACGGGGTGATCAGATCTGTGTTTTGGAAAGATGGTGCGGGCAACCTGAGTGCATCTGTGTTGGTAGCAACTGGCCCGGAATCAGTGAAGATAATCTGGTCAAGTTCTGACATGAAACCTTTTTTTTTTTTTTTGTACTTTGATTATATTTGACCATGTTGCCAAACAGGGAAATTTCTGGAGAGAATATTCTGAAATACATTGGAGTTTCCCATACTATTTATATTTTATTTATTATTCTAAGTCATTTAATGCATTAATCACTTTCTGTTTATGGTTTGCCTAATTTAGTTCCCCAATTTTAGTTTATTTATATGTAGTATATGTCTATATGTTTATATTTAATTTATTTCATTAAAGCAAATAAAAGCAACAAAACTCTACTTATTGATAACATGGGTCCTTGGGTTCAAAATAATTCACATAAGACGAGGTCTTTAGTGCCTCTCTAGAATGTAAAAGAAGTTAAGATAGGAAAGCAAAATGAATACTCATCTTCCTTTTGCCTTTTATCCTAATATGCATTCCATTCAAATAGTTCATCTATTCAATAATTTCCTTTAAACCTTAAGCACTCTTCTTTAAAAAATACTGATAGAGATTTTTTTCAAGCAAATCATTTTCAAAAGAGAAATCACTAGTTAAAAATACTACTTTCCAATATCACTTTTTGCCAATTCATCTCTCCCTATAACTTAATCTGGATATTTTGCAGGCTAACATGAACATGGTCCTGATTAACCTACTCGTGTTCTCTTTGGCATAGGCCTTAGATTTATATAATATTTTCATTGTATGCCTGTCGGGCAGGAGTGGGTGGTGGGGAGAGAGTTGAACACATTGCAGAGATGCACATGGTTCCTTGCCAGTGGCTGAGGTGCAGGAAGCGGGAGTGAAGTGGAAGACATCTACATCCTAAGGGCTGCAAAGCCTTGGGCTCGCCATCAGCAGCGCCCACAGTGGCTGGGCCAGCAAGTCCTTCTGCGTCTGTCAAATAGCACACACTTCCTTTTTACAGGCCACGCTATTGGTTAAAAAGAAAGGTTCAGTTGCAGGGAATATGTTCGCTGTGAGCAATGTAAATGTGGATTTTAATGAATAACATAAAATATCACTCTGGTGATTGATTCGTACCATTTGTACATTCACTGTAAGTATCCAGAGCGATTGACTTCAGGGCAAAAAGATGCAGAAAAATAGGAAAGATGTGCCTTCACATTTGGTTTCGCAGCCAGAATGTCTTGCAAATTGGGAGACACTCAAGTTTTGTACAAGACGTCAATGTCTACTTCAAGATTTGACAGGTTCTGTTTTACATATAGAAAGATAAAAAGCAATTTATCTATCATATTTGTGGTCCACTGTTTGGTAGGAAATATCCTAGGATGCTTGTAAACAAGTTTGTTATCATTCATAAAAGGAACTGTATTTAGAATTAGAAAATAGTGTGGAATCGAGTGAAACAAAATGATAAAATCTGCATTCTTCATTTGAATACACCGTAGGCTTTTCCATAAAAACTGTACAACGTGTATTTCAGTGATTGTTCAAGCTTTGTTGATGAAATTAATTCCTTGTAAATTATGGACTGTAGTTTGTAATAATAAAGGGCTTTAGCGTCATAAATACCCAGATTTGAATCCTGATTCAACCACTGGGCCATCCTTGGTAATTGACTAAATCCCTCTAAACTTTATTTTCTTCATCTGTGAAAAGAGACAATATTTAATCCATAAAATCATTAGGAAGATTGGATGAGAAAGCGTCTATATAGCTAAATGCATCATCATTAATATCATCATCAAAGATTTGCTGAAAGAAATGTCCTCTATTTTTACAAGGGGGAGGAAGGGAACTATATTAAATCAAGTAAAAAAGACACTCAGTTCAGCTTTGAAGGCTGGCACCTACTGAAAATGAAGGGATGGAAAAGGGGGAAAAGGTAGATATGCTTACATCACACAAAATAGACCTTAATTAAAACTATAATGAGACAAGGAGAGTGATTTTATAGTGATAAAGAGGTCAATTCATTAAGGCAAAGTAATAGTAGTAAAGATATATGCACCAGCATCAGTGCATCTAAATAAATCAGAGACAACTTAATACATCTGAAGAGAGAAATACTGAACCTAAAACATGTGTGCACAGCAAAGGAAATCCTCTACAACTAAAATGTCTACCTATGGAATGGGAAAAAAATGTGTGTGAAGTATATATTTAATAACAGGCTAATATGCAAAATATATGAGGAACTCCTGCAGGTCAAAAGCAAATAATAAGTAACTCAATTTACAAATGAGCAAAGGATCTGAATAGGCGTTTTTCCAAAGAAAACATACATAGCGAACAGGCATATGAAAATGTGCTCAGTATCACCAATCATCAGAAATGCTAATCAAACCGCAGTGACATAGTATACCTCACATCTGCTAGATTTGCTATTAATAAAAGGGCAAGAAATAAATCTTTGTAAGGAGGTAGAGAAAAGGGAACCCTTATCCATTATTAAAGGGAGTGTAAATTTGTATAGCCATTATGGAAAACGCATGTGTGTGTGCGCATGTGTGTACATGTGTATTTTAAAAGGGATGTTACTTTGCATTCTTTAAAAACTAGTATAGAAAATAATAATTTAAATGTGTTTACATCACTAAGTATGTCACTTTACTTCACGATGAAAATCACTGAACAGGATTACTTGATGTCACGGTTTAGGAAATTACTGAATTTTAAATAGTTTTATTCTTCAAAGTGCATTGCTTAATTTATATGCACAGTGGACTATTGGGTAACAATAAGAAGAAAAAAAAAGCAAGTTAATGGGAAATATAAAAATGATAACTCTGTGGAATTCTGCAAGTTTTACCTCAAGATTATTCCCATTAATATTATATTTAGCGGGTGAAAGTTATGTGTAGCATGTAAAGTAATATTTTGTTTAATAAAGTAGAATGTAAAAAATTTTGTTTCTAAAATCAATATGTCATTCTTGGGAATTGTGTTAAAAGATCAAGATTTTGATTGGTTAGGATGTTCCACTAAGTTAGGGTTAGAGTCACTGTCCCCGAAGTATAGAAAGTAGAACAAAATTATGTTCTGCAAACACACAAAAAAGGAGGAAATTATTGTTAATAAATCAAGTTCCACTACAGCAAAAGGTCATGCTTTCTTTTCTACCCTCAGGAGACTGGTAGACTATTAGCAATGTGCCTTATTTATTGTGTAGGAAAAATTGAGTGTAGTATTACATACAAAGATCATAAATGTTACTAAGTATGCAGTTGGTGGTTTTAATTATAAAAGTCAAAACACGTTTTTACACTAGAGAGCATGAGACTGGATTGTGAAAAATGATTGCATCTCAGAAAGCCACGGGATTCTGATAAGGACCTCCAGAAACGGGCAGTAGTGTTTTCAGATATTTGGGAAATAAAATGATCGGACCTTCCAACCCCCCAAAATTCAAGTTCTCTGTGTGGGAGAAGGTCACGTTGGTTGAATGGATGCTAGAAGACTTAGGAACAGCATACAAAAAAGAACGGTATTTAGAGTCTGCATGATGTCATTGTAAGTTTTCCAAATGAATGAAGTGGAAAGTATCTGTCATTGCCACTGGTATAATGTATGGTCTCAGCCGACTGTACTCAACTGTCAGCTCGTTCAGGACTAGGAGGTATGCATTCATCTTTGTTCACCCAGCAATGCTGATGACTGTTTGTGTAATGAATAGACAATAGAGCAGAGAGCGTGCTCATTTGAATATAGATCCAGGGTGGTTAGACCAGGAGGTAAGATGTGGATAAAACAGACATTCACTACATAGAGGAGCCCAGTGGTCCTGAAAGAGAACTCGCCCTTTAAGGATTTGGATAGACATTGTTCCAAACAGAACCTTGGAGGAGACTAGGATGTATCCCTGGTAACATGAGACTTCAGAGTGGAGGGGTCGAGGTATGAATGAGAAGTCAGGGGTCTTTAAGACATTTATTCAAGCATTTGCTCATCAGTATTTCTAACAATGCTACAGACTATGCAAATGATTAGTCAATGGTCCAGAATGTATTCATTCTTTTTTCAATAAATAGTAAGTAACGGTGATGGAGAAATTGAATTTAGGTAAAAAAAAATCTATGATACAGAGGCAGCAAAGCATCAAACAGACTGTCAAACTACAGCAGGAAGGTTAGGGAGAGGTGGGGTAGGTCAACCAAAGGACTTGCATGCATGCATATAAGCATAACCAATGAACACAAGACACTGGGAGGTTAGGGTATGCCTGGGAGGGTAGGGGGGCAATAGGAAGATATGTATACATGCAATACATTAATAAAAAAATTAAAAAAATAAATCTATGTAAACAGCTCAAAACTGTTACCTTCCTTTACGATCGTGTTGAATACCTACATGATAAAGGTGAATATCATATACAACTATTTTGACTCCAAACCTATGGAACATTTTCTGAACAAACTTTACCTTAGCAGTAAGGTAAAGTGTGTGTGTGAAAACATTCCAATTTTATTTAAACTATTTCCATATGCCCTGGTCTATTCCTTCCCGAAGATCATTTTGCCCTTATAGACTCTATATAATTATTTGCAACTGCCCTCCCCCAATACCCATGGTAAAAAATTATATACATACCTATATAGGAGGAAATATGTTAACTTCATTTATTTTAAAACCTGAGATTCTCCTGTTGTCTGATGAGATTTAACGTCACGGAGTTGAATTCACACTCGCCCTCTAGATGACAAGAGCATTTCCAAAGAGACTCGGGACAACTGTTGTTCCCTCAGTGCCACACGGTCCTCTTTACTAGCCAAAGCTTCAGATGAATGCTCTCCAGCTTGACTGGGGACATTGGTCACAGCGAGTGAAAATGACATTTCCCTAAGATGCTGAATCTGCCTTCCTCTCTGTTCACCTATATTCACACCCCGATTATTCTTGAAAAGATAATTAAAGTTACACACATTTCATTTGGCGAAGAAAATAAACATTTCAACACATCGCAATAGTCTTCAGTAATGCAACCTTTACACTATTCACTTTTATGGTCATTTTTTGCGGGGGAGAATCTATATTGTATTGATTATGTGCCTATTGGCAGTACATCTATTTCTGATTAAAAAATGAAAGTTCGCCGAAACTGGTTTGGCTCAGTCTTGAGGTGTCCTTTGTAAGATTTTGGGTACAATGCAACACAAGAGGCCACTAATCCCTTTCTGAAGGGCCCACCCTCATGACCTAATTAGCTCCCACAGACCGCATCTCTAGGAGCCATCCCTTCGGGTGCTAGAGCTTCAGGATATGAATTTTGGAGGGGCGCAATTCAAGTTTTAGCCACCGTAATTTATTTAGAATGATTACATGCCATATACATAATTAGTTAATGATCCAGTGCTGCCGGGAACATTCATTTACTTAATTGGATTAAAACCCTAACCCTTAATGATGGTTCGGGATTTACCACCAGCGGATCTCATTTACCAGGAGACCTCATTTACCTTGTGCCTTCAGCGCCTCAATATAGAGAGTGATTAATGAGGGCACCCCAACCATTCCAGCACAGGAGGGGGACAGGCAGGTCAGAGAACCGGCCCTCATTCTTATCTGAAGATAAAGTCTACGCATGTCCCTGGAATTTAATTTACCTGAATATTAAATTTTTAATCATGTAACATGTGACTTGGTCATGCAGATGTTTATACACTCAAATATATATTCTGATCTATCATATGCTAAATACATTAAATCTATATTTATATTTAAAGATATTTTAAGAATTGTACCATGCACTGTATTAGATAATGAGAATAACAAAGAAAATGAGTGAGACACACCCTTGGACTCAATGGGTTCATATCCCTTTGGTAAGGAATTTGTAGGCAGCCAAAACCTGTATAGCTCAGTGGATAGAGCATCAGCCTGTGGACTGAAAGGTACTGGATTTGGTTCCTGTCAGGGGCATGTATCTTGGTTACGGGCACATCCCCTGTAGGGGACGTGCAGGAGGCAGTTGATCGATGTTTCTCTCTCATCGCTGTTTCTAACTCTCATTCCTCTCCCTTCCTCTCTGTAAAAAAAAAAAAATCAATAAAATATATTTAAAAAAAGAAATTTATAGACAAATCATTATAAAATAATACACTTTTTTCATGTTTCTGTTTGCAAGAAAATTCTAGCAGCCGTTTTGTTAATCAATACTTTTATATAATTTTTACTTTTAGCTTAATTTGTGCTTTTATTTTTAAGTTTCGAGTCTTTTCTTTGTATAGCAACAGGTGGCTGAAAGGAAACCGATGATGTTAGAGTACTAGTAGATAAGAGAGCCCCATGAATTCTACATCTCTGGGCCCAAGAAATAACATCGGTTCAGTGTAGTGACATGATACATCCCAGGATACTTAAGGAACATCTTTCTTCCTTGTATTAACACGGAAGAATGCCACCCTCGCATAAAGACTCCTGACAGTGTGCTGTTAGAAAGAGCCACTGGAACCCAAATGAGAAACTCAACCTCAGACATTTGTGAGGCAGAAGGAATAAAACAGGCAAACAGGTCAGCTCTTTCTGGACGAGGCCATCTCAGACATCCCCGAAGGTCACACACATTTTCACTGTAGCCTCTGCATCTGCCTCCTTCCAGGGTCAGCGTGTGCTTTGCCTTCTCCTCCATCACGTGCTGGAGAGGAAGAGGCTGGCAAAACCAAGAAACACGTCTGTGTCTGTCCATCCTTCCCTGCTGGCTTCCTGCCACCTCTGCTGACCTGAAAGGAAACACACTGTTCGCGTCTCAGAGACCTTTTTCAGTAATTGTACTTATTCATTTGGTGAAAAAAAAATGCCCCCTCACAGTGCACCAGAAATGACTGCATTAAAAAGTAAACATAAACAGAAACAGATTGATGACAGGGAGGATGGCATGGACTTTAATGACAACATCCATAGAAGAAATCAACAGACGAGGCGGTCAGATAAGACAGCTGGAAGGGGGAGATTAAGTAAATGGTCCAAGATCGAGAACAGAGACAATAATTGAGCAGGATGCAATTATGGTTTATTTTGGTTTGGTTTGGTTTTTCTGAGCCCAAACAGGAAGAGCTCCTGCAGGGAGAGGGTGGACTCCGGGAAATAGAGGTCTGGGGTTCATAGTTCCTGAATGAATCAGGTACCTGGGCACGTCCCCTGTTTGTTCAATGTCTCCCCATGATACTGTGCGCAGCGGTCTCCTATGACGTCTCATCTCTCAAGGAGCATTAACAAAAGTTAATCATCAAAGGATTCTGAATTTATACACTTAGCATCAGGGAAAAAACTTGGTGTAAATAAATGGAGCAGGGAAAATGTCATGCTTCAAATACAGGATGATGTTTATATCTGTCCATGCATCCTGCACACACACACACACACACACACACACACACACACACACACATGAACATGAATGTTCAGGCACACCCATAGTAACTTCGGATTGATTTAACTAATGAATGTCAATATACACATAAGAAGGTTTTACTTGCAATGGAATGAATGAGATGCTGATTTGTTAGACTGAGTCAGGGATGTTGAGAATAAACTAATAGGACTATAATGTATCCTCACATGACCACTGTCTAGTACGGTGCCGGGCAGATAGGAGTGTTTCGATGAATATTTGCTGAACTGAATCACATCACGGTGCTGAACTGCCATCGCTTGCTTTAGTGAACAAGATCGGAGTCCAGGGTTCCTAATTGCTTAACCTGCAAATGCTCTCGCCTCCATTTCCACAGGAGAGCGTGTCTTTAGGTTCCACGCTGTTTGTGCTGCGAGGTTGTTGAAGGATTGAATATTCATTCCCCATCGGGTTATTTTTTAAGGATTTTTAATTTCATTCTTTTTTCTTTAAGAAATGAGGTGATGCCAAAACTGGGTTGCTCAGTGGGTAGAGCATTGGCCTGTGGACTGAAAGGTCCCAGATTCGATTCCTGTCAAGGGCATGTACCTGGGTTGCAGGCACATCCTCAGTAGGGGACATGCAGGAGGCATCTGATGGATGCATCTCTCTCATAGATGTTTCTAACTCTCTATCCCTCTCCCTCCCTCTCTCTAAAAAATCAATAATTTTTTTTTTTAAAGAATCGAGGTGAGGGGGCATTTCACCCCACTCATGCCTTTCAGGAGTGGCCTGGGGTCCACAGGATACCGTCTGAATGGGAATGCATGTCCATTGAGAGTTCTGTTTTCCATGCATGTCCATTGAGAATTGTTTTCACATCACAGTGATGACTCCATTGGCCACATGGGTAGTTTATAAAGCGAACATGACCTTCACAGGTGAAAGGGAACACTTTTGTCTATCCTCCCTACCCCGGTTTGTACCTGTTTCTAGAAACACTGTGATGCTGACCTAGGGCAGTGGTCAGCAAACCCATTAGACAAGAGAGTGGCAAACCTTGGCTGTGGCTCACGAGCCAGTTTGCCGACCACTGAGATAGTGTGTCTCCTTGATGCTTATCCCGAAGGCAGGATCCATAATGGTTTGTGACTGTGCCTGCGAGATTCCCACCCCAATCCGGAGCCTAATGGGCTATGCCACTGCCCACTGCTGGCACCTCCTGCTCTGCCAGGTCAGACTGAGTCGGTGCTTACAGCGCTTCTGGTGCCTGGTCGTGTACAGTCATTCCGGCTCCCCCAGAATGCTTGAGGGGTGTCACACGGTCCTCTCTAGTTCAAACGCACCCCTGCAAAACGCCTGGGCCAGTACGTGATGCTGATGGCCTGGGACAGTGAGCTGTTGGGAGCAGGAGTTGACTGTTTGGGCTCATCACTTAATGTGGAATTTGCTTTAGAAATGATGCTGAATGTGAAAACCTACCTTATTTTCCGGCATATAAGACGACCCCCAACCTTTCCAGTTAAAATATAGAGTTTGGGATATACTTGCCCTATAATATGACACCTGGTATATAAGACAACCCCCAACATTTCCAGTTAAAATATAGAGTTTGGGATATACTTGCCCTATAAGATGACACCCGGTGTGTAAGACAACCCCCAACTTTTGAAAAGATGTTCCTGGGTTAAAAGATCATCTTATATGCCAGAAAATACGGTAATGAGTACCCAGGATGCCTTTGGCAAGTTCTGCGTTTACAGTTAGTGGTACAGCAAGGACTCTGATGTATCCTAAGTGTGCAAAGAGAAGTGAAAGGCGCTGTGACTGTGGTTAGCCTTGGGGAGGAGATGTGTGTAGAAGTGGACTCCCGAGGGAGGGGGAGAGCCAGGTTTTGTGTGTGTGAATAGCTGGGACCTTGTTTCGGGGAGTAAGTTCACTGTAGTGTTTACCTGTCCATGAGGAAGTACTTACAATGTCAGCCTCCAAAACAAGATTCCTGGGCTGCCGAAATCTGTTTGGCTCAGTGGATAGAGTGTTGGCCTGTGTACTGAAGGGTCCCCGGTTCGATTCTGGTCAAGGCCATGTGTTCTGGTTGTGGGCACATCCCCAGTGTGGGGTGTGCAGGAGGCGGCTGATTGATGTCTCTCTCTCATCGATGTTTCTGACTCTCTATCCCTCTCCCTTCCTCTCTGTAAAAAATAAATAAAATATATTAAAAAAATAAAAAAAAGATTCCCGGACCCATGCAGCCTCACAAGCTTTTCCCTGTCTCTGAACATAGAGTCACTGGAATGCAAACATGGAAACTTACACCCTTAAAGTTAGGCTTCAGTTTGGTCTAGAAAGTGGCCTCTCACTATCATTAAAGTTTGGCCCACTCACCAGTGGACGCAGTATTACTCATTCTAGTTGGTGATGTTTTATCAGATGGCACCTAATTTGGTTCCTGTGATTGAGGTTAAGTCAGTTGACATATCAGGATATCCAATTGTTTCTAAGAAAAAAGATTTATAGTATCATGTATATAAATAGTTTCCCCCAAAAATGTACACTTTGAATAATTATTAATTCCAATGGGTTTAATCTAAAATGAAAGAAACATCCATGGGAGCTGTTAAAGTGTGTAAATTGTTGGAGAACACCCCATATATCAAGTAAAAGGCGAAATAATCAATAACCGATTCCTATCAGATTTATTGTGAAAGAAGACTAGTTGTTGCTATTAAGAGAAGCATTTATTGAATGTTTTCTGGATCGATAGGGAATGCCTTCTTAATTAAAACTCCAAACAGGGATCCCTTTTCTGTCACTCCAGAGTGAAGAGGGCACAGGCTTTTTGAAGCAGACACCTGTCTCATTGCTTTTCAATCATGACTCTTAAAAACTCTGCCTAGCCCGGCCGGTGTGGCTCGGGGGTTGAGCAATCGACCTATTAATCAGGAGGTCATGGTTTGATTCCTGGCCAGGACACATGCCTAGGTTGTGAACTCGATCCCCAGTGTGGGCCTGCAGGAGGCAGCCGGTCAATGGTCCTCTCTCATCATTGTTGCTTCCATTTTTCTCTCCCTCTCCCTTTCTCTCTGAAATCAATAAAAATATATATATTAAAAATAAAAAAACTCTGCCTAGGAAACCAAAGAACCAATCAGAAAGAATGTGCGCACCCCTATGTTCACAGCAATGCGATTTACAATGGCTAAGACCTGGAGAATGCCCAAGTGCCCATCAGTAGATGAGCGGATAAAAAAGCTGTGGTCCATTTACACCAGGGGTAACTAACTGCCTTTTCGCTATTTCATTCATCAGATTAGTGTCTATAAATTTCAAATGTTAGAAAAACAATATGCTGTTCTAGAACATAGCTGGCTGGGAGAATCTTCTGTGTGTTAGAGGTGTTTTATAAATCAGAACCCCACAGGCCAGTCACTACCAGCTCCGGTGGCCCCTGACCATTTCAATGTGACTCGTACAACTGAAGAATTAAACATTTAATTTAATTCAGTTAACTTACATTTAAAATCAAGAAGCCATGGATAGCTGGTGGCTACCACTGGAGTTCTAAAAGATTCTGTAAAAGACACCTTTAGAAGTTGTTTATTTCATTGTAATTCAGCAGAAAAATGAAACATTTTATATGCATTTGTAAAAGTATTATTGAAGTTAGTTTGAACCTGTGCTTGGATTTAGATTACGTGGTTTAATTTTGTAATCCGTGGCATCTCATATAAGGAAAAAAAATCATTCTAAGTGATTTTCTGCTTATTCTTCAAAGCTATTATACTAGGGATTCTATTTAAAATTTTTACCCAAAATTGACATGCTAAAATAATGTTAGGTACCAATGCATAGTGTGAATTATTAATATATTGTACTGATGAGCTCTGCTTCATACTAGAATTCATAATCTGTCCAGCTCAGATTACTTTGAAATTCAAGATCGGGAGTGGACCAAGACATACTTTAGGGTGAGACTTCAGCTAATGCAGGGAAATGTTAGTATGTTAGGATAATAGCACTGCTTTTCGACTAGATTCAAAGTGAGTTTCCACTATTTTTTAGAATATATTTTATTGATATTTTACAGAGAAAGGGAGAGAACAGAGAGGTAGAGACACCTATAAGAGAGAAACATTGATCAGCTGCCTCCTGCATACCCTGTACTGGGATGTGCCCATAACTGAGACACATGCCCTTGACCGCAATCAAACCTGGGACCCTTCAGTCTGCAGGCTGACGCTCCATCCACTGAGCCAAACCGGTTAGGGCACTATTGCAATGTCTTATTTTAAATAAACAAGAGCATCAGGCAGATGCCATTAAAATCTGAAGCATGAAATGATTAACAGACCACAGACACAGCACTCCATCCTCCTGCTCTCTGCCACAGAGGTGCAATCAGATGAAAAGCAAATGGGAAAATGTGCATTTGGTACTTGGTTAAAAAAAAAAGAAGAAGAAGAGGAGGAAGCCCCTTTGCAATCAGTTACAGTTGAATGCAAATAAAGTTCGTTTTTAGGATCAAAGGATAGGAACGGCTGACCGGGACAACCAGATGACCGCACAGTGTGTTCCACACGCACCCCCCACCCCCCTTTCCAGAACAATCTGAATGCTGGCATCCCCCCCCCCCCAACGCAGCTCACCTGTAATGAATTTGCCATGTCACTTCCCATCACAGGAGTGATTCATATGCAGTCTGTGTGCATCGCATTGAACTTTTAGCACCGAAGGCTCCCTCCCCTCTCCCTCCGGAAACCTGATGGAAACAGCTGGTTTGTGTTTTCTGTCCAACCCGGGCGGTAGATCGGAAAAAAGAAGAGAGAGGAGCATGCGTGGCCGTCTCCAGGGAGCAGACATCAAAGTTTATAGACTCGATTGATGACCATTCTGTCAAGGTCACGGCCCTCCTCCCCTCCCGCCGCCTGGCAGGATGGGCGCTGGGCTGGGAGGGATCTGCAGGTCAGCCTGGGCGTTAATGAACTCTGCGGGCTTGTTCAGGATGTTTGCTCACCCACCCCTGCCTCTCCCTCCCAGTCCCCCAGCTTGTAAAAGGCCGCTTGGCAAAGAGCATCCTTTTGCATGTGCCATGGTGCCACTCCTTTGAAACGCTTTCCTTTTCTGGAGGAGAGCAATATCATGAGCAAAGCAAGGGGGGTTGTGTGGGGGTTCCCCCTGCCAGGAGCTGCTCCCCGAGCCCCCCTTTTTGTCAGCAGTGTCTCTGGGCGGTGTCCTGTGCTGGACAGCATTTCGCTGTAAAGCCCGGGTTGCTCAATGTAAGTCAGTTATTGGAAGTTCAGTGACCGTGTGCCTAGCTGAAAGGCACGCTCTGCTCAATGCTCATCCCACCTCGTGCTGACGGTTCCTTGCTTCAAGTCTAGCTTTATTTTTTTATATAAATATATTTTATTGATTTTTTTACAGAGAGGAAGGGAGAGGGAGAGAGTGTTAGAAACATCGATGAGAGAGAGACATCGATCAGCCGCCTCCTGCACGCCCTCTACTGGGGATGTGCCCGCAACCAGGATACATGCCCTTGACCAGAATCGAACCTGGGACCTTTCAGTCTGCAGACCGACGCTCTCTCCACTGAGCCAAACCGGTTTTGGCTGGAGTGTGTTTTTAATAGGCCGGGAACCTGCAACTGTGTGCCACCCTTCCAGGTCATTTACCTGACACTTGGCATGTGTAATTTTCCTTGTTACTTCCTTCATTCCCATCGCTCCTATGAACAGGGCGATAGTGGTGACAATTCTACCACTGATGTGACAGTCCCAGCATGCCGGGTGTTCTTTGCTGTCACTGGTTAACTTTCACTCACTTCGTACAACATCTCCAGGAGGCAGGAGCTGCGGTTTCCATAGAAGAGGCATCTCACCCGGGACCTGGCTGGGGTCTGAATGCCAGCAGTGGGCAGGAACCAAACACCCTCTACCCCACCCTTTCTCAGCACCACCGGGTCAGTTCACTCAGCATCCAACCTACTTCTCTGTGAACAGCTTCCCTTTCAAACAACAAAGCTGGTTCTGCAGCCCACCCTTGGACCTCTCTCACGTCAGTCTCCTTTCACTGGCTACCTCACCCCCTGGCACCCCCCGACTCCCCCACAATGGCGGGTGTCATTCGGGGATCGCACGGGGCCTGTGATCTCGGCCTGGGCAGCAGGTGGAGGGGCAGAAGAGGCGCACCACTGATGTTCCTCACCTGCGGCTCATTTGAATGGCTCTGCTCCCGGCCCCCCTCCACGTGCCGGGGATCAGTCCTGAGATCTGAGGCTCCGCCGGGAGAGGCTGACAATGCAGGAGCCCAGGAGCCGGCTTCCACTCGGAGAAGTTAGAGTCTCCTCTCTCTCTGAAGATCCTGTAACTGGTGAGGAAAGCTCTTACACTAACCGGACTGGACTGCTCAGACCTCACTCCACTGCACCCGGGATGCCAGCAGTGCGACCTGGGAAGTTGGTCTCAGCAGTCTTATATGTGCAACTTCACATGCTAGGAACATCTTTGCTTCCCAGCACATGGATGGGTAGATGAAGTCCTCTGCCTGATAATCAGCTCGTTGGGTTATACACTGCATTTAACCACAAGCACTCAGATACCCTGAGTGGTAAGCTGGGTGTTGGGAAATTCGAACCTCCCTGCAGAGTGCATTCTGGGAAGTACATGTTGAAGGACAACCTTTGAACAATGGCAGCCCTTAGGAGACAGACAAGTTCTAAAGGATCAAGGAAGGCCTGGCCTGTGTACCTCAGTGGCTGAGCATCAGCCTCTGAACCAGGAGGTCATGGTTCAATACCTGGTCAGGGCACAGGCCCAGGTTGGGGGCTCCATCACCAGTGTAGGGTGAGCAGGAGGCAGCCCATCAATGAGTCCCCCTTATGAATGATGTTTTGATCTATCTCCCTTTCTCTACCTCTTTGAAATCAATAAAAACTTATGTTTAAAAAATAATTAAGGGGTAGGACAATAATGGCAACTAAAACAAAAAAACTGGCTTTTCCGCCCAGAGAAGTCCCGTTTGGCTCTTTTGATGAAACATAATCGGGCTGTTTATTATTTCCAACAAGCAAATAGCGCCTTGTATCTGAATGGACTCGTGCTGGTGGTTCCAGACATTCCCCTCCAAATTTCCAGGTAAAGGAAAATGGGGATAAGGACCACTGAGTGTACAAGTGAACCTGTAGGAACATGTAAATATTCAGAGCGGTGTCTGTGATGCTTCAGACAAAGATGGCAGCTTGGGGAAGTACACTGCACCCCCATGTAACCCATTTGATTTTTTTGTATTCCCCCAAAGGAAAGCATGCCACCATGGACACCAATGATAAGGAAGGAACTTTTAGTTTTTGTTTTTTTTTAATTGATTTTTTTTTACAGAGAGGAAAGGAGAGGGATAGAGAGCTAGAAACATCGATGAGAGAGAGACATTGATCAGCCACCTCCTGCACGCCCCCTACTGGGGATGTGCCTACAACCAAGGTCCATGCCCTTGACCGGAATCGAACCTGGGACCTTTCAGTGTGCAGGCCAGCCCTCTATCCACTGAGCAACACCGGTTTTGGCAACTGTTAGGTTTTGAAGCAATAAAATGAGCAAATGCCCACACAAGCTTAAGACTATAAAGTATTCATCACATCTTAGGTCTGATACTTATACATTTTCCTCCTGAAAACTGTTGGTTTGCAGATGTGTGTTTTTTTGTTGTTGTTTGTTTAGTTTGTTTGCTTGTTTGTTTATAGCAGTTCTTTCTGTTCTCAGAACCTATCTTTTCCCCAGAATAATAGTACTTTGGGAAGCAGATTGAAGTCCATTTATTTTACTTCCTTATTTTAATTTATTATTTTTTGTGTGGAAACTAGAGCATATATTTGTTTTTCCAGCAACCGTTTGGGGGCTGGGGAACCCATCAGCTCTATAACCTGGCTCCTCAGTATCTGGCACAATTTCCTCCTTCCTCCCTGCTCTCCCCCACACCGACTGACTGATCGCTTGCCTGTATATAAAAGCCCCTATGACTCAGGTTTTCCCCTGTGCCTTTCACTTACTGGTAATGTCAAGTGCAAAGTCTTATTGGACCGCAGAGGATGCCCTGTGTAAACCTCTTTAATCACCTAATTGTTTTGCCGGGAGAAGGTGCTCTCATCGGAAGAATAAAATTCCTCTGGCGATTTAACTGTATCCTCCAGCCTTTCAGACAAAGGAAACACATCAGACAGACCGGGACCCCACACCCATTCGGAGGACCGACTTATGATTGGATCCTCACCCCTTTATTTTCTTCTCCTCGTTTTGCAATAAGAACTTCTATCTTTCTGCAGTGTGTGTGTGTGTGTGTGTGTGTGTGTGTGATTAATTATAACATGATCCGTGGAGGCCCCGGGTTTCTTCCCTGAGTGAGCTGCAGCGCAGAGAGGCGCTGTGATCCGGAGAGAAGCTTGTCTGGACGCGGGATGATTTAGAAAGTGACAGCAGTTTCCCAGGAAAAGGCGCTCCGTGTCTTCGCAGTGAGCTTGTGGGAATTTGTCAAGAGACAAAACCGAGACTGTCTTCTAACTCCATTTTTTTTTTGGTGTTGTTGTTTTCATGCTGCAGGAGAAAATACTTTATTTTTTTTACAGTCCTTAGTGTACTGTTACTAGGTTTTCAGACTTATGTACATGCCTCATACCTGTGTCACTAAGTGCTCTGTGCCTGAGAGAGAGCATGACGATATGTTAGCTGCAAAAAATTTGCCAGTGAATTTTATATAATATATTTATTAACACTTATAAAGAAAGAAACCTGACAATTCTCTAAGGATAATTTAAATCTAGTTAGAATATATCTATGTCCATATCCATATCCATATCCATATCTATATCCATATCTATATCTATATCTATATCTATATCTATATCTATATATCTAACCACCTTAAATCTTGGAAGAAAAAAAAAAACAGATGATAGCTATAGCTATAGCTAAGCTATATCTATATCTATATCTATATCTATATCTATATCTATATCTATA
>JAAGEH010000026.1:2644928-2655707 GCA_011751065.1 Lasiurus cinereus
TATCTATATCTATATCTATATCTATATCTATATCTATATCTATATCTCTAACCACCTTAAATCTTGGAAGAAAAAAACAGATGATAGCTATAGCTATAGCTAAGCTATATCTATATATCTATATCTATATCTATATCTATATCTATATCTATATCTAATCATCTATCATCTGTTTTTTTCTTCCAAGGTTTAAGGTATTTAACATATCTAACTAGAAACAACTTCTTTTCTTAAAACAGGCAAACTGCAGACCTGAAGGAAGCAATGAGAAATGGTGGTGGATGTGAGTGAGACCTTGAGTTTGCCAAGGCTCCACATAAGTAGAGGATGGCCATTGGCTATCATGACTGAAAACAGGGGTACGCTGAGTGTATGTTCTGACCCAGCAACTCTGGGGCGTAGGCATGCACATATATCACCTGCAGAGATATACTTGTCAAGGAGCCTGTGATGAATGGATGCTAGTGTGCCTCCGAAATCCATGTGATCAAACCCTAACCCCGGAGGTGATGGAATTTGGAGGTGGGGCCTTCAGGAGGAGGTTCGGTCATAGGGTGAAGCCCTTCTGAATGGGACTCATGTACTTGTAATTAGGGACCTCAGAGAGCACTCCTCTTCTCTCTCTATGTGAGAACAGGGTGAGAAACTAGTCCTTGCCACCCAGAAGAGGGTTTTCCCCAGAACCCTACTCTGCTGGTGCTCTATCTCCAACTTCCAGCCTCCAGGACCTGTTATTTATAAGCCACCCAGTCCATGGTAGAGATTACAGCAGCCAGAACACGGACAATCCTTGTGTGGACTCCGTGTGCTCACTGTCTCCAAGTAGAAGACTTTCTCGAGGATAAACTGTCACAGTCAGTAATGAGGATGCTTGATATCCTATAAGCATTGATGGTACTTCAAAATATATATTTGATGATTTCCTATCAATAGCTGCTATGGGCTATTCCAGTCATAGGCATGGTGGTCGTACACAGCTGAGCTCCAGACTTGACCTCCTGGGTATAAAAAAGTACCCCTTAATCCCTCCTTCTGCAAATGGGGGGTCTAATTATTTCCCTTTCACATAACTACAGGGCCACACAGATGGTTTCTCCATAAGCAGATAAAGTTTGCTCCTAAGTTACTTTCAACATTGAAGAAACCATTGAGTGATGCTGCGAGTTAGGGGCTCTGCGTTCTGGGCCAGGGGTGGGTGGGACCCAGGGACTGTGCTGACATAATGGAATGATGTAGCTACTTTTTATGGAGTGAGGACTGAATGACATATACCCCAGTAATAGTTCTACAATGTTACTACTGGAATCCTCATAACCATTTATGGAGCGGTTGCATGCAAAACATTTTATAAAAGAAAAATACTAACGTTGAGAGTTAAGATAACTTGCCCACAGCTGAATCTAAGCTTCCCAAACCTATTTTTGCTCTTATCTCATTATTTACTTGTTGACACAGTATTTGGAGATGTTAGGCTTGAGCAAAAGATCACATGCCTGTTTATCCACAATTATTAGTAAGAAAATCAGATGAAGAAAACTAGAAAAACGAAGGCTGAGGTAGGCAGAGTAGGGACCACGGATTACCTCACCCTTTGCCTCCATTTGTTTCTCTTGGTTACCAGGGATCAGGAAAGAAAGGAAACTTTAGGCACATTCCTTCCTGATGATGGGGGCCTGGCCTTCCCTGTCCCTCCTGACACAAACCAGTGAGAACTTTTGTAGAGTAGCAACAGAGGGGAAAATAAAAATAATTTCATTCCATAAGACAGATAACCATAGTCCCCATCTATATCTATAAAAGGCTAATATGCTAATTGTCCAATCATCAAATCAGTTGCTGTGAAGCACACTTAGGGCCAGGAGGAAGACAATCAATGCTGGAGCTTCTGAGCTGCAGTGAGTTGACAGCAGTGGTTCTCAGGTGATGTACCTGAAACCAGGGAGGAGGGATCCCAATTCTTTACTGGGCCATGTGATTCCACCTTTGTCTGTGGGTTATGGTGTTGCTGGGGCACTGTCGGCCCCAAACTTATTTACTGTGTCTGCGTTCCACCCCCTGTACAACAGCAGAGTACCCTCTCACAGTCCGGGACCCCTCGGGGGATGTTGGAAAGCCAATTTCGGCCTGATCCCCACAGGCCTCCACCTGCTGGAGGGACCCCGCTGACTGTGCAGACACTAGAGTGGGACCATTGGAGGTGGGCTCCAGGGCGTGCCCAGCCTGTCTAGCCCAGTCCCGCCCCTCTGGTCACCTTCTAATGAATTTCCTTTCAATGTGCACAAATCTGTGCAATGGGTCACTCATGTTAGTATAAATGCTGCTTTTAGTACACTATTGAAGTAAATAAAGGTAAACTATTGCAATTTATTTGCACACATTGGGTTGGAACATATTAGACCTGTGACATACGTTTATTTATCTCAAAGTACATGGGTGTTTCATTTTTATTTATTTTTATTTATTTTTATACATTTTATTGATTTTTCATAGAGAGGAAGGAAGAGGGTTAGAGAGTTAGAAACATCAATGAGAGAGAGACATCCATCAGCCGCTTCTTGCATGTCCCTTACTGGGGATGTGCCAGCAACCAAGATACATGCCCTTGACCGGAATCGAACCTGGGACCTTTCAGTCCTCAGGCCGACGCTCTATTCACTGAGCCAAACTGGTTTCGCTAAGGGTGTTTCATTTTTAAAAGTCTGTGACCTCTGATTCACTAATCAATGTGACATAAGAAAACGGTGCAGTGATATGCTGGGTACGTCACGATCTTTTATCTTTGGCAGATAAGCTTCCTGAGTCTCAGTTTTCTCATCAGCAATATAGGGTGAACCTCATACTATGACCCAGAAGGTTTCTGAACATGAACCCACAGTGCACCAACTACATACACTGGTCATAGAGCAGCTGTGGGAAGCTGCAAAGCCTTATAACTTGCTCTCTGACTCAGTCCAAAATGAAAGAACAAAAGTAAAAGGATAGAAAGGTAAAGCAAACTCCTGTATAAGAAACATCCCGTCACTAGATGACAGAAAAGTCCCCAAAGGCAGAACAGCACCATCGCCCTGGTCACAGGGGAAAGCCACCTTGTAGGTGAACCCCTATTTTACTCTTGCGTAGAGTCTCGCACTCAGAAAACACAACATTCGCTGTCCGGTCTACCCTTCCCCGGGGCCCTGTAGCACTGGCCCTGCCTGTCTTGTGGAAAGTTCTATTCCAAACCCTCGCCTGCTGCCACACCTGTTGTACGAATTGACTGAGCACTTGATGAATCGAGCAGTTTTGAGTAAATTAAGACATGACGTCATGTCATTGCCGTCCAGGAAATACCAATTGGACAAGTTCCTTGTTCTGCAAACATCGCTGCCATGTCTGGGCTGACACTTAACAGACACTGTTGTATATAATTATAGAATTCAAATGAAGATAACAACTAGGCCGTCATGGATGATTCAATAAAACTTGCAATCAGATGCTGAAGACGTTAGAGAAGTTCACCTATCACTGACTAGACCAGTAGTTTAATATGGGTTTGACTTTATAAATGCAGGGGGATGTTCTGACCCCCACTCCCGCAGCTAGCCCAGGTCACCCCGGGAATGAAGCTCGCAGTCTCAGTCTGAAGGAAACATGGTCCATGTGCCACCCTTTGGTGAGATTACGGAGTTGCAAATAATTATTGCTAATCTCCACATCCGGATACAATAGGGATGTTCCTAGCATAATGCGATAACTTATATTATATAAAGTTAGAAATCATGGTTCCTTTTAAAACCAGGGCTCAAATTATGCAATACAACTATCAGACACATATCCATAATTAATTTTCTTTCAGTGTGCACGAATCCGTGCACTGGGTCACCAGTGTTAGTATAAATCCATACATTTTAAATGTTAGGAATTACATTTCTGTTTTGGAGCTTGGGAGCTTTGGTGTAAGAAGGAGAGATTTTTTAAAATATGTTTTATTGATTTTTACAGAGAGGAAGGGAGAGGGATAGAGAGCTAGAAACATCGATGAGGGAGAGACATCAATCAGCTGCCTCTTGCACGCCTCCTGCTGGAGATGTGCCCGCAACCAAGGTACATGCCCTTTACCGGAATCGAACCTGGGACCTTTCAGTCCACAGGCCAACGCTCTATCACCTGAGCCAAACCGGTCAGGCCTTTTTATGCTTTTTAATGGCTATTGCACAAGTTCATTTCTGGCTGAGAAAAACAGGGCCAGCGACACTCCAAGCCCTGGGTGCCCTTTGTGTCCAAGCTGGCAGAACCTGTACCCTCTGAGGCTACCCTGCCCGCCTGGTGGAGGCCTGGCCTGAGGAAGAAAGGTGAGACCCGCGTTTCTTGCCTGTCCCCCTACCCCAGCGCTGAAGCCTGCCCCCCGGAGGAGCTGCAGAGATGCACGGAGCAGGCGCGGTTGGCGAAGAAGAAGGATGGGTCTACTTCAGGGGCCATCGCACCTGGGTGCAGAGCTCCAGGCGAACTCCAACCAGAGCCATGGACACACACTCACAGCCGTCCTTCTGTGGGAAACCCCCACTCTGCTCCTTCCCCAACAGGGGGTTTTTGCCCCCTCTCCCAGGGCCCAGGAGGTGCTCTGTGAGGAGGGGGGGCTCTGCCCTCTGTAGCCAGGCTTCCTGGGGAACTCCAGGCCCCCCTTTCCCTCCGAAGGAGAAAGGTTTTTGGGAAAAAGTTTAACGTTTCCTAACTACAGTGGTATCTCGAGATACGAGTGCCCTAACATATTAGATTTTTGAGATACGAGCCGTCGAGCGAGTGATTTTTTCTTTGAAATATGAGCAGCAGTTGAGATAGGAGTCATCAGCCGGCTGCACAGGACCCACCAGTTTACCGGGACTCAAGTGTCTCATAGTTTCCCACGCCTCAAGGTGACGGAACGAATTAAACTCCTGTCTCTAGGTACCACTGTATTGCCATCCTCGCCCATCCAGTCCCTCTGCCCCTTGTTGCTTGTTGCACCCCTATACCTAGCGGAGTTCAGATCATCCCCACAGCCAGAGTGACTGTGGAAAGCCACATGCTCCATGAACTTCAGCTTTGTCTTTAAATTTCTTTTGTATTTCTGAGTGTTTTGTTTTAAATATATTTTATTGATTTTTTACAGAGAGAAAGGGAGAGAGATAGAAAGTCAGAAACATCGATGAGAGAGAGGCAGCGATCAGCCACCTCCTGCACGCCCCACAGTGGAGATGTGCCCGCAAGCAAGGTACATGTCCTTGACTGGAATCGAACCTGGGACCTTTCAGTTCCCAAGCCAATGCTCTATCCACTGAGCCAAACCGGTCTCGGCATATTTCTGAGTTTTCTGATGGCCATTTTCAAAAGGACGCAAAGCTTGGTTCTCAGTGCAGGGAGCCCAGGACCTAAACACTAGTATTTACTGGAATGCTACAGCTACGTTTTAGCACATGTTTTAAGGTAAACTATCCCTCTAAGATTATTTAAAACGGACAACAATACTGGAAAGTTCTAGTGTATCAGAAAGTCTGATTCAGTTTTCCTGGCCAATCAATTCAAATCAGCTCCATCCTAAAGAAGAAATCTTAGCATTGTGCGGAACCACCAATAAATCCCCTGGAATTGCGCCCATCCAGGAAAGAACATTCGCCTGTGCTTTTGAGAACTATCAGATGAAATTAGCAGTCTCTGCATCCAACCAATTTGATCTGCACAAAAAAAACAAACAGTAACCCTGGCGGGACAGAATACAGCTCGCCAATATTTGGAAAAGATGCCTTCATGTGAAGCTGCAGAATTTAAAACAAAATCACATGCGCCATTGAGTGAAGAGTAAAAATAAAACATCATGTCAATTCGGGAAAAATCATAATCTATTCTCTTATTATTACCTGGAAGTCACACCATCTTGATGCGTCAGGCCATCTCGATGCTTTTGGATGCAGACAGATTCTAAATAAAGTATCCTTTACCTTCACATACATATATTATGTATTACAACAAATCTTTGGCTGTACATGCAATTGATTTCCTCAATTCCACTTGAGAGGTTTTGTTCCTGGAAAACATATGAATGTGTCTTGGTAGGTAGAAAGCAGATGTGATTTCTGGAAACTAAGATGATTGTGTCTAATTACTTTCAAAAGTCCAGTGACACGGGGGTAGTGTTCTCTTTGATCTCTCTTCCATTTTGTTCTGGGAACATTGATGAATGTCCTTGAATCCGTGGTAAGAAAGATTTGAAAGTTCCAATGATAGAGCTGGTTTTGTTGTCACTGGTGCATGTGGCCTGCAGAAGTTCAGCTGGCTATGTTGTTGGGGACCCTGATTTAATGAGAACATTGTAAGCCCTCTGAGCAATCTTAAGTCCATGGGGTCAGCAGTGCTGAGTCTCTGAGGGATTCACCTCTAGAGAGAGGTGGACACAATTCCTTTGAGGTTCAATATTGTATTTGGAGATAAAAGTGCCTGATAGATACTGGGTCAAAATTGTCAGGTGAAAGTTATTCCGTCGGCAATGGAATAGCACAGCGACGAAGAAGGCAAAATTAGGTAAAATACCTCCTTGGAATAAAGGAGTTAAATTTGAACAAAATTAAGGCTAGAATTGGAATTCCTTCTAAGTGATCATTTTTAAATCAATAACAAGCTTTACTTTTGAAGTTAGCCCAATCAAATATACATATAAAATAAGAAATATAAATACTATTCTGGATTCACATTGGCCACTCTCCAGACTCTGTTATAAAATAAACAAATTTCGCCCACCTTAGCATGGCTCAGTGGTTGAGCATCAGCCTATGAACCAGAAGGTCACGGCTCAGTTTCCGGTTGGAACACATGCTTGGGTTGCAGGCTCGATCCCCAGTAGAGGGCATGCAGAAGGCAGCCAGTCAATGATTCTCTCTCATCTTTGATGTTTCTATCTCTCTTTCCCTTCCTCTCTGAAATTAATAAATATATATTAAAAAAATAAACATACATTTTAAAACTATTTTAAAGGATCAGTTCATCATGATTATCCCAACTATTTGATTATGTCAAGTATCAGTAAAAGAACTCTGAATGCATGTGACATGGGCTATACCTCAGTGCTTTTCTGAAAACACAGGCTTACTGCTTATCTTAAAGGATTTTGCAACTTTTTCTTGCATCAGTAGAGATATCAGTAGCCCACGATTCTCTCCCTGGCCTTTCCCTTGGGCTGACTTTGCTTCTTTGCCCATAGGCACCTGGATTAATGAATCACCGGAAAGCATTCTTTGTGCATTCCCTGTTGTTTTTCTTAACAAAGAAATTCAAAGGATTAGCAAAAACTGATGTCGCCATTTGTTTTAGTGGGGTTGGCTATGGAGGATTCCTTTCACTGTGGAGCCTACCATAAATTAATGGCATGTGAAAATGTGTTGGCTAAGTGTAAAATTGGGTGGTTTAGCATCAAAAACCAATGGGGACTGGAAGGTGGAGGGTGTGGGTGAGCACTCCTATACCTTTGAAGACTGTTTTTGTCCCTCCTTGCTAACAGCACTCTGCACACTTTCAGGGAATCTTTCCATGACTTACACTCACTTTTCTAACAGCGTGAGAGGGGATGGAAGAGACGGTGCTGTGTGCACCCTCTACATTTCAGAAGGCTTCAGAGTGTTGGTACTGATACAGACTCAATTATTCCCAGGTAATCCTGTGGCCCCCCAGCCTCCCCAAAAAAGCACCTGGGTTTGTATTGTTTCAACCAGGAGGTCAGGGTTCAATTTCCGGTTGGGGCACATGCCTGAGTTGCAGGCTGGATCCCCATTATAGGCATGCACAAGGCAGCCAGTCAATGATTCTCTCTCATCATTGAGGTTTCTATCGCTCTTCCTCTCTGAAATCAATAAAAATACAGTTAAAAAACAAACATACAGCCGGAACCGGTGTGGCTCAGTGGATAGAGCATCGGCCTGCGGGCTGAAGGCTCCCGGGTTCGATTCCGGCCAAGGGCATGTATCCAGGTTGTGGGCACATCCCCAGTAGGGGGCGTGCAGGAGGCGGCTGATCGATGTGTCTCTCTCTATCCCATGAGGTGTAACCCATGTCACATGCATTTAGAGTTCTTTTACTGATACTTGACATTAGCAAGTCTTTGCACTCATCAGAGAGAGTTTCCAACTCTCTATCCCTCTCTCTTCCTCTCTGTAAGAAATCAATAAAATATATTAAATAAATGAATGAATGAATGAATGAATGAATAAAAAACAAACACACATTCTAAAACTATTTTAAACGGCCAGCTATTTTGGATTTTGTTTGACTGTTGCAGCCACAAGGCGCCCAGGCCTTTGAAGGGTGTCTACCTCATCCGCTCACTGGCCCCTCAGAAAGGAGGAATAACCCCAGAACAAACCCAGATCCTTTGACTACAAGGTCGCAGCCACACTTTGATGGCATTCCACCTTCTTCATCTGAGAAAACCCTGGAGCCTGTAGAGCAGCCACATGATGGCTTTGTGCCCAGGATTCTGTCCCTGTCCCTGCCATGTACCCAGATGGGGGGGTCACTCTACTCTGGGACTCCCCGTTGATAGCGGGGCGGAGCAGAAAGAGAAACAAGGGCAGCAGCGAGGGCAGGAAAAAGCCGGTGGAACCTGGATTCCGGAGAGACTCCTGTCCTTTCTCCTTTTGTCCTTTGGCTTCCAGCGGCTCCCTCCACGCCCCTGTGCTCCCCCCTTCGATGCTCTGTGAGGCCATAAACCACAGGGACATTGTGAGCAGCTAATCGAGTGGCTGAGTGATTGTCCTTGGCCGGCTGCCCCGCGATGCCGGAGTCAGAACACTGACCCTTTGCTCAGCCAGCACAAGAAGGCGGAGCGGGATACATTCTGGGTGTCTGTTAGAACATGGCATACTACTATAGTTTATGGATTATTCGTACCATTGTTCAGATTACATAACCATGGTTAATATTTAGGGAAAAGTGAAGTTTTAAAAAAACAGTTGCGATCATTGCAATTCAAAGGACGATCACTTGTTGTTCACTCCGGTATTCTAATATGTTCATGTCATCGGGGCCAAATTATTCCTATTATGGCTTAAAGCATCCAGAGTTCAACTGTTGAAGCTCATCTGATGTTTCGTCTCAAAAGTATGAAACAGAAGCTAGAACCTTCCAAAGATGTAGACGCTTACAGGGTTGCCAGAAACTACTAGTAAAGTGAAGTGATTTGTTTTACTTGAATTCTCTCAATCATTTCTAGTTCCTTCTAGAGTGAATTAACACTGTTTCTCACAGATTGCCAAAGCAATTCCTTGCTTTACATTATTTTTAATCCTTTCCTAGGATATGGTTTTGAGAGAAAGAGGGTAGGAGAGATAAGGAGAGTATATGTGTGTGTGTGAGAGAGAGACAGACAGAGAGAAACATTGATGTGAAAGAGACACATGTTAGAGAGAAACATCAATAGTTGGCCTTCCATATGCACCCAGACCAGGGATTGAGCCCTCCGTCTGGGTAGGTGCCTTGCCAGGAATCAAACCAGAAACCTTTCCCTGGATGGCAAGACTTTCCAACCAACCCAGCCACACCACCAGGTTAGGATTAGGATTAGGGTTAGGGTTAAGGTTAGGGTTAGGGATAGGATTAGGGTTAGGGTTAGGGTTAGGGCTAGGGTTAGGGTTAGAATTAGGGTAAGGATTAGGGTTATGGTTAGGGTTAGGGCATGCCTTATTTTCTTCCCTAAATGTCTTCATTTCAAGGATAATATTAAACATTGTTTTGAGTTGAATACATTTGGAAAGAAAAGAACAGAGTAATTGCCACGGATGACCTTCCCATGGCCAATATCCGCTCCAGCATAAGACGTGCCTTGACAATGACTCAAGCGCTACAGGCGGGTGAGGAACACCCACAGACAGCGCCTGACTACCCGGCTCCTGGGACTGAGTCCACAGCCCCTGGGGCTGAAATGCAAACTCCCTGCAAGGCACATGGGCACCCTCTCCTCTTCTGTGTGCCGGCGAAATTCTCTTTGCGTTTAGTGCTTTGAAGTCTCCTGCCTCTTTTTTCCTTTTCCCCAGGGCTGTATCATGCTGGCGCCACATCAAAGTCCCTTAGAAAGAATAAAGCAGAGACATCAAATATCAGAAGCGGCGCTCAGAGAGCATCATCAGCGCAGTGCGGAGGCGCTTTTCATGTTTGTGTCTGGTCAGGGGACAGGGCACGCTGCTCAGATCCACGTGGACAAAGGCGGCCACCGGACGAGGGCCCTGGTGGGCCTTTCATCACTAGGTGTTTGGAGCCTCTCAGAGTGAACAGTCGTCACTGGGTGTTTGGTGCCTCTCAGAGTGCACAGTCCTCACTGGGTGTTTGCTGCCTCTCAGAGTGCACAGTCCTCACTGGGTGTTTGGTGGATCTCAGAGTGCACAGTCATCACTGGGTGTTTGGTGGATCTCAGAGTGCACAGTCATCACTGGGTGTTGGTGCCTCTCAGAGTGCACCGTCTTCACTGGGTGTTTGGTGGATCTCAGAGTGCACAGTCCTCACTGGGTGTTTGATGGATCTCAGAGTGCACAATCATCACTGGGTGTTTGCTGCCTCTCAGAGTGCACAGTCCTCACTGGGTGTTGGTGCCTCTCAGAGTGCACAGTCATCACTGGGTGTTGGTGCCTCTCAGAATGCACAGTCATCACTGGGTGTTTGATGGATCTCAGAGTGCACAGTCATCACTGGGTGTTGGTGGATCTCAGAGTGCACAGTCCTCTCTGGGTGTTTGGTGCCTCTCAGAGTGCACAGTCCTCACTGGGTGTTGGTGCCTCTCAGAGT
>JAAGEH010000026.1:2658290-2693572 GCA_011751065.1 Lasiurus cinereus
CCCCGTTTCTTTGCGATCATATCCCACACCTCGCACTGAAGGAAGCAGCATCATTACTCCTCACTCATCAAGTGCCCACTTCTGATTTCTCCGGTGATTTCTCTCAAATGGAAAAGATATTGATTTCCGTGGGGGGGAAATTGCATATCCTTTCCCAGGAGATGTTTAAAGGACTCATCTCCGCGCGTGCGTTAGTCTTCTTCCTCGGTTCTCCTCTTCCCGGTGATTTATCTGCCTAATAACATGAGAGATAAAACACTGTCTTCCCATTAATTCGAGAGCGGTTCATGTGTGAGCATGCCTTGTCACTAATCGCCTGGGGTTTCCGGGGTCCCGCTTTGAGTGGGCTGAAACCGGTTGGCAGGTAAGTAATGAAGGCCCGGAGCCACACACATGTACACATGGCAGGTCTGCTCCTTCCACGTGTGATTTTCCCCTAACTGCTCACGGCTGCAAATGCCTTGTGCGTCCTGGATGCCTCGGCTTTCCAGTGAACACACATGGCTTTTGTATGTGTGCAGACAGCACTGAGGAAGAGAAAGGCCACCGCGGCCAGGTGCAGGGAGAAATAGCATCCTTTACTGTGTGCGGACAGTTTCATTCCAGCCCAGGAGAGGACCTGGCTTGCCTGAGCAGAGCCTGGAACATCCGAGACTTTTCCAGAGAGTCTCCAGGATGCAGGAGGGCTGGGGGACCAGGATGTAGAGAATTGGGGTTCACCTGCCCTGCCTTTACCCCTTTGTCTTATCGCCTCATTAATACAGTGAGGAATTACATTACATAGCTGTAGATGGATTTATTCTATTTTATTTTATTTTGTTATTTAATTTAATTTATTGTATTATTTTATATTTTATTTTACTTTATTTTATTTTATTAATTTAATTTAATTTAAGTTAATTTAATTTTATTTTAAATACGTTTTATTGATTTTCCACAGAGAGGAAGGGAAAGGGATAGAGAGCTAGAAACATCGATGAGAGAGAGACAATGATCAGCCGCCTCCTGCATGCCCCCTACTGGAGATGTGCCCGCAAGCAAGGTACTTGCCCTTGACCGGAATGGAACCTGCGACCCTTCAGTCCGCAAGCCCAAGCTCTATCCACTGAGCCACACCAGTTTCGGCTGTAGACGGATTTTTGAACATAGCGCCTTCATGGGAGTGACACAAATGCCTTGAAATATGCAGACGTTTTCACCCGAATATCTGCGATGCTGTTTAGAAGAACACATGGGAACTTATTTTGTGTTAGCTGTTCTGTGCACCCTTACACGCTGACATGCTAGTGCAGCCCTTTCCCGCTCTCGCACATGGAAATGCTCTTCCTGACCAGCCTGACCCCCTGACCCCCGCTGCTGCAGGCAGGACCTCTATGTGTTGCCAAAGAAAGAATGGCCCAGTGTCTCCTTAAACACACGCAGGCCGTGCGATGTCTGAGCTCCATCCTGTGCTCACATCCAGCTCTGTGAACTCTGGGCCTGCGGTTTATTTATTTTTGTTGTTGTTATTGTGGTTATTTCCCTTGAAAAATGTTGTTTGCAGCCTTTCTGCCCCTCACAGTTTGGCGCCGGCTGTAATAATGATGCCCCCCAAAACAAGTCAACAAGGAGCGAATGGCAACAGCATCCTTCACCCTCAAAGGGGGGTTGGAGGCCTCGGCAGGAATTCCCTTCTCCTCCTGGGCCTTGGAATGACCTTCACCTGCAGACGTGACCTGTCTGTGGCCGGCACGGCCCCTGATGCAGAGGTCAGTGTCAGAGGACGCACCTGTCAGGGTGTGGCCGCCGGGTCAGCCCTTGGATGCTTTCATCCCCAGGAGACGGGCGCTGGAGGGCGATGGAGAAGCAGCTGAAACAGCCTCAGAGGGATGGAGCGTGTCTGGCCCTGTGTCCCGGTTTGCGGCCAGAAAAGGGAAAGGGGGATTGAGAGCCAGAGCAGACTTCATCAGGGAAAGACTTCTTGCCCAGCCAGCGTGGCTCCGTGGCTGAGCATCGACCTATGAACCAGGAGGACACGGTTGGGTGCCCGGTCAGGGCCCATGTCCAGATGTCAGGCTCTGTGCCCAGTGTGATGTGTGATGCTCGCTCTTATCAGTGATATTTCTAGCTCCCCCTCCCGCTCCCTTCCTCTCTGAAAGCAATAAAGACGTATTTTAGAATAAATAACTAAGAGAGAGATTTATGTAAAGCAGTAAGCTGTGTCGCTCTTATGCAAAGCCACTCTGCACTTGTTTGCAGCCATAGGTGCCGCTGGTGCCCAGTCTACAGAGCTGGTCTGCAGACACCTGAGGTGTGGTATTCTTGTTGTTTGTGTGTGTGTGTGTGTGTGTGTGTGTGTGTGTGTGTGTGTGTGTGTGTGTTTTAAGACAAAACTCGTTTATGGAAGTAAGATGAGTATTTCAGGCCCCATCCCTGCTTGGAACAGCCAGCAGAGCAGGGTCCTGAATCTCCTCTAGGAGCATGTACACGTTTCTGCCCTCGGCTTGGCGGTATTTTTAACCATCTTCATCGATGATCTTTATTTTTTTTTAATAACCCCCCCTACTAGGAATGTGCCCGTAACCAAGGTGCATGCCCTTGACCGGAATCAAATCGGGGTCTTTCAGTCTGCTGGCCGATGCTCTATCCACTGAGCCAAACCGGTTAGGGCTATTTTATTGATTTTTTACAGAGAGGAAGGGACAGGAATAGAGAGTTAGAAACATCGATGAGAGAGAAACATCGATCAACTGCCTCCCGCAAGCCCCCTACTTGGGATGTGCCTGCAACCAAGGTACCTGCCCTTGACCGGAATCGAACCTGGGACCTTGCAGTCCTCAGGCCGATGTTCTATCCACTGAGCCAACCTGGTTTCAGTGAATGATCTTTATTTTATTTTTTTTTAAAAATATATTTTATTGATTTTTTACAGAGAGGAAGGAAGAGGGATAGAGAGTCAGAAACATCAATGAGAGAGAAACATTGACTAGCCGCCTCCTGCACGCCCCCTACTAGGATGTGCCCACAACCAAAGTACATGCCCTTGACTGGAATCGAACCTGGGACCTTTCAGTCCTCAGGCCGACGCTCTATCCACTGAGCCAACCCGGTTTCGGCGAATGATCTTTATTCTGACTCCTCGGGCCAGCTGAGCTGCCAGGGACCTGGCTACCTCCTTCAGCGATTCACTCTCCAGCCAGAGCGAGCTCTGAGGAAGGACTTCTGTATCTGCCATGATGGATGTATCGTGGCCCGTTATTTCAAGCCCGACTGAGCCAGCATGGCATGGTGACTTCTGTCAGGGTCTCCACACTGTCACATGGCCAGACCAATGGAAGGTCACCAACCCCCTCCTGCTGTGGTCGGGGCGATTCGGTTTTGAACTCCTGGAAGGGTCCCTGCCTTCCATTCAGAAAGGCCGCTGGCCCACATGACATGCCTAAGCCCTCTCTGCTTTTGAGATAAGCAGCATCTTTCATGCCACCCCTCAGTGCTCAGCTACCTGAGGTTCATCCACGAGAACCCTGATGCTTTGGTGAGGGAATCCGTCGGAAAAGACAGATGCCAGCCCCTATGAGGCCTCTGCAGCCGTCTCCTGTGGACATCTCTCTCTTTTTTTCCCAAAGGAAAGTGTCCTTGAGGCAATGGCCACTGACCTGGATGGAAGTCCCCCACCTCCATGAGCAGGCCGGGTCCTCTGGCCGCTAGGTGGCAGTGTGGCCACACACTTACTCCAGGCCCTGCTCCTGCAGGGGAGGGCTCCCCCAGGCCTCAGGCCTGGCAGCACCTGCCTAGTCATGTCTCCTTGACCCAAAGGACAAGCAGAGCATATCGGCGCGACATCTGGACTCTGTACATCCGACTCCGAAAGTTCCCCTTGTGTTTGCTTTCCCTTTCAAAGGAAACACTTGAAGACATTTCCCACAGGGTAGACCCCGTGTCATGCAGCTCTTGCGAGTATTCTGCATTCAAAATGTGCATTTCGAAAATAGTCCTAGAAGGACAGACAAATGAAGAACGTGAGAGATGAGAGTTTCTTGTTTCGGAAGTGGGATTGCAAACTCACGAAAAAGAAACCAAGCTTAAACTGGTTTCAGAAAACATTTGAAGAGTAAGCAAGCATATATAACTCCATTCTTGGAGTCTTTTCAAGGGTTTCATTGTGCGAATAACTTCATGCATCGATTGAAAATAGGTTCTCTAGGAGAGTTTCCAGGAATGATTATGTTTAGGAGGATCCATTAGGGTTTAGTGGGGTTAGGAATACATGGTAGATGGTTATCAAGCCTCTCCTAAAAATATCCTGGTTTCTGAACTATCCGGGTAAACTACTGGATGCCGGGGTAAGGAAATTTCCCATATTGCTGGCAGACTGCCCCGTGCTGGGCTGTCTTTCTCACCTTCTTTGACAAACAAAGTGCAAATCTGCAATTCAGAGGGAGAAAAAAATCAATAGAAGTATTTCCTGCGTCTGAGCCCTTTCATTGCATTAAAATAAAAGAAAATAGAACCCAGGTCCAAATAGGTACACATCTGACTCAGCATCTTTGCAGGTATCAGATATGAACATGCTTATTCATTCGGCCGCCTGTGTGTTTTTATTCTTTCTGGAGAAGCTGGTGTAGGAAAACCTGACAGAAAGACTCAGGGGCCTCAGCCAGGAGCGGAACCCAACCTTCGCAGTCCCTGGAGGAGGAAGGACCCAGGACCCCCGTCCCTCCCTCAGGTCTCGCAGGCCTCCTTGCAGAGGATCCCGCAGAGCAAGGGCCATACCAACCAGGGCGCCTGTGGTGAGGTCTCAGCAAATCTCCATTCTGTCCCCTAAGAAGAACACCCACCCTCAGGAGACCAAGGTGTAGAATGCAGAGAGAATCAATGGGCAGAAGCTGGGGCGCTGTGTATGTTGGGAGCTGCCTACAATACTTGGGGACTCATTTCAGTCAACGTGGGAGGCCACTGGACTTCCTCCATCCTGTGTGTGATCAGAGTGCATGACAGACTGTGAGATCCAGAAAACTAAAGCTTGCTCTTGATTGGCCCTTTTTGAAAGGAAGCAGTGATCTTCTAGGATTCATGTCTTCCCAGACATCACGTTTTGTCTTTTCGTATAGTCTCCTCCTCCTCCTCCTCCTCCTCCTCCTCCTCCTCCTCCTCCTCCTCTTCCTTCTCCTTCTTTCTTATTTTTTTCTTCTTTCTTCTTTCTTCTTCTTCTTTTCCTCTTAAACAGATGGGCAGGGGTCAGGCAGGAGGGAAATGGGCTTCCCTGGGAAGTCTGATCCCTATTAGGTTTTCTGGGAAATAGCGCTTCCTTTTTGCTCACAGCGCCCCCTGGTGGTGGAACGGAAGGAACGCATGTGTGTCCTGAGAATATATGTAATGACCTGTTTGAATCCTGTTGAGCCCATTGCTTTTGAGATGGGTTTTATCAGGACCCGCTTTCTAGTTACGTGGACAACAAGACCCGTTCTTCCACGCCTGCCTTTGTCACTAGGTCAGGCTTGAGGGAGGCATGTCACTGGGTCAGGCATGAGGTGACAGGGCAGGGCCAGTGTTGGTGCAGCTGCTGTTTCCTGCTCTGGCTGTCAGCGGGGCAGGCAGGACCCTGGAGAGCTCCTTCTTGGTGATGGCTTTGCTCAGCTTGCAGGGGGGTGACAGCCATAAGGTCCCCCCTGGAAGGTGTCCTGTTTCCCTGGGGGACAATTTGATCCTAGGGGACGCTGGCTGCAGCCCAGAGGAACATAGAGATGGGGGCTACATGCTAGATGGTCTCTCTTCTGCATACTTCACCGCTCCGTCATGTCAAATCCATGCCCCATCAATTGACTTTTCCATATTTTAATTCCCCACACCAAATGACAGGGCCACCTCTCTGGCTTGTCATATATTGGCCTTTTCTATAGACGTCCATTATTTATCTGCATTGATGGGATGACCTTCGTCATCTCTCCGCTCGCTGTGAAAGATTTAAGTCTTCCATACGTCTAACCTGGCTGCATCCTTCCCCGCATTAATTAGAACTATCGCTCTCCTGTCACGCAGGTATGAATTGTGCTTCCTTTCCTTTTGCTCGCCTCGGCCTTAGATCAAGACAGCGTTATCCTTATAAGACACCACGATTAGCCTTCGTGGTACATCCTCGTGAAAAAGGCACTGATTTTTATCCGACTAAAATGTAATATATTTCTATTAAGGTAGGCTTGCTCTTACCACCTTGAGGATATTGTAAATGCCAATTCATACTTGTCAAGCAGCGCTTAGAAACATTGGGGAAGACGATACAATGTAAAGTTGATGAAAATTCTCTCTCTTTTTTTTTTCTTTCTGGCTTTGAAACAACCATTATAACATAGCTTTGATTTTCTCAGTTCACTGCAGGATTTCACAGTACTAAAAAGTATCTTTTGAACTCTCTCAAATGTCCCAGACTTTACAGGGAGGAAGAAAAATAAAGCCGTATTCATTGTGATATGAAGTAAGTGTAGTTAGGATTCTGAAAGAAAATGACTCCAATCCTTTCATAGGCAATTGGTAATTTTTGAGCGCAAACTCATCCACTACTATCCACTCTACAGCAAGCTTTGATGACACTACGAAGTGTGTTCTGTGCGTGTGGAGTGGAGGAGAGAAGCAATGAACTTGAGTATGTCCTCAACTCCATTAGTCCTGCCTGGATTTCCAAAACCATAAAGTCTGGGTCAAATCAGGTAAAACTAGGAAGCAGGACCAGTCTGGTTGTTTTTCCTCTTCTTCTCCCTCCTCCTCTTCTTCCTACCCCCCCTCCTCCTCCTCCTCTTCCTCCTTCTCCTCCTTCTTATTCCAGAGAGGAAAAGAGAAGGAGAGAGGTGGAAACATCAACTATGACTGATCAACTGCCCTCTGCGTACCCCACACTGGGAATGGAACCTGTAATCCCAGCAAGTGCCCTGACCCGGAATCAAACCATGACCTCCTGGTTCATGGCTACATGCTCAACACTGAGCCATGCACCGGACAGTATGGTAAAATCTTAAAGAAGCTGTAAGATCTTCAACCTGAAGCCAGTGGTGTCTTCGCTGCTCTGCAGTTGTGTTTTTAGTTTTTAGGGGACTGTGTTCCTAAGCGTTTTGCGGGCCTTTTCATGTGATTTTGTTGCATAATGAGCATTGTCTTGTCTCAAGGTTATCTGGTGACTTTATGCTGTCTGCATATTAGCTTCTCTGATCACACTTGCTCCAAAGATTTTCTACCAGTCCATCTCTTCTTCTCACAACTTCTCTATGAAATGGCTGAAGACAGCCAAGACCGGTTTGGCTCAGTGGATAGAGCATTAGCTTGCAGACTGAAAAAATCCCAGGTTCGATTCCAGTTGGGGGCATGTACCTTGCTTGCGGGCACATCTCCAGTGTGGGGCGTGCAGGAGGCGGCTGATCGATGTCTCTCTCTCATCGATGTTTCTGACTTTCTATGCCTCTCCCTTCCTCTCTGTAAAAAATCAATAAAATATATTTTTTAAAAAATGGCTGAAGACAGTGAGGTACCAACAATGAGAAGGCAACATGTATTATTTACAGAAACAAATCAATCACAAAGTGAAAACAAAATTTTAAATTTCCAGCGAAATTGCACTTTCCTAAAGACATGAAAATAAACCTGGTCTCTTTAAATAAAACTTGATTCGGAAGATGGATCGGTTTCTGCTCTGATGTAAATGTCAGTGTAAGGTTCTAAAATCTCTAAGGCATCCGCTTGATCTACCTGATGCTTCGAGGAGTTCAGAGGCTTTTCTGACTGCATCTCTGGGGACTTTCTGGGACCCGGGGGGTGGGGATCAGGCAAGCAACAACAGCCCAAAGCTACTTTAGCCGAAACCGGTTTGGCTCAGTGGATAGGACATCAGCCTGCAGACTGAAAGGTTCCAGGTTCGATTCTGGTCAGGGGCATGTACCTTGGTTGCGGGCACATCCCCAGTGGGGGGCGTGCAGGAGGCGGCTGACTGATGTCTCTCTCTCATCAATGTTTCTAACTCTCTGTCCCTCTCCCTTCCTCTCTGTAAAAAAATCAATAAAATATATTTAAAAAAATAAATAAAAACTCTAACAAGAAAAAATATATATTTTATCTGAGACTGGTTTGGCTTGGATAGAGCGTCGGGCAATTCCGGTCAAGGGCACGTACCTTGGTTGTGGGCACATCCCCAGTGGGGGGCGTGCAAGAGACAGCTGATTGATGTTTCTCTCTCATTGATGTTTCCAGCTCTCTATCCCTCTCCCTTCCTCTCTGTAAAAAATCAATAAAACACATATTTAAAAGTTAAAATAAAAAGCTACTTCGAGGGGTCAGACACCATGCACATCAGCCTAGAAATCAACCATCTCAGCTCCGGCTTCGGTGACCCTTGCATTTGTGTCTGGGAACTTGGTGGCCAGATCTCTCTCATGTTACCATGGAGAAGAGCACAGCGACTTAGGTCTAAGCAGGTGTGGCCGCTTTTCCTGTGGCCATCGTGACCCTTCCCGTGTAGCCAAGGTGACGAAATGCTGAGCTATTGCCCCCAAATATCCCTGGCACTTCAGGTGATGTCTGAAAAGAAATTGATTTTTTTATGTACCCACAATGCCCATCGGCCTTAGAAGATTTAACGTGCATCGCTATCCCCTCTGGTGCAATGGTATTCTCTCTTGGGCGGGGATATGGCGTCTGTAGAAAATAAGCAAAAATAGACAAAAAATAGTGCACTAAAAACTATCTCTGTTTCCAATTTAGTGATCAGGAGTAATCTAGTTACTCGCAAAGCATCTGGCCTATTCATTGGATTTTCATTTTGGAGAAATTTGGTTATGTGAAATGTGGTTATATTAAATTCATGTTAAATCTGTCAGCCCTGTCGAATGCTACCATAAATATTTTATTATTTTTTTACAAGAAATATCATTCCCTCCCCCCTGCCCTTCACTTTCGCGGAGATCCGCCTCGTTAGCCTAAGATGCGGGTTTCAAGGGTGACAAAATGTCATTTACTAATAAATGGCCCTCTCAAATCATGTCTCCAGGGTTTACTATCAATAATTTAGAAATAATAATATATTTATAACACGTACCAGAAGTAGGATAAAGTTATTTATAAATGCTTAATAAATGTTTGATAATGCTTTTGCCATCTGTGCTATCAGCGATAAATAGGTGACGATAGATACCATAGTTGAAAACGAATACAGCGGTACCTCGAGATACGAGTTTAATTCGTTCCGTCACCTTGAGGCGTGGGAAACGATGAGACGCTCGAGTCGCGGTAAACGGGTGGGTCCTGTGCAGCCGGCCGATCCGCGCGATGACTCCTATCTCAACTGTTGCTCATATTTCAAAGCGAAAATCGCTCGCTCGACAGCTCGTATCTCAAAAATCTCCTATGTTAGGGCACTCGTATCTCGAGGTACCACTGTATTCAGTAGTTATGGTTATTCCATAATGGCTTGGAAAAAGTTGTTAAAAGAGTGAATTACATAATATTGTAAACTAATTATGACAAAATATGTAAGCTTTGAAATAGTTTGTAGGAATTGTTAGGTTATTATAGCCAATGACACTTTAGTACTATTGATTTGGGGTGCATAGAACCCAATACATTAAAACACAGTTTCTTTTAGTCCTAAATTCTAAAGCAGCGATTGCCAAACTTTGATTGGTGATGTCCTGAGATGCTACTGTTTTAGTAAAAAAATGGGGAGATGGGAGGGGGGGCTTGCTGGGTTGGAGCAGGCTGAGAGATGAATGAGGGACCGTGCCAGGAGCCAGAGATGCAGCTGACACTGTAGATTCTGTGACATGTTCGTTCATCTTGCTTCTAATCCAATCACTGCCAAAGGAGAGAAGGAATTTGGGATTGAGGATTCACTGGAACGAGTACACGTTGGGGCCTAAATAACCATGAGTGCATATGCAAGCACCTCACACTGCTCTGAAATCACCGGCCGGTCCTCTCAGTGATTTTCAGAGAGAGGGGAAAAGAGAGGAAAGCCAAAAAGCAATGTGAAATATCCATCATTGTCTCCTGTACATGCGCCAACCATGGCTGGGGCCAAGGAGGAGCCTGCAACCAAGGTCCATGCCCTTGACCTGAATCCAGCCTAGGACCCTTTGGTCTGCAGACGGACACTCTGTCCACTGAGCCAAACCAGCTAGGGCCAGGAATACATTGGGCTAATGTAGTTTACACTTGATCACTTTAAAAACAGCCACTTTTACTTTTTCTTTAGTACAGGTTTTTTTTGTGTGTGTGTTTTTTTGTTTGTTTGTTTGTTTGTTTTGCACATTTTTTATTTTATTTTAAAACTTACTGTGTTTTCCAGCCTATAAGATGACTTTTTAAACTAGAAAAATCTTCTCAAAAGTAGGGCCTCATCTTATACCTCAGGTGTCATCTTACAGGGCGGGTATATCGCAAGCTCTATATTTTAACTGGAAAAGTTGGGGGTCGTCTTATACGCCGGGAAATACGGTATGGGATGTTGTTTTAAGGAATAGAGGCGTTGGGATGATTGAAATGAAATGCCTTTGTGTTGTGAAAGTCAGCCACCGTCTGGAACATCTGGAACATCGTGGGAAAGTGACTTACCCTCTCCTGGAAAAGAGGGGCCCTCATTCCAGCTCCTCAGGTCACTGCGAGCAGTGAATGAATCATCTATCAATTAATTATCTATCAATTAACAGCGCCCCTAGCGTGTGTCCATAAACCCGGAGTCCTGGAGTTTCCCTAAAACAGCAATCAATGGGAGGCAGTGCGGAGGCTGATGCTCCCGCAAACACACATCGATTTCTGATACATCACCCGGCGGTCGCTGTTCACTTGTCCACAGTGGTCATCGCTGGCCTCTCCCTCGTCCCCTCCTCGCACCTGCTCTGGTGCTGCTTCTGGAAAGCTCTCATGTTGGGGAGGAAATGCCACGGGCTTAGGCTTTTATGTCTGGAGATACTTGTTCTCCTGATGAAAGTAGACTAATCGTGTAACTATTGCTTTTTTTTATTATTAATTTTTTATACATATCTCCCCATTGCCCCCCTCCCTCCCAGGCATACCCCAACCCCCCAGTGTCTATGTTCATTGGTTATGATTATATGCATAGATACAAGTCCTTTGCTTGATCTAACTATTGCTTTTTAAATCATTGTAAAAGGCAGGCCATATCAAAATGAGCAGTTCCAGAGATTTCATTTCCTTACAAAGTAAACCTCATTGAATCACCCAGCAATATAATCTGTAAACATTCCTGCAGAATAATCCTTGCTATCTCTCCGGTTTATATCTCAAACCAGTCTCTTTGAAACGAAATCGAGCATTGACAAAAACCAGGGAAAGAATGCTTCAGGCTGAGACCGGTGTGGCTCAGTGGATAGAGCGTCGGCTTGCGGACCGAAAGGTCCCAGGTTCGATTCCGGTCAGGGGCATGTGCCTTGCTTGCGGGCACATCTCCACTGTGGGGCGAGCAGGAGGCAGCTGATCGATGTCTCTCTCTCATCAATGTTTCTGACTTTCTATCTCTCTCCCTTCCTCTCTGTAAAAAATCAATAAAATATATTTTAAAAAATTATATTAAAGAATGCTTCAGGTCTGGCCAGTTAGTAGTTAGCATTTGTGAAGCAGATGGCATGAAGCCTTCGGAAGAGTGGTCTCTGCCGTCTGAGGAAGATGACCTACACAAGCAAGGTGTTTGCTCGGAATGCTGTCTGTGATCCTCAGGTCCCCGGATATTCTTTAGGACATGATTGCTGCAACGAGTGATTTGCCATAAATAGAATATGGGGTGCCTTATGGCATCGCTGTAGAGTTGCTGTTTAAATAGGCAGTGAGATGGAGTGGCATGCAATGTTTGCTTCCCATTTGTTCCTGCCCAGCACCGCATGGCACTGATCACAGGGCAGGGAATGTCACCGGGACTTCTCAAGGTAGTTTCCAACTCCGGTTTGGTCCTCACTCTACTGTGAGGTGGCCAGCCAGGGGAGACACAGAGGAATAATTGCAAAACAAAAAGAGCGTGTCTATTCCACGCACCCATATATTTGACATTGATATATTTTTTATAAACTATTCTGTCTGTGGCAAGTCAGGATTACACTGGGCTGTTTTTGTCCTGTGGTCTTCAGGATGAGGGTGGACTACCTTCAGGATGATGGTGGACTACCGGGGCTGCTGGTAAACCTCAGTTGGCCTCAAGCACATTCGCATAAAAGTCGGGGTGGAAGACTGTACCAGACGGGAGTGCCCGCTGTTATTTCTTCCGATTGTGATGAGCTGAGTCCACGGTCTGCCCTTAGACAAGTCACCGGCATTCCTTAGTGAGATCCATTCACTTATGATGGCCGGGGCTGTTCTGAGGACACAGCGGCCTTGCTGATCTTATATTCCGGTGAGAGGATGGGGAATAAATTGGTACATGAATGTTTAAATGAGATCATTACCGGCTGCCACAGGTGCCTTGAGGATGTAGGCTCGCTGCTCTGAGGGAGAAGAAAAAGGGTGAATCTCTTCCATCCTCATGTTTCCAGAAGGTAGCAATGGGAAGCAGGTAGGATCAGGGAAGACCCAGTGAGATCCCAAACCAGGGCAGGTCATGGTGTCTGATCAGTGCCCCTGTCCAGCTTGTGGTAGGCACTGAGGTCATAGTGATGGGAGGCGTTGAACATTAGAAATGAAATCTCAAGAGGAAATATTACAATAGTGTTCCTTCCTTATTACTCGGAGGACTGTGTGTCAATGAGGGACCAACCTTCATTCTCTGCTAAGGAGAAGGATCGGGATTCAGGCAGTGACTACACACCCAAAACCTTTGTTGGTGATGCAATTAGGAACCATGGATACCACCTGTTATTCTAGTTCATGAAATTATCCGTTTTTTGTTTTGTTTGTTTGTTTGTTTATATTTTATTGATTTTTTTACAGAGAGAAAGGGAGGGAGATAGTTATAAACATCGATGAGAGAGAAACATTGATCAGCTGCCTCCTGCACACCTCCTACTGGGGTTGTGCCTGCCACCAAGGTACATGCCCTTGACCGGAATCGAACCTGGGACCTTTCAGTCTGCAGGATACCGCTCTATCCACTGAACCAAACCAGTTTCGGCCAATTTTACAGTTTAATGTTACTTCGTAATGTACTTAAATCCAGTATAATAGAAACACGTGCAATTTTTCATCTCCCTTCATTTCCTCCTGGGGTATTTACGTTCTTAAAGATTTAATAAACACTAATACAGAAACCAAGCCATGTTTCTCTAACAGCGGGACTCATACCCATTTAATTTAATCTCCGAATATATGATTTATCCTTAAAGAGAGAGCCTGTTAGAAAAATATGGAAAACATTGTTCCTGGCCATATGTTATTGTAAAACAGCATGTTTGAATATTTCAAGACACTACATTCGGTCCAAATCGAAATCGGCTTTCTTCTTCTGTTGACAGTAGGGAGCATATGCTGGGGAGAGGAGCCATAATTAAGCAGGAAGACACACGGGGTGTGTGTTGTGTTGGGTACGTGCCATGTATGGGGCGTGTAAAATGTGAGGCCAAGAGAGAGGAGCCCCCAGCCACCGTGGTGATGGCGAAACGCCAGCCCAGCATATGACCTTATGTCTCGCAGTATGGTTTTGCCATAGGAACATGCCCTGATGATGAATCATGATACCGTGAACTATAAGAATATCTCAGCCTGGCCACTGTGGCTCAGTGTTTGAACGTCCAACTGTGAACCAGGAGGTCACCGGTTCGATTCACAGTCAGGGCACAGGCCCTGCTTGTGGGCTCCATACCCAGTGTGGGGGGTGCGGGAGGCAGCCAATCAATGATTCTTTCTCATCATTGATACTTCTCTCTCTCTCTCTCCCTTTCTTTTCCTCCCTCTGGAATCCATAAAAACATGCATTTGTTTTGTGTGTGTTTTTTTAAGGAAAACTATTTTAAATCATTTTCCTTTGGGCCCAAACCAGAAAAGTGAAAACTCTACAAACAGACCTTTCCTTTCTCTTTGCGTGTGAACCAGTTTGCTTTACGTTGTTTGCTGAGCTTTAAAGGCTTTGGTTGGGGGTACAGTTTCTCTACCAAATGCCAAGGCAGAAAACTGGAAACTCACAGGCAATCTGAACCCATCAGAGAAGGACGGACAGGGAGTTAGACCTAAAACCACACCATCGTGAGCTGAAGAAATTTGTTTTGCTTCTCCAGTTTCAGGAAATTGATTTGATCAGCTGAAGTGCTTAAATAAGACAGAAATCTTACTCCAAGGATCCCTGGGGCTTTGCAAAATGAGGCATAAAAGCAGAGCCGAGCAAATTTCAAATTTTCCATTTTCTCTTTATTATCTAGAAATGTTTTGAGAAAGGGACAGAGAGTGATGTTACCTTTTATATCGGGGTGTTGATTTAAAAAGTTGGAAAATGGCATAGGCGAATGATGTCTTTCAACAAGTGTCTTAAAATATATACTGTGTGCCCAGCTGGCGTATTTCAGATGCTGAGAGTTGACCTATGAATCAGGAGGTCATGGTTTGATTCCCAGTCAGGGCACATACCCAGGTTGTGGGTTCAATCCCCAGTATGGGGCATGCAGGAAACAATCGATCAATGATTCTCTCTCAGCATTGATATCTCTCTCTCTCTCTCTATCTCTCTCTCTCTCCCTTCCTCTATGAAATCAATAAGAACATTTTTTAATGTACTGTGTCAAGAGAGACATCCAGGGAGAGAAGATTTTTTGCAATGAGTGCAGGAACCAGCTTCAGGAATAAAATACCACTGTTCCTCTGACATAGTAGATCAGTGTCTTATAATTCTGACCAGGAATGACATGGGGTAGAGCTGAGTACACAAGTCTTTTAATAAAACTAGATCTACTCTAGGTTGCAGAATATGTTTATTATGTATTTATGTTCAGTTGTCAATGATCAGCGTTAAATTTGACAGGATCTGTGGCCATCACCATTGATATGGGATGACTACTAACTCTAATATGACTTGACCTGAGAATGTTAAAAAAAAATGAAAACTTATTATAGAACCTTATGTATCTGAGAAATCAGTTATAAAAAGAATCAGAGGAAAGTATCAAACCTTACTGTATTTTCCGGCATATAAGATGACTTTTTAACCCAGAAAAATCTTCTCAAAAGTCTGGAGTCCTCTTATACGCTGGGTGTCATCTTATGGGGTGAGTATATCCCAAACTCTATATTTTAACTGGAACAGTTGGGGATCCATGAGACTGGTTTGGCTCAGTAGATAGAGCGTTGGCTTGCAGACTGAAAGGTCCCAGGTTCAATTCCGGTTGGGGGCATGTACCTTGCTTGTGGGCACATCTCCACTGTGGGGTGTGCAGGAGGCAGCTGATCGATGTCTCTCTCAACGATGTTTCTGACTTTCTATCTCTCTCCCTTCCTCCCTGTAAAAAATCAATAAAATATATATTAAAAAGTTGGGGGTCGTCTTATACACCCAGTCATCTTATATGCCGGAAAATACGGTATATCTTATATAATAAAAGGGTAATATGCAAATTGTCCCCTGGACCAGGAGTTCTACTGGACCAGGGGGCAGAGCTGACTGGGGAAAGGGGGTTCCTGGGAAGTTGGTGGGATGGCCCAATTGGCCCTGATCAGAGCAGGCCAGCCAGACCCCACTTGTGCATGAATTCGTGCACTGGCCTCTAGTTGTACTATAAAGAGGGAGTTTGTCTAATGCTCTAGCAACAGACAAGAGTCCAGTGGAGGAAACCATTGCACCCTAGGGTAGAGATGAGGGGCGGTTCTTTGTGGGTGTGATAAAGTGGAGTGGCAGTAAGGGATGTCTGTGAAGAGCAGGGAAGAGGTGATCAGACCTTTGGTGCAGGCGAGTGACCATGAGGGGAGTAGTTATTAGGTTCAATTTTCCCTGGAAATGGTGACTGGAAGGTCAGAATTTCAGAGAAGAAAGGTCTGTGGTCACTGCTTTCAATCCCACTTTTCAGAGGGAACCCCCACAGTGCTCCCAGTGAGGGGCTGACTCAGACACGCGTGCCTTCAGAACAAGCCCGAACCGGAATGGAACTCGTTGACCTCACGGCTCACTGCACTGTCCACGCGGGGAACTGATGTGAGAGATGCAAGGAGCTCTGTTTACTGTGAGGCTTGGAAAGCTGGGGAAGGTTCTGCAGGAGGCAGGAGGAGCGCCAGTGAAGAAAGATGCTTCAGGCTTGAGTGGGGGCAGGGCTGAGCACTTCTGTCAGACCCTGTCAGTCAATGCAGGAGCAGTGACATCTGCTCATGGACACAGAGCGTAATGGCTTATGAAGGGGACTTTCAGAGCATTAGAGATGCACTCTTTTATTTAGGGGATGAGCTAGTCGAAGGTAATTTCTATACCTGAGGTACCAATGTCGCCACCCACTACAGCAGTGATTCTCAACCTTCCTAAGGCCGCAACCCTTTAAGACAGCTCCTCATGTGGTGGTGACCCCCATAAAATTATTTCCGTGGCTACTTCATAACTGTAATTTTGCTACTGTAATGAACTGTAATGTAAATATCTGATAGGCTGGATGCATTTTCATTTTTACAAATTGAACATAATTAAAGCATAGGGATTCATCACAAAAACAATATGTAATTATATATTGTGAAATATTTATTTCTAATGACAAATACATGAAATGTTGTCTTGAATTGTGGTGTAGCATGGGTAACAGTCTTCCTAGGACAACAGTAAACTCCATGGCTACACTTTGCTACACCCAGGAGCGGTGTGTTGGTTCCTAAGACCATGGGAAATAGGTGTTTTCCGCTGGTCTTAGGCGACCCCTGTGAAAGAGTCGTTCGACCCCCAAAGGGGTCGCAGCCCACAGGTTGAGAACCGCTGCTCTAGAGAAACTGGATTCCTTATGTGTTCGGGTACCTCCCCACACATCTGCATCCTGCCTCCTTCTCTCTCAAAAAGTAGGCCGTGGTCTGGAAGAAAAACCATCTGTGCATCCACAGGAGCTCAGGACATCATGGGAGAGAAGTGGGGGCGTGGAGAAACCTGAGACCTTTTCTTCTTCGGTTTCCTACCTGGTCCTTGCCAACACCCTGAAATAATAACTCCTCATCAGCAGAGGGAATGAAATAATAAGTAGCTATGCACACTGCAACACCCAAAGAACATGCAAACGGTACGACAGGTGTACCTCGAGATACGAGTGCCCTAACATAGGAGACTTTTGAGATACGAGCCGTCGAGCGAGCGATTTTTGCTGTGAAATACGAGCAACAGTTGAGATAGGAGTCATCGCGCGGATCGGCCGGCTGCACACGACCCACCAGTTTACCGAGACTCGAGCGTCTCATAGTTTCCCACGCCTCAAGGTGGTGGCACGAATTAAACTCGTATCTCGAGGTACCCCTGTACTTGGGACTCGGATAAAATTATAACAAGCAGCGCCTGGCAGAGGGGAGCATCGGCAGCTGCTGCCCAGGGTTCCTTTCGGGAAACCGTGTCCTGGGGCAGCATCCTCATGGCAGGTGCCTCAGAGAGCAGGTCACTGCACAGCGATGCTGCCGTGGGCATGAGAGTTCCCGTCCACATCCCACGATGCCAGGCTCCGGAGCTGCTGACGCATGGGCAGTGGGTGCTGCCTGCCCTGCTCCGTATTCCCATGTGGGGTGCAGCTAGGGGAGAACTGGGGTGCAGGCAAGGAAGAGAAATGCAAAACTCCCTCTCCTGTCTCTGCCCTGTCCTGGGCACAAGTTGTTCCTGATCAAAGCCCCACAGCGGGAACTGGGTGCTTCCCATGGGCAGAAGGCCAGGAAAAGAAGCAGGTAATGCAGGAAAGAAGTGAAGGGGCCAGTACATTCCGGGGAAGAAGCTGGAAAAAAAGGGAGACATCCTTTGGGCAGATCAGCTGCGGTGGCCTGGCCAGGGAGGAAGTAGGGCTGTCATTGTGCACATGCGGTTCTATTTCACATTTGCTTTCATGCCGCTGCTGCCGATGGGAAAATGCACTTTCCTGGGGAACAGAGGGGGACATGGTTCCTTCTGCAGTCGCCGTGATTGGCCTGAACGTTTCCAGGAACAGGCCCCCGCGGGAGAACGGCGGCGGAGGCCGGTCTAGTTCAGGCAGCAGAGTCCAGGCCTTGGCCAAGCAAAACACAGCTCGCCAGTTTGGTTCCAGATGTGCACGGGGAGGGGAGCAGTTTGTAACGTTTCGCCGTTTCTAATAGGGTGTTGGATTCATGCAAGGTCAGCACAGGCATTTGAGACCTAGCGCCTTGAACATGGATTTTTTTGAAGATGAGTTAAAGTTATGGATTTTATCGCTGCCAGGGTTTAGGGGCATTTTTTTTGTGAGCACGTAGGTTATTCTATGTAATTCTTTTTTTTTTAAAATATATTTTATTGGTTTTTTTACAGAGAGGAAGGGAGAGGGATAGAAAGTTAGAAAGATCGATGAGAGAGAGACATGGATCAGCTGCCTCCTGCAAGCCCCCTACCGCAGATGTGCCCACAACCAAGGTACATGCCCTTGACCGGAATCGAACCCAGGACCCTTCAGTCCGCAGGCCGATGCTCTATCCACTGAGCCAAACCGATTTTGGCATCCATGTAGTTCTCTGTTAACGCTACAGCGCATGTTACACAGCACACAGGGACGAAAACTTGAAGAAAACCTGGCTCAGACAGTGCGGTGGGCAAAAACAGGTTAAATGATCGGCGATCATTCCATAAAGTACGGACGTAAGTCAGGTTATGAAATAATAATAGCAGTCATAATATGACAAACAATACAGATGACACAATGATTAATAGATATAGAATGTAAGAATCAACTAACTCCGTGTTTCACATATGACAGTGAACTTGTTTTTGCCAGTCCTGATAGAGTAATACTAGAGGCCCGGTGCACAAAACTCGGGCATTCAGAGGGATCCCTCAGCCCGGCCTGCACCTGCTCGCAGTCCAGGAGCCTGTGGGGATGTCCCACTGACAGGAGCAGCCTCAGCCGTCAGGCTGACATCTTTATCACTGCTGTGGAGGCGGGAGAGACTCCCATCACCACCTCTGCCCTCGCCAACTATGAGCCCGGCTTCTGGCTGAGCAGAGCTCCCCCTGTGGGGGCACACTGACCACGAGGGGGCAGCTCCTGTGTTGAGCGTTTGCCCCCTGATGGTCAGTGCAAGTCACAGTGACCAGTCGTTCTGCCATCTGGCCAAAACCAGCTCTCTGACACCCGCCGAGGGGTCCCAAATTGTGAGAGGGTGCAGGCCAGGCTGAGGGATCCCTCCAGTAAAGCCATATCCTATATAATAAAAACCTAAGTGTAATATGCTAATGATAAGCTAAGGCTGCTCAAACACTCGCTATAATGTGCACTGACCACCAGGGGGCAGATGCCCAACACAGGAGCTGCTCCACAGTGGTCAGTGCGCTCCCACAGGGGGAACGCCACTCAGCCAGAAGCCGGGCTCAGGGCTGGCAAGGGCAGCTGTGGTGGTGGGAGCCTCTCCCGCCTCTGCAGCAGCGGTAAGGGTGTCTGACTGAGGCCTTAGGCCAGGTCTAAGCTATCAGTCGGGCATCCCCCAAGGCCTCCTGCACTGCAAGGGGGAGCAGGCCAGGCTGAGGAATGCCCCCGAATGCACAGATTTCATGCACCGGGTCTCTAGTTACTATACAGAGTGGCCAGATGATGATGATCTCTGAATGCATAATAATATACATCGTTATACATTATAGAAGGACATATACTGAGTGTCCAGATTATGATGATCTCTGAATGCATAATCATCTGGCCACTCAGTGTGTATCCTATATAATAAAAAGCTAATACAGTGGTACCTTGAGATACAAGTTTAATTCGTTCCGTAACCTTGAGGCGTGGGAAACTATGAGACGCTAGAGTCGCAGTAAACTGGTGGGTCATGTGCAGCCGGCCGATCCATGCGATGACTCCTATCTTAAATGTTGCTCATATTTCAAAGCAAAAATTGCTAGCCTGACGGCTCATATCTCAAAAATTTCGTATGTTAAGGCACTGGTATCATGAGGTATCACTGTATGCAAATTGTTCCCTCAACCAGGAGGTCAACCAGCAGGAAGGAGGCCGGTCAACAGCCCATGTCCCCTCCCCCTTGGCCAGGCTGGCCGGACCCCATCCATGCACGAATTCATGCACCGGGCCTCTAACATATTTGTATATACGTTAGAGGCCCGGTGCATGATTGGCCAGATTATTATGCCTTTAGAGATCATAATCTGGCCACTCTGTGTATAATATAATTAGCATTTAAACACAGTAGCCAATGTTTCTTAGAGGTTGCTAGGTGTCTTGCCTTCTAGTGAGCCTGAGAGTCAAGGCTATATTTGAATTTGCTAAGTCTGGCAATTTTACTTATATTTGGGGAAAAAATAAGTTTATAGAACTCTTTCCAGATCACTGAGTCTGTAAGAAAAGAGCTGGGACAAGAACTGAGATCTTTTTTCCTCCCAAGCCTATATTTTAACCCCTATGCTATAATTTAGCGTGCTCCAGTGAAACAATGCAGAAGTTCAACGTGCAGAAAGACAATGACAGAGATGACAGGCAGAAGTTATCTCCTGGACAATGACTTGCGAAGACTCTGAGAATGAAGAAACGTGCCGTTTAGTTGTCTTTGAATTGAGATTTGACATATTTACGGTGTCTTTGTGGAAGGATAGGTTTCCCTTCCACTTGATTTGAATAGACATTGAATAAGCACAGCTGTTTCATTTTAAATCTGGCACACACAGGAACATGCCAAGTTTCCAAAGAGAAGGAGGAGGAACTCCTTTGAAATCAATGGAGCAATAGAATACAGTTTCACCAATGTTGAAAAGAAACAAGTTCTTCCCAGAAGCCCCACTAGTCTGAATTCTTATAAGCAAGAAAGAACTTCATCATCTGTTAATTGTTCATTGTGTGTCCACGCTAAGACCAGCAGTGCGCTGCCTGTGGTGGAGTTAAACGTGTGATAAGGGCCCACAGGAAACTCAGGGGAGGCATGCCCGCAAGACAACAAGGGAATGAGAGAGTAGGGGTATAAGATGAGGACCCCCAGTCTACCTTTATTTTTTAATTTATTTTTAATATATTTATTGATTTTTTACAGAGAGGAAGGGAGAGGGAAAAAAGTCAGAAACATCGATGAGAGAGAGACATAGATCAGCCGCCTCCTGCACACCCCACACTGGAGATGTGCCCGCAACCAAGGTACATGGCCTTGACCGGAATCGAACCTGGGACCTTTCAGTCCGCAGGCCGACGCTCCATCCTCTGAGCCAAACCAGTTCCGGAGTGGACAGTCTACCTTTAATTTTACGCTCTATCACTTGCCAGCAGGGTGTGTCTGTGATCAGCTTCCTCATCTGTAAAATGAGGATACTAGTCAGACTAGCTTCTTTTGGGGAATGCAATTGTAAAAACAAAACAAAACATAACAAAAAAACCCTGTCAATCTAGAAAAATCTTTCCACAAAGATAGAAGACGGGAAAAAGAAATTATTAGAGAATTCACAGTAAACCAAGTTGCACATCTAAGGTTAACCAATAAAGAGATCACAAAGACAGAGTCACCTCACCCTTTCATGCCAGCAGGCAGAAAATCCATATACACATTCTCCAAATCAAAAATAAATCCTCGTCAAGTAAGAGTACTGGACAGCACCAGGGGTCACAGCGAGTTTAACCTAAACTCCTCAGATAACCGGGTTACTACCTTTGGTAGTTCACTGGCATTCTTCTCATATTTTTATAACAGGGGCTGGCTTGGCAGATTGGAGCGAGGTGGCCACTGAAGTTAGGCACCTAACTTCTCACAGAACCTGGGAGATGGGGGTTAGGTTCCTTTTAAAAAGATGGTTTTTAAGTCCTTAAAAGTATATATATCCCTCGCTCCCAAAGCTGGAGTGAGGCATATTTAGCTGTTCTCACTCATTTGTGGAATATACTGAACAACACAAACTGATGAACACAAATAGATCCAGAGACAGAGAAACATCGAACAGATTGTCAAACTTCAGAGGGAAGGCAGGGGAGGGTGTATGTGTGTGTGTGTGTGTGTGTGTGTGTGTGTGTGTGTATAAGAGATCAACCAAAGGACTTGTACGCATACATATAAGCATAACCTATGGACACGGACACTAGGGTGGTTAGAGCATGTGCTAGAAGGTGGGAACAGCAGGGAGAGCTCAATGAGGTGCAAAGGAGACATATGTAATACTTTAATCAATAAAAATTTTAAAATTAAATAAATAAATAAAAGTACTTACATACCTATCAATGAGGGGTTTCATGACTGATTAACTATTTCTTTCTTTGCTCCCTGCATCTGAAATCACGTTGAGTATAAAGATCATAGTTCTTGCCAGATGGCCCAGTTGGTTGACGTGTCGTCCGGTTGTCCTGTACACCAAAAGGCATCCAGTTTGATCCCTGGTCAGAGCACACACCCAGGTTGTGGGTTTGATCCCCGGTTAAGTGTGCACAGGAGGCAACCGATTGATGTTTCTCTCTCTCTCCATCTCTGAAAGTCAGTAGAAGCATATCCTTCGGTGAGGCGTAAAAAATGAATAACAGTTCCACCAGCAGGGCACAGTGGTCGAGTGCCCACCTATGAACCAGGAAGTCACAGTTCCATTCCACGTTGGGGCACATGCCAGGGTTGCGGGCTAGGTACCGAGGAAGGGATGTGCAGGAGGCAGCCAGCCGATGATTCTCTCCTCTCATTAATGTTTCTAGCTCTATTTCCCTCTCTTTACCTCTCTGAAATAGGTAAAAATATATTTTTAAAATGAATCATAATTTAAAAAGACCAGGATTGTGTACTTGAGTCCTGGTTTTACTTGAGGGCCAAATGCTGTGTCAGGTGCTGTGCTCCATGGAGGCTGTTGGACTGAATTATACAGTTTGAAGCAATGGGGTTAAGAAGCATTTTCAGCCAAAATCGGTGTGGCTCAGTGGATAGAGTGTTGGCCTGCGGACTGAAAGGTCCCAGGTTCGATTCCAATCAAGGGCATGTACCTTGGTTGCGGGCACATCCCCAGTGGGGGGCGTGCAGGAGGCGGCTGATCGATGTCTCTCTCTCATCGATGTTTCTAACTCTCTATCCCTCTCCCTTCCTCTCTGTAAAAAATCAATAAAATATATTTTTTTTAAAAAAGAAGCATTTTCATTGTTGAGAATTGTTGCTCAAGGAGCAAAAGTAGTTTGAGAGAGTCCCAAGTAGGATTAAGGACAAATTGGACATAGAATGGGTTAAAACTCCATGGTTATCCATGTTTCAATCAAGAGAGTTTGGCAGAATGAGAATAGAATCCAAGAAAACCGAGAGTAGAGCTCATACAAAATTCGCATTTGTATGGACTGCACAGTAGAATGTTCAAGAACCAAGACGTGTGTTTTGAAAAAAACCCCAGCGTAACCCTAGCCCCATTCAAGTCTCTATTTACAATTGAAGGGAATCTCTGCAGTCCCTCTTCCCAGCAAGAACTGGAGGCAGCTCATTAAGCCGCCTCTAAATTGTATCGTATGAATATTTTATAAGGCAATTTTGTTCATCTAATCATCATATTGAGATAGATTAATGAGAAGAGAAGGGTCGGTTCGTTCCAGAGACCTGCGCCATTTGTCTTTGTTGTGTAAAGGGACTTTTCCTTTCCTCTGCGGAATTGGATTTCATTATCCTAAGGACAGTCATGCTTTATTCAGAATTTTCTGCCGATTTGAATGGGCGAATTCGGGGTTCGCTCCTGGCCATGGAGTCTCCCAGGAACATCTCTCTTCGTGTTGTCAAAATGTTTGCGCCTCTCCTGGGCAGAAAGCAAGGGTGCCCCGATGCCAGAGTGCCAGAGGCTTTGGCAAAGCAGGCATCCTGTAAGAGAGTTGGGGCTCGCTCCATTTTGACATGGATTTGTCCTCTGGGTGAACAGTCAGAGTCTTCAAGGAGAGCAAGCTCGTCCATATGCAAGCCGGCGTGTCTTCTCTTGTTTTGAATAATTCTGCATTGCCCTTTAAATGTTTCCTTTTGTTTTGAGTTAATAGTATAATGTTATATCTAAAAACCAACACACACACACACACACACACACACACACACACACACACACAACAAACAAACAAACAAACAGGAAAACAAACTAAGACGAATACAGAGGCTGTAAATGCATGACCTGGAGACATCAACAGGACTTAAATAAGAACAAAGGGGGGATATGCAAGAAACTTTATTTTCCAAAAAATAACAAGTAAAAACAAAATCTCCTCACACAGTACCATGTCTCCCTTTGCAACCAGAGACCTTGTCGAGTGTTCTACATAAACACCTACTTTTTTTTTTCTGGATGGGGATTTATCCTTCATGGGCTCATAGGCATTTTCTTTGAGATGCATGTCAAGTTCATGTGGTTGTATCGCGCTGTGTAATAATTGGAAGCTTTTTGCGAACACTTTTTCTCCATCACTTTTGGGATTTCGTTCTCCAAAGCACACTCCCCGGTCCACACTTCCAAAGCCCCGCTGTTAGAACTCGCGTGGGGAACCTCAGAGCACCCCCTCCCTCAGGCAGAAGGGACTCTGGCTGCTTAGTAATTGGTGGGACGTATTGTGTGTAAGTGCCCCTTAAGCTTAAAGAAAATGACACTTGTCGTATATAGGGTTTGGCAGGTCCCAACACAAACAGGAAAATGGCAGATGGTCTATTTAGAGTTTTAAAAGTAATTGCACATGGTGAGTATACCACAATAAATAAATAAATAAGTTGCATGTTTATGCAAAAACTGAGGAATACATTAACCTACTGCTATATACCATATTTCCCGGTGTATCAGACAATGTTTTAACCCAGGAAAATCTTCTCAAAAGTCGGGGGTCGTCTTATATGCCGGGTGTCATCCTCTAGGGCAGGTATATCCCAAACTCTCTATATTTTTTAAATATATTTTATTGATTTTTTACAAAGAGGAAGGGAAAGGAATAGAGAGTCGGAAACATCAATGAGAGAGAGACATCGATCAGCCACCTCCCGCACAACCCCCACTGGGGACGTGCCCACAACCAAATACATACCGTTAACAGGAATCAAACCCGGGATCCTTCAGTCTGCAGGCCGAAGCTCTATCCACTGAACCAAACCGGTTTCAGCCCAAACTCTCTATTTTAACTGGAAAAGTTGGGTGTCCTCTTATACACCCGGTCATCTTATATGCCGGAAAATACGGTAATTAAAAGGAATCTTGGGAAAATATGACTGGTAGCCTTATACAGTAGGTTATGGGGTCACTTCCACTTCTGTGAGTGTTAGTAGAAAGGTGTCTGTGGCTTACAAAGCTATTAACCTTGCTTATACTTTTTTATTATTAGTACGTATAGCCAAGACTAATGGCAAAGAGCACTAGAAAATAAGATTGTTCATGTGGCAAAAACCCATTTTCCGGTAAATCAGTGCACTCCAGAGTTAGCCACAGGTCTGATCCTACCCCACCCCCGTATGATGAGTTACATGTTGCAAAGGAGCATACAGAAACATATCTGCATCCTTTCCCTTTTGTATTCCTTTTGCTCTCCTCATCCACAACTCCTCAGCTCGCCCTCCTCTACTGGAATCATGATCCAATTTGACATGTCTGTATTTATGACAAATCAATGGCAGGAACTCGGAGAGACAGACAGGCCATGGGTGTCTAGAGAAACCCCTCGCTGCCTCCCTCTCTCACTGGAGAGGAAGCCAGGTTATGGCCCCAGAGAGCAGGGACCATTTAGCGGCCAATTTTCCATGAGGTAATTCTGGTTAGACAACAGTCGTGGGAAAACACTACCGGTTCGCACTGCAGGTGTTCCATTAAATGGGGGGCACGTGGGGTCTGGGTGATACTCTACTTACCCCAGGGCCTTCTTGCTGCCCAGTGTTTGGGTGCACTCAGCTATAAAAAAACACACACACAAAACCTACACAGACTTTGGTCATGGCAACTGGGATTTCCAATGCTGAGTGCTAATGCATGATTTAATAGTAACGCTATTTCCTACTGCCTCTGGGGCCGCAAAGCTTTTGTCTCCTAGCTCCAAGGTCAGATCGAGACGAAACCACAGGTTGTAAACCTCTGAGGCTGGATGGGTTCCATGAACAAGCCTGTGTGGTCTCTCAACTGCTACCACCAGGCTTTTATCCCCGTATCAGTAGAGAGAAAACACAGAAAGTCACCTGATTTCAGTTCATCCAGTATTTCTAAAAGATTAAAACAGGATAGCTTAGGCACAGTCCATCCTGAGGATAAAGGGAATTCTAATAGTCTATAGTCATTTTAATTATGCCTGTGAAGTCCTAGATACCGATACCCTACAGAAGTTTCCAGAAGCTAATTTTGTGGGAGTGATTTCAGTTGACCAGTTCTCTTAGATACTTAATGAAACTGTGTCCCATTGAAGTGTCTGGCCCAATTTTTTTTTTAAATATATTTTTATTGATTTTTCACAGGGAGGAAGGAAGAGGGATAGAGAGTCAGAAACATCGATGAGAGAGAAACATCAACCAGCTGCCTCCTGCACACCCCCTACTGGGGATGTGCCCGCAACCGAGGTACATGCCCTTGACAGGAATCAAACCTGGGACCTTTCAGTCCACAGGCCAACGCTCTATCCACTGAGCCAAACCGGTTTCGGCTGGGCCCCAGTTTTGATTATTTGTAAGGGCATGTGATTTTTCCCTTAGGGAAACTCATTATTGGATGCTACCCCAACCAACAAAAAAAATGAAACCAACCTTCCACTCTGAGTCAAAATTCCATCATCTTCTCCGTTTACGTGATCAATGGGCCAGTGAGGGTAAGAGAGGAAGGCCACTCGAAGCTTCTCCTGATGTGTAATTATTTTGGGGGGTCGCATCATTGCAGCGGGCTTCTGTGCCTTGCTGTCACATTACGCCATAGAATACAGCTCTGCCAAGATGGGCAATAAGGAAGCATATGAGGTACCAGAAATTAATTTCCTCCACGGTTTCTGAAAAAATGTCATTAGCCTAGAGGGTTAATGTCACAATTTCGTGCCATCATTATTTATCACCTCTCGGTTTGTGGGAAGGAATTAGAGTTATTAGCTATTAAATTATCCATGAAAAGCTGACACTCCTCCAGACCAAACAAACCCGGGGCGTGCTGGGTTTCCCAGTGTGAAACATCTGCAGCCTCAGCCAAGAGCTGCGCGCCGTCTAATTGGATTTGCGAGATTCATCTGGTTCACACGCTCTGCTATTCGAAACCTGAGAATTCGCACCCAAGTCTGCGCTTCCACTCTTCAAGTTTATTTAAAATGCCCCTTAACTGGAATGATCTATTTTACCGGGAGGGCTGAGTTTTAATGGATCCAAATCATTCCAGAACTACCTATGATGGCAAGGTTGGTCTGAGATCGCATGCCTGGCATAAATATGTACAACGTGGTTCTGAAGAGATTAGAGAACCATTTTGACAATGATTAGAAAGTACTGGGGGAATTTTTAAACGTGACATTTTTCTGCCAATCATAGAATCAAAGACATGTGTCCTTGCTAAACATGGGGGTGGGTCTCTGCTTCTTGATTATCTGAGGAGAAGAAGACAAACAACATCAACTTAGAAATGATTCGTTTTACCAGCTCGCCACATCTGTTTCTCCTCCGTGCCCTCAGAAGAAATGCAGGCCCAGGCAGGGGACTGAGGGGCTCTCTACATTATTCCCTATTTGGCATCTTCTCCAAGGAAAACCCACAAGATTGTCTCTCAGGCCTTTTCATCGCGGGGACACTGCGATTGAAAAGTTCAAAGAGGCGAAAACCGGTTTGGCTCAGTGGATAGGGCATCAGCCTGTGGACTGAAAGGTCCCAGGTTCAATTCTGGTCAAGGGCATGTATCCTGGTGGCGGGCACATCCCCAGTAGGGGGCGTGCAGGAGGCGGCTGATTGATGTCTCTTTCTCATTGATGTTTCTAACTCTCTATCCCTCTCCTTGTAAAAAAATCAATAAAATATATTTTAAAAAGAAAATAAAAATTCAAAGAGAAGCCTCTGAGATGTCCACTCCTGTCCCAGGATCTAAACCAGGGAACCGAGTGTTTCTGCCAGCTGTGCTGTATGTACCCTTCACCTTAACCTGGCATCTCCAGGAAGGAACCTCGTCCCACGGTCTCCAGGGGTTACGTTGACAACAGAACCCTGCTGCCCCTGCCTGCGAGGGGTCTCCAGATAACCAGAACCAACCACACTGCCATGTGGGACATGCAGATTTCACCTGCGGGTAGAGCATGCGCATTCTTCCTGGCTACCCAAAGAGGCCGTGTCTTATTCTAATAATCGTCAAGGACCCGTTTAGTTGAACTCCAGTCAACTCACAAACTCTCTGAGTTATTTCACATAATGAAAGATAAATTTCAGCACCATTCCATGAGCATATAACAAGTAAGTCACATATATGCCAAATATAAGTATACGTATGTAAATAAATAAGCTATGTATAGTATATATAGTAATTGATCAAAAAGGAACATAATTTTTCTTTGTCGTTATTTTTGTTTACAATAATAACGGTTTAAGTGACAAAAATGCATACAAAGTTACACCAAGAAAGAGAGAGAGAAAACCTGTAAAACTCCAACACACTGCAAAATCACTAATTCAGTTAAAGCATTTTTAAAAACTCGTTTCTTCCTTAGGACAATATAGATACAAACAGAGAAGGTAGGGATGTCAAGAACAGAAATCCAGTCTTATCAAGTGGGTTAAATAGGAACAGATGGAAGTCAGCCAACCAACCAAGTGTTCCTCAGCCGTGGGGGTCCCTGAGAAATGGGGGCCACTCATCACTACATGTGGGACATACCCTTCCAGCTCGGAGGGCTTACACAACCAAACCAGCCCGTACCAGGACATGCTTCCAGAAAGAGGCAAAGACCATCACTCCAGTACGATTTGTTCAGTGGGAATGCTGCGCGTGCAGGAGGAGGAGGTTTGTGGAGAAAGCATGGACTGAAAACATAGGTGGGGTTTCAGGGACAGAGGGAGCGGGAAGCTCTCCCCTGTGGGTCAGAACATGACCTGTAGGGAAGAAAGACAGGACCAAAGCCATGATGATGGAAGTGGCTGCTCTGGAGCCAGACTGAAAGGTTCCATTCTCCGACTCTCCCATATCCCTGCCCCTGCTGTCAGAATATGCCTCCGTAGACTGTGGTTTTGCAAAGATTACACCCCACATGTCTGTATTAGCCTGCCTGAGATGCTGTAACAAAAACCCCATGGACCGGATCGCTTAAACAACAGGAGTGTGTTTTCTCGCAGTTCTGGAAGCTGGAAGTCCAAGATCAAGCTGCCAGCTGGGTTGGTCTCTGGTGACACCTCTCTTCCTGGCTTGGAGACAGGTGCCTTCTCACTGTGTCTTCACAGACCTTTCTTCTGGGCACACACATCCCTGGCGTTTCCTCTTCTTTTTCTTACATGGCACAAATCCTGTTGGATTGGGGCCCCATCCTAAGGACCCCACTTAACCTTAATGACCTCTTGTAAAGGCTCTTTTTCTCAATACAGTCACTTTGAAGGTTAAGGCTTCAACATAGGAAATGAGCAGGTGGGTGGGCATATGCCATGCAGTCCAGAACACTGTCTTTGCGATGTGAACCCCAAGTTCGGAACATGGGACTGAGATGAGGTCTTGGAAGGGGGAGAAAATCCCCTCCTCCTTCCCATCTGATCTCTCACCGCTGTCTCCCAGAGCCATGGTGAGACTCAGGAACAGCTAAGGTTCTGGCTACTAAATTTATTAGTTGAAGGGTACATTTTTGGAAATGTGGCCTTCAAAAGAAAACAAGAAAGATGGCCAAATAAAATATCTGCCTAGTAAAAACTGATAGATAGTGATAACTAGAATTGGGTTTTTAACAGGCCTATACTTTCATCTTATACTTTCATTCTGGGTTTGCATTTCTAGCAACCCACTAAATTAAATGACGGAAACTACCATTAGAGTTGTAGTTTTATTTACTTTGTCCTTTTATTTTAATGCATCTTGCTTTTCCACTTCATTCCATTCTAAGAAAAGGGAGCAGCCTTTATCCCTTAAAAGACCTTCAACAATGGAGGGAAAGATGTGTATATTAACGTCTTTTGAAAATATTCTGGGCAACTCTAAGTTGAGTAACAACAAAATAGGACAATTCTGTTTGCTCTAGAAATATCCAGAAATGGTGACCGTGTGTATGTGTAATAAAAGCTCTGTTTTTGACCTGAACTTTTCTTTCCTTTGGTTTAATGGCTTGGTTTGAACTTTAAAAAAAAAATTCTTTACTGTTGAAAGTATGACATATGCTCCTCCACATTGACCCTTTCCACCCCATCCCCGACCCCCACCCAAACCTCTATCACCCTTTGTGTCCCTGGGTTTACACCTCTAGATATAAAAGCCTAAGCAACTGATGACCTGATGACTGGACGGTCGCTATGACATGCACTGACCACCAGGGTCAGGTGCTCAAGGCAGGAGCTGCCCCCTGGTGGTCAATGCACTCCCACAGCCAACCTCCTGTGGCTGGCCAAGCCCCGTGGTCCCGCCCCCTCCTATTGGGACTGGGCGAGCAGACCTGATCAGCTGGCCAAGGGACCCCCCATGCACGAATTTGTGCACTGGGCCTCTGGTATATATATAGCAATTCTTTGGTTGATCTCTTCCCAGCCACCCTCACCTTCCCTCTGAGATTTGACAGTGTGCTCCATGCTTCGACGTCTCTGGATTGATTTTGTGTCAGTTTATTTCGTGCTTTAGGTTGCACATAGGAGTGACATTTTGCGATACTTGTTTTTCTCTGACTGACTTATTGAGTTGAGCATAATCCTCAAGCTTCCTTCTAATAGTCATAAAAAGCCAAAAAAAAAAAAACCTTTTGAAAAAAATGTGATGGATTTTAGACTTTCCCAAAGAAAACTACAACAGCAGACAAAACAATTTCCAAACTTTCTCTAAGTGTACCAGGACCTGTACTGCAATTCTAGAGAGTGAAAGCAGTTTGTTTTTTGTGTTTTTTTTAATATATTTTATTGATTTCTTACAGAGAGGAAGGGAGAAGGATAGAGAGTTAGAAACATCGATGAGAGAGAGACATCGATCAGTTGCCTCCTGCACACCCCCCACTGGAGATGTGCCCGCCACCAAGGTACATGCCCCTGACCGTAATCGAACCTGGGACCTTTCAATTCGCAGGCCGATGCTCTGTCCACTGAGCCAAACCAGTTCCAGCTGAAAGCAGTTTTTACATGCACAACTGCAAATATCAGATTCTTTCCAAATATGATGTGTAACAAAGGAATCTGTCATACAATTGTCTCTTCTGCAAAAGACAGGAACTTTTTCAAGATCCCAAGCACACTGGAATTAATGGAGGCTGATCTTGGGATTTAAAACGAACTCCTAATCACATAATAGGGACGCTTATTTCTTTGTCATCCAGAATTGATGAGGCTGTGAGATGCTAATATCAGGGTGTCACCACCAGCCATTTGGGGAGTAAAGATTGATTTGAATAACAGTGGGTTTTCCTTGCGGTAACATAGAAATACAATTAGAAAAGGAAGCTCATAATTTATCTCGGCTTTATGTAAAAATATTATCCAAAAAAGATCAGAGCAACCAACAGATGCTAAAATGCGCCAGGAACTCTGAAACTTTTGTCAGGTGTAGACAAGCATGTGAGTCAGATTCTCTGTTTGGGGATTTCTTTTAAATGTTGGCAAAAATACCGGTTTAAGTGCGTGTAGTTTTAGAATCTGGCAGACCCCAGAGATAGTGCAGGTTCAATCCAGACCGAGGCAATCACGTGAATATGGCAAGCGACAGGTACCATCCTTTTTGGAACCCCCATACATGTAAAACTCACGTTTATAATGTCCTGTTTGGTACCCCCATACATGTAAAAGTCATGTTTATACTGTCCTGTTTGGTATCCCCATACCTGTAAAAGTCATGTTTATACTGTCCTATTTGATACCCCATACATGTAAAAGTCATGTTTATACTGCCCTGTTTAGTACCCTCATACCTGTAAAAGTCATGTTTATACTGTCCTGTTTGGTACCCTCATACCTGTAAAAGTCATATTTATACTGTCCTGTTTGGTACCCCATACATGTAAAAGCCATGTTTATACTATCCTGTTTGATATCCCAATACCTGTAAAAGTCATGTTTATACTGTCCTGTGGTCTCCCGTGTGCAACAGCACTGTGTCTAAATAAAACAATGCCAATACCTTCATTAAAAATACTTTATGGCTAAACATGCTGAACTCATCTGAATCTGCTAGAAAAATGACGCTGAGAGACTTGCAGGGTTAACACCACCCTTCTGTGAAGTGCAAGCCAGCAGAGCAAGGAGTCGGTTTAAACTAGATCTGGGGACATGATCGGTCATGTTACTTGAGTCCACAGGCCTTTGAGGAAATGTCAGAATTTGCCAGTTATTGTCACTATCCTGCTACATGGCCAAATTCATTTATGAAGTCTATTAGTTTTTGGATGGAATTCTTTGGGTTTTAGATGTACAGGATCATGCCACCTGCAAATAAGGACAGCTTTCCTTCTTCTTTTCCAATGTGGATGCCTTTTATTTCCTCTTCTTGTCTAATTGCAATGGCTAATACATTATCTATCTGACAACAAATCGAGGCAGAGGAGCGAAGCTGTCTTTCAGGATGAAAACGTACCTTTATGAACTTTTAGAAATTGCACAAAAATATCTCTTCGCCTCGAAGTGTACTTCTAAAAGTTGATATAAGAACATTTGTCTAGAACATGAAGGAAGAACTTGCTCTTGAATATACTCCAATCTAGAGCAGCAGTTCTCAACCTATGGGTCGCGACCCCTTTGGGGGTCCATTGACCCTATCACAGGGGTCGCCTAAGACCATCAGAAAACACAGATATTTACATTACGATTCATTGCAGTATCAAAATCACGATTAGGAAGTAGCAACGAAAATAATTTTATGGTTGGGGGTCACCACAACATGAGGAACTGTATTAAAGGGCCGCGGCATTAGGAAGGTTGAGAACTATTGATCTAGAGCAAAACATTTAGCAACAAAGACTTTGTTTTCCGCTCTACACTAGAGTGTTTTGTGGTTTGATTCGATTTGTGTATGCAACGATGGTGACGATTCTTCATGTAGAATTTTTCTTCTGAACCATGGTCCATACATGAAACAGTTCCAAACCATTTCCTTTGAATAGTTTGCCTATTGATTCCCTTCCTCATTTTAATAACATGATTTTCATTAATCCAACATGGGCATTCTGTCTACATTGGTGTAATATTTAAGGATACAACTTTCCCTCTACCCTGGAAGTTCTGTCCCTTAGACTTGTGAATTAAACTGACACTAGATAAACAGGAGAAAAGGCTGATATATTTTATTAATATTATTTTTATTTTACATTTGTGGAAAATTTCACAGAAAAGAGGCGAAAGCCCAAAGAAGCAATCGGAGCCTGGGATTTAGATCCTTTTTCAGCGGAGAGTAATACATTGTGGGGAGCAGCCAGGTAATTGTTTGGGCTTCTAGAGCTGATAAATCATGGAATGAGCTCTAAACATGTAGAAGGGGGGTGATGGGAGGTGAGGGTTACTTAGCAACGGTTGTTTCCTTGCAGCCTTAGGAATATAGTCAATATCGGGATAACTAATCATGGGGTCAGGTAGTCCTGGAACTATTGGGGGACACTTTGTAAAGTATGTGATTATGTAACCACAGTCTGTACACCTGCCACTCGTACAAATCATATTGAATGTAAACTGTTAAAGTATCTGAACATTGGAGATCTCAGCTATAAAATGGAGAGGATTTTTTAAAAATATATGTTATTGTGCGTGTTTTTGTTTTTGTTTTTGTTTTTTTTTAGAGAGAGAGAGGAAGGGAGAGAGAGTGTGAGTTAGAAACATCGATGAGAGAGAACCATCAATCAGCTGCCCCCTGCTCACCCCCCATTGGGGATGTGCCCGCAACCAAGGTACCTGCCCTTGATGGGAATCAAACCTGGGACCCTTCAGTCTTCAGGCTAATGCTCTGTCCACTGAGCCACACCGGTTAGTGTGGAGATGATTTCTGTGGTGCTTGTAGCATTAACGATAATAGTAACAAATGCTTTAGTGTCTTTTTACCATAAATATCAGCAACTCACACTGCATTCTGTTTGGATTATCCTGTACTATCCATCCACATTCATACACACAATATACGCATTTTTATATTTTCTGTGAGACTGACATGTTATGCCCTCTGCTATCCTCGTATTGAGAAGTGTTAAACTGTCTGTACAATCACCTTTCTGAGCTAAAGTATTCTGATTACTTGAAAATGCCTACTGATTAGCATCAAGCCTGAGTTCTACTCTCATGCCAAACCCTGTGTGTCTTTATATTGGAGAAAACCAATATTAAGAGAAAAGAACCATAAGGCAAGTTGAAGTAATACATGAAAACTGCAGTAGACTATTCGAACTAATATAAATCTTCATTCATTTGATCACATTTAAAATAGAAGACTAGGGACATATGTATGTGTTATGCAAATGAAGCATAAGGTAACCTAATTTTTTCTAAATATCCATAGAAATGTAACATAGCTTCATAAGGAGCAGGTAAAACAGTGGGCATATCCGTCTTGTTATTTTCTCACCAACTGCATGATCACTAATGTTTAAAAAGAAAATACTTGTAAAGCCTAGAAACTCTTCTATACCTGAAAACCCTGCTTGGGTACCAGTGCATTTCAGACATGTAATTTTATGAATGTCTTTGGTGTTCTCACCAAGCTGCATGAGTGAATGCGCGGCTCCTGGGAATCTGCACATTTTCACAAAGGCTTCAATGGTCCATGTTAATACCGCCATTGCCTTAAGAAGCGGGTAATTGATGCTATTGAAAAGAAGTATGATTTTTATTTTCCTAAGGGGTCCCCTCTACACAACCTTTGGCTAGCTACCATGTCACCTGAGCAGGAAGTAGTGAAAATCATTGCGTTGGTGACGCAGACCTTTTCTTTCCTTTTTCCTACATTTTCCCAGGGATGAAAGATAGGAGCGCCCTCCTGCACTCATATCCCTGCCTCCTCTGTGCACAAATCATATTCAGTGTGAACTGTTCAAGTATCTGAACATCGGAGATCTCAGCTTCTCAGCTATAATAGCGTTTCTCTAGGATTATTGTCTGCCCACTGCTTACATTTCCAACTTCATTCATTTATTTTTATTGATTTCAAAAAGGGAGAGAGAGAGAGAGAGAGAGAGAGAGAGAGAGAGAGAGAGAGAGAG
>JAAGEH010000026.1:2693582-2740695 GCA_011751065.1 Lasiurus cinereus
AGAGAGAGAGAGAGAGAGAGAGAGAGAGAGAGAGAGAGAGAGAGAGATCATTGATGAGAGAGAATCATAGATTGGCAGCCTCCTGCACATTACCCATTGGGGATCAAACCTGCAACTGGGGCATGGGCACTGACTGGTAATTGAACTATGACCTTCTGGTTCATAGATCTACTAGTACATTCAACCACTGGCTAGCTAAACTTTCCACTTTAAAAAAAAAAAAGGCTGTTATGGAATTGGATGCTTATTTACATATTTGCTACCGCTAGTGTTTTCCAGTCCTTTTGTGTCTGTTGGCTTGTTTTCATTTAAAGAACTTTTTCTATTTAAAGAAAGCTTCTGAGTGTTTTGCTTACTGCAGGCATGCCAGAAATAACTGTCTTCAGTGTTCGTTTTCCTAGAACCGACCATTTGTACTTAACCTTTAGTCTTAAAGACTGCTTCACTCGGATCTATAGCTCCGTTTGACAGTTCCTTTCATCCACTTAAAGACGCCCTTTTATTGTTTCCTGGCCCGGCAAGCGGATAAAGCGGCTGTCAGTCTTCTTGCTGTCCCTTTGATGAAAATGTGCCTTTCTCCTCTTTAGAGATTTGGAGACATTATTCTCTGTGTCTTGGGGATCAGCATATGCTCTGGGTTGCAGGTGTTTGCACATGTATTTGGTCAAACTAGAATGCGTTGAACTTAGGAACCTATAGATCAGTAACTTTTTTATTTTATTTATTTTTTATTAATGTGTTACATGTATATATATCTTCCCATTGCCCCCCTCTTTCCCAGGCATACCCTAACTCCCCAGTGTCCTGTGTTCATGGGTTATGTTATATGCATGCATCAGATCAGTAACTTTTATTACTTTGGTAAAGTTTAATTCATTTTGCCTTTGATTATTGCGTCTGCACATTATCTCCTCTCCATGAGTTAATGATAAGAATGTTAGCTATTTGTGGCTTTATCCATGTGTCTTACACAGCTTTCTCTGCCTTCATTCCTCCGCAGTTTGTGTTTATTTTCTATTTCTTCGCTTAGAAATCACTCATCCTTTTTTTTTCTCTCTCTATTGTGTCTGAGCTTAACCCCGTTCAACACATTTTAGGGGCTTAATCGCAAGGAGCAATAACTTGTAATTATTGGAATCTAGAGTCAACCTGGATCATTCTTGTCAGTTCTGAAATGCCCATTGCATTTCTTTGCTAAAATAGAATTCTCTGTTGAAATTCTGCATTTTTCCATCCATTCCAACACTTGCGGCCTCTGTGTTTTGTTTTGTTTTTAACATCTTACCAACCCTGATTGAGAATCTGTTGTCTCTTTGTTATACTGTCAGACCATTACAGGAGATACAGTTCTGCCCTTTAGCTGGCCCAGACGTTTGCCTCGTTGTCTTATTTTAGAGACTGAAAATGTGTGTATGATTGGAGAGGAGCCAGCGACTGTACTGGAAACAGACTCCCTGATGGGCAAATATTAGTCTCATAAACGCCAGGAGACGATGGGAGTTTTTCTTTCTGCATCCTTGAAGCTTTCAGCCTAACGCTGCAGCCTGCGCTCAGTCCCAGGCTTTGGCCCATTTGGGTCTTACATTTCAATTTGTCTCATTCTGTTAAGAGCTCTGTTGGTTTCTTCCTTTTCCTCGCTTTCCTCTGAGCAACCCCGATTCAGCCTGAACTCAGAACCGGCATGTGTATTCAAAGAGAAATCAAATAAATACAACTATTGACCTCCTCCCAGAAATATTCCCCTCCCTGGAATTTTAGCTTAGTCCATGCTCATTGCTTCCACCAACTCCCTGGTGCTTTTTTAAAACTTGGCATTTATTTATTCATCTGGCTTTGGACAGAAGGATTCTTCTTCTTCTTCAGTGACGTAATGTATTGTACCTGGACGTACACCAAGCTGTTTAACTGCAGATTGGTTATGTCTGATCCAAATGCATCGGGATACGTTGCTGTGTTCAAGCTAAATGCTGAGTTTGCTTTGGTTCAAGTCAGCTCAGACTTCTTTGATAAAGTCAATATACTTGTATGGGTATTTCTGTAATGCTTGGGAATTCATAAAGAAGCAGAGAAAGGCGGTCCCCCGCATATAGAGTGAAGACTGCAGTCTGTGGTAAGTGGTCACTAAGGGGGTCCCTAATGATTTTCACCCCTTGATATTTATGCCCATATTAAGCTCTCCCCTTGACTGTGGGCCGGATTCTGTGACTTGGTTTCAGAGACTACCTGTGGCGCAGGAGGTGGGATATACCTTTTGTGAGTAAGTTACAGAAGGACTTTGGAATCTCTTCTGTGCATCCTCTCTGACCTTCCAGCTTCCTTCCCCTGAGTAAAGCAAGCTGCCATGTGTGGTACCTTCTATGGAAATCGCATGTGTCAAGGAATTAATGCCTGGTAAACAGCAATGTCAATGTTAGCAGCCTGTTAGCAGCCATGAGTAAGCTAAAAACGGACCTCCCTTATACCCCCAACTCAAGCCTCGAAACGATTGTAGCCATGAGCAACACCTTCATGTCAGCATTTTGAGAGACCTTAGTCAGAGCCACCTGGATAATCACGTTCAGATTCCTTAATCCACAAAAACTGTAAGATAATACGTACCGTATTTTCCAGCATATAAGATGACTTTTTAACCCAGGAAAATCTTCTCAAAAGCCGGGGGTCATCTTATACACCATGGGGTGTCCTCTTGTAGGGCGAGTATATCCCAAACTCTATATTTTAACTTAAAAAGTTGGGGGTTGTCTTATATGTCCAGTTGTCTTATACACAGGAAAATATGGTACTTGTTATTTAAATTATCCAGCTTGGGAGTAATTTGCTGCTCAGTAATAGGTGACTAATGTAGAGTTAGACTTTGATGTAAATCTGATACTATTGATTTTTAATTGGGCATTTGTGACTAAGCTATAACACCTTTCCAGCCTCATGGTATAAAAAAGGTCTAATCTCTACTATAATCCCAAAGGAAATTTAAAAAAAAAGGGGGAAGTCTTTTATATTTAAAAAATCCTATATAATAAAAGGCTTATATGCTAAGTGTCTAATTGTTCAACCGGTCACTACGATACACACTGACCACCAGGGGGCAGGCACTCTGTCCAGTAGATTTGCTTGCTGCTGGGGTCCCACTGATCAGGACTGGGATAGACAGGCCTGGCACACCTGGGATCCCCCTCCTTCAGTGGTACCCCAAGGAGCCTTGGGGGTTGGGGCTGTGAGCATGGAGCTTCACAAGGCAGCTGAGGAGAAGGCGTGTCTTAGGCTGTGGGCGGCTGAGGCCCAGGAGCCTCACAGGGCTGGGCTGTGAGCAGGGCGGTTCATGGGGCAGGGGTCACGGAGGTGGAGGAGCTAAGCTGGGCGGTAGATGTGGCCTGATCACAGGCAGGCTAGGGATCCTGACCGTGCACGATTTATTCACGCGCTGGGCCTCTAGTTTTTAGAAGCGCTTTACATATACAGTGGCACCTCGAGATACAAGTGCCCTAACATACGAGATTTTTGAGATACGAGCCATCTAGCGAGCGATTTTTGCTTTGAAATACGAGCAACAGTTGAGATAGGAGTCATCGCGCGGATCGGCCGGCTGCACACGACCCACCAGTTTACTGCGACTCTAGCGTCTCATAGTTTCCCATGCCTCAAGGTTATGGAACGAATTAAACTCCTATCTCCAGGTACCACTGTATGATGGTATCTGTGAATGTGTGATTTGTACTTAAAGAAAAACAAAGCGAGATGGCAAAAGTGTCAAGGTTACATCCCGTGGACTCGTAACTGGAAACAGGAATGTTTTCCACTCGGTGTCCTATTCACAAGGCCCCCTGGAGCCCAAGTGTCAGACTGTAAACAGGACACAGTGTGCAGCTAGACCTCAGCTCCGTTACCATTTATTTCCGGGATCCAAGGGAAAGAGCGGGCCCTGTGCCGGCTGTTGCTTGTGTGCAGTTCGGGATACACGAGTGTGTCTGTGTGCGTGCATTTCTTGCCGTGTATGATTCTTTCATGGTGCGAGAGAGGCAAGGTATTGGTTTTATTACACCTGGGTGGGCGAGGTTCACATGATATCAATATCCGAAGTCTTCTTCCCTTCCACAGGAATCCTGTCTCTTTCAGAAACAAAACACGGCAAACAGGCTCTCTTTCAAATCCCTCTATTCACTATTGAACACACCATTATTTTACTCTTTCTTAAAGGTTTACCTTTTGCAAACACTTACCTATTCTCTCCAATTTACTTTCTAGCCACAGCATGCATGCATGCATTCATTCATTCATTCATTCATTCGTAGCCCTAGTTTTCCTTCTAGATCATTGGGATTTTGGTTTTATTATCCTCCCAGGTTATTTACACTGTCCTCCATAATGACTCCTCCCTTATTCCCTGTGACTTTAGTTTGATTTTTCCTGTGATTTCCAACACTACTTTCTCATCCTTTCATATTTACCGATATTAAAGACATTTTCTTTGGTTGCCAATGTATCTAAGTAGTTGACAAGTTAAAGTGGGAAAGGCTGTTTGTTAATTTACCCAAAGAGAGAGAGTAAACCACGGTGAGAAATTGAGTACCGCGAAGATGAACACTGAAGGGAGAATGAGAAATTAGATTTCAAGATTCCTAGAGTCAGTGGATAAATTGGCTGAGGTATTCATTCCTAGAAAACCCCTAAAAGCAAATTCTGGGGACCAGGGGACACCCAGAAAGCACTGTTGAAAATGGAAGCTCAAGTGCAGACAGGCTAATGAGATGCCATAGGCACCCAGAGCAGAGATTTTCAAGAATGTGTCGAAGGAATTTTTTTTTTAAACATGAAACACCTGACAATTCAGTCAGGGGCACTGACCTCTTTGCCCTTAGATTGTCAAATAATAATAATAACAAAAAAAAATGACAACAGCCAACACAACAAGAGCCATCTAGTGTGAATAAATCAACATTATACCTATTTTTTTTTTGTAACATTGGCAAAACGTGCATTTGTCTGTGTGCTGCAGAATTTTAGCAATTATTTCATGGGCGCCTCGAGATGGAGAAACGCCACTGGCCTGGAGCACGGATGAGGCTTGTCATGGAAATTCTGTGCGCAGCCGCGAGGGGATGGAGTGAGCTTCAGGGTTCTGGCAGCTTCAGAGGATTCAGCCCAGAGCTACACAGTCAGGGTTGAGCCCCCTGAGAGAGAACAGTCCCCCCAGGAGCCCAGGGAATATAAATAGATCCTTCCCTGCAGGGGGAAGCGGCAGTCCCTGGCAGAAAGGGACCCCGAGGCTCGGTTTGTGGGGACCACTCTGTGCCGAGAAGAAAGAGAAGCGGATCAGGCCCAGGGTAAACAGGGTAAACGCTGAACACCAGGCAGAAGTGTCTGGCAATATGTTCTCTTACCTATAGAGCAGCTTTATGGAGTGTTCTAGAATCCTAAGTTCAAAGGACATGTTTCACTGCTACCTGTGGCCCCCTCCCTGGGTACAAGATGCCCCTGCATGTCACTGGGAAGTGGAAACTTTTGCAAAAGTAGACATTTCTATGCTGGAACATCTCAAATTGTTAAATAATAATGATGATGATAATGATAATAATAATAATAATAATAATAATAATAATAATAATAATTCATTCTTTTGGTCTCATATGCACTTGCCTTTTCATGCTTGTTGTCTGTGAGTCTTAGTTCTCCCTTATTTTCAGGGGTGCCCTCCAGTTGCCCAAGTCTGTCCCCCATGGCTATTCCCTTTGCCAGCGAAAATCTCCCCATTTCCATTCACTCTTTATGTGACAAGGTTTGGGGAAGGCTCTTCATTTTAATTGCCTTCCTGCTGAAACCTGCAGCTGTCAGTTGCCTGAAAAGGTTTCAGGAGGGAGGATTTTTTTTTTTTTAAATGACATTTCACCTCGCACAGGAAAAATGCTTATCGTGTTATTAAGGGAACGAGAGATGAAGAAGTGAAGCAGAAAACATGTCACCCGTCGGCCTGCCCAATGCGAAATGTGCGCAGCCCACTGGTGTCTGTGACTTAAGAATCTGCATTTTTATTTATTGCAACGGGGGCTAAGTTTAGCTTTTGTTTGTGCTTCTGTATTTGTATAGTCCCCTTCCGGTGGTTTTCGAACCGGTGTGATAAAGTGCATTCGGATTTTTTGCATAGAACTCTCTTTTCCTACATCTGTTCAATTGATTTTCTGAAATCCAAAAGGAGAACTTAGTCATGTACTTCATGTGATTTCATGTTGTTAGCATGAATTTCATGTGCTAATGAAACGATTTTGCATCTTGATTTTTCTGCGAGCGTCATGTTTGTAAACCAAATTTCCTGTGGCTTCTGCCTTAGTCGTTGAATGAAAATGTGGCCTAGGATAGTCTGGTTCTATCATCATAAATAGTCACACAAGATGAGATCAGTCCATTGATCACCACTTAAGTTTAATTGTTTAACAAAGAGTAAGTCGTACAGGACTGTACGTTTATCTAATTCTAAGCTTCATCTTTTATTTATAAGAATATGACTCGATGCTCTGTCAGAGGCGGCTAAAATCCAGGTGATGTTTGGGGTTCCTCTGGTAAACCAGTCCATCACGTATCACCTTAAAACAGCGGTTCTCAACCTGTGGGTCGCAACCCCTTTTCACAGGGGTCGCCTAATACAATCGGAAAATGCAGATATTTACATCACGATCCATCACAGTAGCGAAATTTCATGGTTGGGGGTCACCACCCCATGAGGAACTGTATGCAAGGGTCGCGGCATTAGGAAGGTTGAGAACCACTGCCTTAAAAGAATTGATGGGAATTGCGTGGTCCTTATTGTCTCCTAGTAGGTATCATGTTTATTTCATATGTTCAAGCTATGTTTTAAACTCTTTTCTCATTGTGATAGTTTCTTAAATATATGTTAGAGTTTTTGTGTAGGTAAGTAAGGAAAATATATATTAACCAGTGAGGAAAGGTTACTTACCTCCTTCTAACATTTTCCTTCTTTGAATAACCTTACTTCGAAACCATTTTCACTCGGAACTAGAACATAGCATTTGCTTTTTGTACGTTGTTGTAGTCAGTCCACCAGAGCATGCAACCTTAAGCTAATTTATAAATATTAGAGCAAATGTTAGCGTCTCTAAGCCATTGCCTACCTCCTAATGGCAAGCTCATCTTCATTGCTTAGGTTTTAAAAAAGAAGAAAGATGCACATAAAATAGATTTGTTTTTACACACATTTTCTTGAACGACTCTATCTTCTGCCTATGGCTTGGAGGGATATTACTAGAGACGAAGTAAGGGGAAAATATATTACTCCCTAAGTTTTTCAGGGGTGAATCATTTCCCCTTGATGGCTAAGAAAATAAGACCCAGCAGGAGTACACTTTGGCAAATTAGCCATTTCTTCAAGCTTTTCTCTGAGTAATATCTTTCTTCGACTTCAAAAGTTCCAGTAGTGCTGAATAACTGAAATCTTAAAAAAAGAAAAAAAAACACCTGTCAGCAAGCAATCATAACTTCAGCAAGCTTCCTCAAAATTCAGGTGTATCAGCAAGGGGTGACTTTTTAGATTTATTCCTTCAACTTGGTGATCCTTCCAGTGGCTTTTTCATCTCACAGGGGCACTCAATCAATCTTAATTAGATTTGCAAGAGGAAGGAGAGTGTGGAACCCAAGAATGTTGCTAATCAACAAGTCAAAGGGACTCATGCTAAACATCTGCATGTGTTAGGAGGAAAGGGGAATTGACTAGTCACAGTTTCTTTTCCTTAAGATGATATATTGGACCCTCCCTCTTGGTGAATGGACCTGAGGGAAGAGCCCAGGAGGGAAGCTATTCAGAGCACCATTCTAAGTGCCATTGTACAGTTTCCAGTGATTTTCCTGCTGTGATCAGATAATTAGTAAGGTACTTGGTGTGGAGGTGGATTTTCATTAAGAAGGCAGTAGAATTAAATTGAAATGGCGAAAGTGTCGCTTATTTCTCTTCTTTAATGTGTTGACTTCTCCCTGGGAGTCCTCCAGGAGGACTCCCACAGAATTTAACCTTTATTCCAGAGAATTAAAACGAAATGTATAGTGAAATCAAGGCTCTCTCACTATTTTATTTTTTTAATATATTTTATTGATATTTTACAGAGAGGAAGGGAGAGGGACAGAGAGTTAGAAACATCGATGAGAGAGAGACATCGATCAGCTGCCTCCTGCATGCCCCCCACTGGGGATGTGTCCACCACCAAGATACATGCCCTTGACGGGAATCGAACCTGGGACCTTTCAGTCTGCAGGCTGATGCTCTATCCACTGAGCCAAACCGGTTTCGGCTACCTCACTGTTTTAAAGATATTTCTAAGAATTATAAAGGGACGTGATCAACTTGAATACAATAAAAAAGGGTTCCCATTGTCATGGATTAATTTGGGGGGGTCCTACGTGTGTAATCCTTTAGAAGAAAGGGGCATATTTGCTTCTCATTCCGAGGTAACAGACACGCTTTCTCATTGCAGTTCATTGTGCCAGTGAAAGGACGGATAGTTCATACATAGTGTGTATAGTTCTATGCAGAACAGGAGGCAGAAAAGAAGTTCATTCTTTCTTTAAAATTTCTGTTTAGCCGAGACCAGTTTGGCTCAGTGGATAGAGCGTCGGCCTGAGGACTGAAAGGTCCCAGGTTCGATTCCGGTCGGGGGCATGTACCTTGGTTGCGGGCACATCTCCAGTGGGGGGCGTGCAGGAGGCGGCTGATCGATGTCTCTCTCTCATCAATGTTTCTGACTTTCTATCCCTCTCCCTTCCTCTCTGTGAAAAATCAATAAAATATATTTTTTAAAAAATTTCTGTTTAAAGGAAACTGGCACTTGAGTTGGGCAGACATTCTCATAAAACAATAAGAGACACAAAAGAGGGTGAAATCTGATGCAGAAGTAATGCCTCTTAGTGGTGGTAAGGGGAGGGATTATTAGCAAACAGTTGGGTTGGCACAGGGGAGCGACTCAACACATGTATTGAGTGATTGAGTGAAGAAGTGAATTCTCTGAAGAGAATCCATGAAGATTACTGTCATCAGAAAACAACCAATAAGATCCGCTGATAATGGGATACTGATGTTCAGCAAATACATGGAAGGATGGCACTTTGAGGGCACTAATTGGGACATCAGAGGTAGAGGAGAATCCAGAAGAGTGTTGACTTCTGCCCTCTAACTTCAAAGAAAGCTCTTCAAGGTTAGAGGGAGATTAACCACTCTGTTGAGGAGATATTTATGGGACTGTATGGCACCTAAGATCTCCCTATTATAGTCATGGTCAAACTTCCAGATTTCTAGAATCAAAAAAAAAGAGGATGGGAGCAAACACAGATACAATCAGAACCAGCCCATAAAGTCTGATCCGGTTCCCACAGGAAGAATTATTACCTTGCATAAATTAGCATGCCATAGCCAGATGATACATTTTTTTGTAGGATACTGAATTTTGCTAATGTTATTTGGAGTTAATGTTTTGTATTTGAACATAATGTAGTGTAGGTCAGACTGAAGGTGAAAAAGCATACTGTTTTTTCTGTGTATTTTTGTCCATTATCTCTTTAAACTCTCCCCGCTTTGACACTATAATGAGATAAAAGTATGTGAAAACATCAGACAGCCATTACAGCACATTTGAAATGGACGTGATAAATGCATAATTTTTATATCTTTAGAGTTACTAGAAACTGAAATGTAATCATGTTGTAAATTGTGCTTGTTTTAAAAGTCTTCATATTTCCTGATACTTCAAATAACACAAGTATTACAATTAGAGAATATTTATATAATTTCACAGTACCTAGGTTAAAATTTTTATTAGCACATTAGAGGAGAAACTGGACATTTTTTTGGTTTTATGTTCACTAGCATAAATCCCCAGATCAATAGATTTTTCAAAATACATATATCAGTTTCCTCCAAAATGTAGTAACATAATCAAAAATATAAGGGATCTGTGTATCTTCTTAAAAGTCTCTATATATTCATCTAGAAAATTAGTCAAGTAAATGATCCACCAAAGTACACTGCATTTCCACAATAAAGATAAACTGTAAACAAAATAAAAAATATCACATTCATAAAAAAAAAAACATAGTACATTTTTATTGTTGTAAAAAGAACCAAAAACTTAGGGCATTGGCAAAAATTGGCTTTTGTTTCCCAAACCACTTCATCCAAGGCATTTTGTACATAATAATTAGAATAAAACAATCAAGGTTCTATTAGCTCAGTCACCAGCAAACCCGTGTTAGTTGCCAACTCAGGGATCTAAGTGACCTTTCCACATGCACCAGCTTTATTGTTCAAAATTATCAACAGGAAAGATTAAAGAAAAAAAAGTACACACATAAGCCTTTGATGTGGCATATGACACTCCTATGAACTCTACAAACGGATTAAATAAAGATAATGTCGCAATTAAGCGTGACTGTGTTTCTCCAGTTAAATAATAAAATTCAACTCAGAATCATAATGATTAGAAATGATTTTATTGGCCGTATTCAGTCGTTCATGAATTGGGAAGCATCCAATAGAGGAGGCAGAAAGGAGCTCTAAGGAGCTGTACGATTATGGTTTTCTAGATCCAAGTGAGCAGAAAATAGGAAGTTACAGAGTTTTGGTTCTCTGGCGTGGAGCTTAGCATAAAGCACTCCATCTTGGACTTAATCTGGTTACTTAGCACTCCAAAGAGGCTGATAATGAAAAATGATCCAATCAAAGTAATTTTACAAGGTAGAAGTGAATCCTGGATTTTATTTGAGAAGGTTAAAAATAGCATGGGCCCCCTACTATTTTTTTTAGTTTATGTTCATGAAAATAGTAAGCAAATATCATATTTTCCGACGTATAAGACGACTGGGTGTATAAGACGACCCCCAACTTTTCCAGTTAAAATATAGAGTTTGGGATATACTACCCTATAAGATGACACCCGGCATATAAGGTGACCCCCGACTTTTGAGAAGATTTTCCTGAGTTAAAAATTGTCTTATACGCCAGAAAATATGGTAGTTGATGGAATAAAACCTATATTCTGAGTCTGATCCAGCCATTGAAGACAACTGTTAGCCCGTTCCTTGAAACACCTTCAGATTCAGCCTGTTTGGGGTCTGACATGATAGGGAGCATTTTGTTTTATTTAAAAAGTTGGACGATGGGTAGACCAGAGAGCTCAGTGGCGGAGCGACAACCCATGAACCAGGAGGTTACAGTTTGATTTCTGGTCAAGGCACACGCCGAGGTTGTGCTGGAGGCAGCCAATCAATGACTCTTTCTACACAAGGTTGTGTGCTGGAGGCAGCCAATCAATGACTCTCTCTACATTGATTTTTCTATCCTTCTCTCCCTCTCCTTTTCTCTCTCTGAAATCAACAAATGTATGTTGTAAAAAAAATGGACTATGGAAGCAGAATACGTAGGTACAAGTCTCTGTTTGGTGGGAAAGTTGTTTAATTTTTATGGGTAATAATATAGGATCGGCAAAAGTAGGATTACAGGTGTGTGTTTTTTTTGTTTGTTTGTTTTTTACGGAAAATAATGCAAAAAATAATGAAAAAGAATACAAGAAGAAACTCTGTATTTTGTGAAGTTAGAACTCTAAACCTCCATTTCCCAAACCTCGCATTTCCCCATTCCAAGTTGAGGATTTTTTAAGAGTTGATTGAGGTGATATCTGTAAAGCACTTGAAATACTAGTGGGCCCTCAGCAAATACCAGCCATTTTGCTAACTGTGTTTCCCTAAAGTGAGAATCTCTTCTCAAGCTGCAAAAGTGCAAGCACTGCCCCTGACTCCTGGGATGGTGGGCTTTCATGTCTGCTTTACCTGCTGCGGCCACTGAGGGTGTCCAGAGGTAAGTCATCCCACGAAGTTCATGGTGCAGATGCAGAGAAGCCACAGAGGACACAGTCAGCCTGCACACGCCCCGCCCACCCAATGGTCCCTGGGGAGTAGATGCTGGTGAGGAAGCTCCTTTGTGTCACCTGCTGAGTGGTGCTGACAGCCAGTCTCTTCTTTTGCTAACTGGGTGGGGCACCAGGGCAGAGAGCAACTGTCCGGACCAATGGAGGGAGCCCCATCTCAGCTCCGGACCAATGGAGGGAGCCCCATCTCAGCTCCGGACCAATGGAGGGAGCCCCATCTCAGTTCTGGACCAATGGATGGAGCCCCATCTCAGACACAGAGATGGAGAAGGCGGAGCAAAGGCACTTGCTGACAGGAGGTGTCAGTGAAAAGGGGTTTTTGTATCATGTAAATCCAGCTGCCCCTCAGTACCCTGGATGTTCACACCCACATATTGATGCCACAGATTTACATTCACCTGTTTGGATTCTCTCCCTGAACCTCATAGTATCCTATCTAGTGGGATATTTGTGCCACCAGGAAGGTCTGGCATTGTGCCAGAGTGACAGTGGAAGGGAGGTGGGCAGGGAATGGAGAGAGATAATGCAGGCACATGAGGCCTTACAGTTTTGGAATCATGGCTACAGGCTGGGCCTTGTGGATTTTTTCTTTCTTAAAGACAGAGAGAAGCTGTGTCATGACCTGAACAAGAAAATAAGCACGATGCATTTCTAACTGAGAAGGAAGAGATTGAGTTGCAAATATATTTATAAAAGCATGGGCTTCTCAGGAAAACAAAAGGGTTTAGTATAATATAAAAATGAGTTTCTTTTTCTCTACCTTGGAGAATAGACTCAGGGAGTTGGTGCAGGTTATACCGGCCATAGGGTACATTCATTAAGTTGGGAATTTATGATGTCGGGGAGTGGATTTGTCTTTAACCTTGTCAAGGAAGGTGTGATATCCAGGTTTGTAAGATAAAGGTGTGCTATTCTTTTTAAAAAATATATATTTATTGATTTCAGAGAGAAAGGGCGAAGGACAGAGAGATAGAAACATCAATGATGAAAGAGAATCATTGATGGGCTGCCTCCTGCATGCCCCCCCACTGGGGATTGAGCCAGCAACCCAGGCATGTGTCCTTGGCCAGAATCGAACCTAGGACCCTTCAGTCTGCAAGCTGACGCTCTATCCACTGAGCCAAGCCGGCTAGGGCTGGGCTATTCCTTGGCAACCTAGCACACTGGTTGGAAGCATTGAACGGATATTAGCACTTTTATGGATGAAGACCTCGCAGGAAGAGTTATCATGAAGGAAGACATGCAAAGGGAAGGGTGTAAGCCATGGAGAAAGAATTTCAGCATGAAGGCAAGGAGAGTTTCAGAATCGCGGGCCTGATTCATGGCTACAAGCTGGGCTTTGCAGGAGAGTCTTATGAAGCTGCTTCCTGTGGCTTCGGGGCTGCCGAAGTGTGCGATGCCTTTCCAGCTCAGCTCAGTGCCTCTCTGTGTCCGGATCTGCAAGCCATGCTGCATATTTGCACGGGAGAGCTGGTTCCTGCATTTGCTGTCTCATTAAGGTAACACAGCGGAAGGGCCAGTCCTCACTTAAAACTGCATTTTCCATTCGACTGTGACTTTTGCTATTCTAATCAGGTGTCTGGGGGCACCGGGCCGTAAAGGTCATGCTGATAACAGTGTGAACAAAACCAATAAGCCGACTCTCTACTGAGGTGAGTGCTGTGTAACACGGGCGGCCTTTATTTATCCTAGAGAAGGACAAGAGCACAGAATCACAGCACCCTGGGAAAGTGAGAGCTGGGAGGCACCTCTGGGCCATCAAGTCCGACCGTGTAACCCAGGAACAATATGGAGAGTCAGCGAGGTTAAGTGACTGGTACAAGGTCACCAAGCTACTTAGCAGCGGGACTGAGTTTATGACCCATGCATTCTGGTTCTCCCTTCGAAGTTTTACAGCTTTGCCCGGGTGTGTCTCCTGTACAAAGTCAAACCTTCTCACTTGCACATCTCATGAAAAGTCACAGAGGAAGAATATTTTTTTACTTCTGTATTTGCTGCTCTAACTGCATCAGTGAAAACACTACATCAGGAGGTATTCGGGGAGAGTTTTGAGACAGAGTGCCACCGGCACATTTAATAGCTAATTGGGTGGTTTGTTAGAAACAGAGAATGCTGCCTAAACCGGTTTTGCTCAGTGGTTAGAGCTTCTGCCTGCAGACTCAAGGGTCCCAGGTTTGATTCTAGTCAAGGGCATGTACCTTGGTTGCAGGCACATCCTCTGTAAGGGGCGTGCAGGAGGCAGCTGATCAATGTCTCTCTCTTATTGATATTTCTAACTATCCCTCTCCCTTCCTCTCTATAAAGAATGAGTAAAATATATATATTAAAAAAAATAGAGAATGCTTAGATTGTTATATAGTTCCTACCTTCTCTGGCTATCTGTCTAATAAGGAAAGTAATTCCTTTACATAAGCACCTCTAATTCATAAATAAATATAAAGTAGAAAATGGTGACTTCATAAAGGGGTCCCTGCTCATGTACTACAGTCACTCAAAGGAGGAAGAGACGATGTCTAATAGATGGTAAGGAGGGGGCTGGTAGGCAGCGTGTCCCCCGTGCTGGTCATAGGTAGCAGCAAGGATGAGGAGACAGGACGGAGAGGTGGGTGACAGATTGGAGAGGCGGCAGATTGGAAGAGACCAAGTTTGGAGATAGTGACACATTGGATTTGTCTGGGATTGGGAGATTTGGACTCGACCCTAGTCTGTGTCCCCTTAAGGTCTGGAATGTCTCTCTTCCTCAGCAGCACCAGCTAAGGTTTCTTAGCTGTTCCTGTGTACATGGCTACACACATCATCTCAGTGTCCTCTCTGGGGAACACTATGCCATAGGTAACTGCCACTGTATGCACATGTGGGTAATATAGAGGAAGTTCTGCCTGGTCAAGGTCACTCAGGTCCAACATGGGATTTTATCCCAGGCAGATTCCAGCCACAGGTAGAATGTAGCTTCAAATCCAGCCCAGCATGACCCCCAAACCCATCCCTTTGCCCCTGGCACGATTGATCTTCATTCTCCCCTTAAAATGATGTTTCCTTTGTGGGGATGCATATAAGGTTGGGGGGCAATTTAATGCACACAACCGCCAGACATGGGAACAAAGAGTGCTGGCTTATTTACAGGAGGAAGTAGAAGTGAACATGTTAGCGCCCAGAGTCAGATGCCCGGGATCAAACCCCAGCTTTGCTTCTCCACAGCCTCTCCCAGGAGAGAAGCATCCGTGTCTGTGGCCGCCATCTCTTCTGTCTCCTCTGGTCTCTAGGACTGTGTTGCTGGCCCCCAGGCCTCTTGGCTTTGCAGTGATATCAGGGCTGTGGATACAGCCTAAGTGCCCATCAGCAGATGCGTGGATTAAAAAGCTGTGGTACACCCACACAATGGAATACTACGCTGCTGTAAACATAGAAGAAACTCTTACCATTTGCAACAGCATGGATGGAAATGGAGAGCATTATGCTAAGTGAAATATGCCAGTCAGAGAAAGATAAATATCACATGATCTAACTCATTTGTGTAATATAATGAACAACATAAACTAATGAACAAAAATAGATCCAGAGACATACAAGCATTGAACAGACCATCCAACCTCAGAGGGAAGACAGAGGAGAGGAGGAAGATATCAACCAAAAGCGTGTATGCATGCATATGAGCATAACCCATTGACACAGGCAGTAGGGCGGTGAGGTCATGGGCTGGGGTGGGGGGGTCAGGGAGAGGGGTATGGGGAATAAGGAGACGTGGGAAATACTTTAAACAATAACAAATTTTAAAATAGTACACAAATGCATCATAGTAACTTACCCTTGGTGTATTTGTTTAAACACACCCAAATATAAACTAGTGTTAAACAGATGGCTATGTTTATAAATTACTCCAGGCTACACATACATATGCACATGCATGTCTAGGTATGTTGGTCCATTGCTCTGTGCTTATTTCATCTCTTTTCCCAATTAAACGGAGAGCTTCTGAGCACGAAGTATATGTGTCTTCTGCTGATGATTTTCTTCTGCTGAATCCACAGGAGGAATGCAAACAGCACTCAGCCACTCATTACATTAGCAGGAAATCCCCCAATTCATTTCTTTAGTGTTCCCTTTTCTAGCGTTCTCATGTTTGGGAGCCACCTAAATAAACCTCGGTTCCCGAATTCTCCTCAAAAATTTCTCTCAAACTGTTGAACAGGAACTGTGCAAATCATATACCCTGCCTCAATTCCAGGAGATTTTACTTTCTCTCTTCCAAACGTCAGAGGTAAATGCTAATTAGCAGTGTAGACGGGAACTGTGCTGTAGGGTCAGGCCTTCTCCTGTAAGCTAAATGAATAGACGTTTGAAAGCCTGCTGGCTTTTTATAAGCTAAACATCTCATTGTGTTTCTCATTATTTTAGTTTCTTACAAGCGCCCTTATTTTGCATTTCACAATGCGAAAAGCAGCCTCTGTGGTAAAGGCATTGCAATGGCAATCCCTTTGGTTGTTATGTGTATTAGAAAAATGGTCCAGGGCAGGAACTGGGGGTGTAATGGGAAGTCATAGTTCTGACTGTGTGGAACTGTGTTCATTCAGGTATGTTTGTGAGGGCTTCCTCACTATTAAATTGAGTGGCCATCTATACATCAATGTAATACACACACACACACACATATATTATTATTATTATTATTATTATTATTATTATTATTATTACAGGAAGAAAGAGAGAGGGAGAGAGAGCTACAAACATCAATGATGAGAGAGAACCATTGATCAGCTGCCTCCTGCGTGCCTCCGCTGAGGATTGAGCACTGCAACCCAGGCCTGTGCCCTGACCAGGAATTGACCTGTGACCTCCTGGTGCACAGGTTGAAGGTCCACCATGGAGCCACGCCGGGCAGGCCGTTTTGTATGCTGTAGACCATGTTTTTACTAATATTGGAGCTTCCCCATCTAAGACCTGCCCCTTGCAGGCTTTGAATAAATGAGGCAGAAAAAATAAAACCTCAGGAAGGTCAACTAGAGTAAACGCATCCCAAGAACACTCTGAAATGTGTTTATGCTTATTAGCGGGATGTTGTTGTTTTCCAGCGTGACAGTTCACATTTTAAGCTCTTCTCTACTATAATTACTTTTCCTTCCAAAATACCCAGCAGGTTGATGGAGGGGGGGAGGGGCGCTGATGGTTATGTTGTCAAACCCTTATTTTCCTTCCACATGTAGAGTGTGTGCTACTTTCATTTAAATTATTATCTCCAATCGTCTCCAAATTCCTTGTACAGTGGTACCTTGAGATACGAGTTTAATTCGTTCCATAACCTTGAGGTGTGGGAAACTATGAGATGCTCGAGTCGCAGTAAACTGGTGGGTCATGTGCAGCCGGCCAATCCATGCGATGACTCCTATCTCAAAAATCTTGTATGTTAAGGCACTCGTCTCTCGAGGTACCACTGTATTCTCCAGTAATTTATTATGAGGAATTGTATCATGTAACAACATGCAAAGCAACAGCATCATCAATACATGAGTCTATCTTCCCACGCAACTGAAAGCCAGGATGGAGGGGCCAGGGCTGTTATGTTAGATCCAGGAAACAATTGTGCTCCATGCACCTCATGTTTTTCCGTTTCCATTGTTTCACAGCTCTGTGTCAGCCATTGACCTTGACTTCCAGGTAGTAAACGCTCGGTAAGGTAGAGGGGACAGGTATACCCATACCTGCCGGATCCTCTTGAAAAAGCCTTCCATGAAATCCTTTCCTACAACACTCACTTGTATGATCGGTCAGATTGTGGTCCAATAACTGTGCCTAATTGCATGAGGTGCCATGAAAAGTTGACATGTCTCTGGATAGGTGGCCATCCTCCAGTATTACAGAAGGCCTATTATCGTACAGAAGGCAAGAGTGGATTTTAGGTAGGTCGTAGCCATAAATTAAGTTCAACTTTATGCAGAAGATACAGTGGTACCTCGAGATACGAGTGCCCTAACATATGAGATTTTTGAGATACGAGCTGTCCAGTGAGAGATTTTTGCTTTGAAATACGAGCAACATTTGAGATAGGAGTCATCGCGCGGATCGGCCGGCTGCACATGACCCACCAGTTTACCGGGACTCGAGCCTCAAGGTTATGGAACAAATTAAATTTGTATCTCGAGGTACCACTGTACTAGGCTACCTAAATTTAACATGACACTGAAGGAAAGCACACTTTCTTCCATCTCTCTGCATCTATTCTTCTAAGTCCACTTTGATTATCTTCATTGCTAGAGGCCCGGTGCATGAAATTCATGCATGGGGGAGGGGGATTCTTCAGCCCAGCCTGCGCCCTCTCACAGTTGGGGACTCTTGCGGGGTGTCTGCCTGCCACAGAGGTGGGGGAGGCTCCCGCCACCACTGCTGGGCCTGGTAGCCATGAACCTGGCTTCTGGCTGAGCAGGGGTCCCCCTGAGGGAGCACACTGACCACCAGGGGGCAGATGCTTGATGCAGGGGCTGTGCGTCATACCGACCTGTGGTTCTGCAGTTCGGTTGATTTGCATATCAGCCTTCTATTCTATGGGATTAGCTCATAAATAAATGTTGCATTTGGATACTTAAACGCTGTTGAGATAAATATGTTTTCGTAATCAGTTTTTCTGCACCTGTTCTATTTGTTGAATAACTCACCATTATAGCAAGATTTAAAATGCCAATTCTGTTGATGTGTTTGTCCCTTTCTAAGCTCCCTATTGTGTTTCTTTATTTCTCTGTTAGGATTTGAATACGGGAATTTTAGAGAGTTTTGGGGAAACATTCTTCCCCAGATGCGTATTTAAGGACGCATCTACATGAAATTTAGAATCAGTTGATTCTGTCGCAAATAATTATAAAGACGATTTTTATTTTGATTGGAATGCTACTGGATTTGTAGATTAATTCGAGTATAGTTTATATCTTCCAAAAATGGTGTCTTCCCTTACAGGGACATAATTATTTCTTCACTGAAGTTTTCTATGATTCTAACACTCATCACATACTCTCTTTTAAGCTTATGGTATATTTTGTTGGTATGTTGGAAAGGTTCTGTCTTTGCCATTGCTTTGAAATATCAGTTATTTTGGGCGTTTAAGAAAGCTACTGACTCCTGCACTGTTAGCATAGATCTACCACATTATACAATAAATACTTGTTCTAAGAATTTTCAGTCAGCTCTCCCAGGTTCCTTGGGAAAACAATGTTATTCATAAATTCTAAGACGAATCTGTCTCTTTTCTTATAGCATTGCATCAAGTACAACTTTCAGTACAATATGGAAAATAGTGTTGCTAAAACATATCTTTGCCTCGGTTCCATTTTCATGTTAACTGTTAAGAATATGTTTCAGGTAAATTTCTTATCAGGTTATATCCATAGTCTTGTATTTCCAGCTTGCTAAGCTTCTTAAAAATTCATTAGTAATGGTTGTTGAATTTGATCAAATGATTTTTCATTAAACATTAAGAAGATCATATGTTATTTTCTCTTTAATCTATTATAGCACTAAATTATAGTAAATCTCCTAATATTGAATAATTCTTTCATTTCTTGGATGAAGTCTCCTAGCTTATGATGAATCTTTCTTTTAATATTCAGTTAAATCCCATCTATTAATATTTTACTCATCTATTTTACACAAAATTGAATTCAATCCATACTTTGCCTACATTCTCTTTTCTTGTGGTTTGTTAGCAGAATATTGGTGGTAAAGTTTCCATTTTTAAGTACTCTATAATTGTTTAAAAAAAAAGGAGACATATGTACTACTATTTGTAATACTTTAAACAATAAAATTAAATTAAAAAATAAAAATATATATTTAAGCAACTACCTAATGCTAATTCAAAGGAGTAGTTTTTAAATATTTATTTATTTAGTACTATGTTAATAATCTGACATTTAGTATTTGACATTTTCAGTGAACATTAATAATATACATGTTTTCTATATCTAGGTCTATTGAATTAACATATACTTAGATATTCAAATACAAAGGTGTATATTCAAATGAGTTAATTTTTTACAATGGTTTACATTACCTCCCTAACCTGGTATTAAGAACTTTTTATTATTGGGATTTATATTTGTCATGCCTTTTACGATCTTTGTTGACCAAGCAAGGTGTATGTGATTTATTAGTTTAAAAGAGCAGGTTATTGGTTTTTTAATAGATGAAATCATGAAGTCACTTTTTTGTTGTTTTAAACTTTCTACTTTCTCTGTGTTTCTTCTTTCCATATTTTTATTGTTGATCTTTAATCTTTCTTCCAGAACCCCTATATCATGTTATGCTTTTTTTTTTATACATACATTTTAGGTTCATCGTTTTTTCATATGAACTTAATGTGTACATATTTTGTATGCAGCATCTTCCATATTTTTCATTTCTAAATATAGAAATTCAGTGTTTACCTCTTGAATATCCAAAATGCCTTAAAGAAAACAGATTTTTCCTATTTATAGAGCTTATTTTCACAGAGCATTTGACATTTATCTATAATTTTTCGTTTAATTGCATTCATGTCAGATAGCCTTTATGGTTTCACTTTTTGTATTTTCTTCTCTGTCTGATTTACTTCTTATAAATGTTCATCTAGGATTAGAGATAATGCTGTCTCATTTGATCCAGGGATTGATTCATTTTTCGGCCTACACATGGTTCCCTGTCCATGTTGTTTATTCACTCTATGTTCCAGCTTATTCTGTGTCTATTTGATCTAACATTCTCTAAGAGTTGTGCACTATATATAGTGTAAGTCCTGTGACTAGAGTTTTGTATATCACTCTTTGTATGCCTCGCAGTTCTCTCTTTATATGTCGCAATACCATTCTGTTCTTTGATATATAAATGTCAACAGCTGCTCTCTCTTCTTGGAAAACTATACACTATAAAAAGGAAAAACTAACCTTCTTTTTTGTTCAATTTTCCGTGTTCATATTACTTCATTAAGCTGTTTCTTACAAGTGAGCATAGTTAAATGCCATGTTATCTTGTGGTGTTTCTGAGAAAGGGGCTGTGATTGGGTGGTCCTTCCGCTCTCTATGTTGTTAGTCTGTTCACTGATGAGAGAGGGGGAAATAACAGCATTTACCTCAGAGGGAAGTGGTAGCGACCCTTTTTTAAGCATTTAGGTTTACTGAGTGCTGTCTAAAAGTCACATTACTATTGCTGTGGTGGTTATTATCATCATCATTATCATCAATATTATTTGGCACCATTGTGGGAAATACAAGTAAAGAGATTGGACACAACTCCTGGGCTATTTCTACTTGCTCTACATGCCATATTTCTGGGAAAATATCTCTATTGAGGCATCTGAGATAAAGTTACTTCCTAGCCCAATTTCTATCATGTATTAATCAAGCAATATACAGTACCTATTATCATTATCACCTTCTACCAGATTCTATGCAAATGAATAAATAAATAAGGCAAAAAAAACTATAGAAGTTGTTATGAGACTCATTTTTTTAAAATATATTTTATTGATTTTTTACAGAGAGGAAGGGAGAGGGATAGAGGGTTAGAATCATCTATGAGAGAGAGACATCGATCAGCCACCTCCTGCATGCCCCCTACTGGGGATGTGCCCACAACCTTGAACTGAATGGAACCTGGGACCTTTCAGTCCGCAGGCCGACACTCTATCCACTGAGCCAAACTGGTTTAGGCTGAGATTCGTTTTTTAATCAACAAATCCTCGTAGGGTACTTATGTGCTGGCACCACTCTAAGCATCTGCAGACTCATTTGGTCTTTGGTACAATCTTCTTTTATCCAGCCCATTTAGGGGGAGAGCCAATTGAAGATTAAGAAGGCAGGTAGATTGCACAACTCAACATTGCAGAACTGACATGCACACCTGTCCAGTTCTGCTCCAAAGGTTAGGTCCCCTAACCTCTGATGGGGCTGCCCCAGACCTGAGTGTAGGCTCTATTTCCTGCTAGTTAGGTGTTTGACCTACCGTATTTTCCGGCGTATAAGATGACTGGGCATATAAGACGACCCCCAACTTTTCCAGTTAAAATACAGAGTTTGGGATATAAAATCAAACCTGGGACCCTTCAGTCCACAGGCCAACGCTCTATCCACTGAGCCAAGCTAGTTAAGACAAACTCGGGTTTCTTGAGAAATAAATACACACTAAAAGTTGTCAGAAGCCTAGACAACTTATTTCTCATTATCTCAGTGCCTTTCCTGCTCTGTCCCTCTGCTGTCCCCAACTTTGCCTTCCATCCTGCTTTCCTCTGCAGATTGACTTGCCCTGTTGTCCATATAAGATGACACCTGGTGTATAAGACGACCCCTGACTTTTGAGAAGATTTTCCTGGGTTAAAAAGTCATCTTATACACCAGAAAATACGGTACTTAACTTGTCTCTGTGTCTTACACCCTCAAACACATATGAGAAAGGGCAAGGCAAAAAGAACAGCAGTGGCAAATGGTTACATTGATGGTCCCATGAAATCGTGTGTCAACCATTGGGCTCTTACCTGCGCATATTAGGTGTCCAGTAAGGAGTTGAACATTTTTATTTCATAAAACTTAAAATATCTATTAACAAACTCTAAGTCCCATTTTTGGTTCACGTTATGGAGGTCAAAGTGCTAGTATAAGTCCAAAGATATTTATCTGCCAACCGTTTTACTTTTAATGTTTCATTGTACCTCCAGCGACCAAAAGCCAACCTCGTCAAAAAGCAACCATGGACCCAACCAATGCTGATCACCATTGGGGATAAAAAACTGATGGAGTGGTATTACAGGGTGTTTACAATCTGTGAGCAATAGACATTTCCCCAACTGATGGCAAATTAGAAAAAATAGAGTAGTTAATATTTTATTACTTGAGATGATCTTGGCTTTAACATATAAGAAATCTAGGAGAGAGAGCTTACACAGATGCTTAGTAACATTAAAAGCAGTGGCTTTTCATCCATCTGCCAGCATGGGAGTAAACCTCAATTTCTTTTTTTTTATTTTTTAAACATCTTTTATTGATTTTTTACAGAGAGACGGGAGAGGGATAGAGAGTTAGAAACATCATCCAGAGAGAAACATTGATCAGCTGCCTCCTGCACTCCCCCAACTGGGGATGTGCCCACAACCAAGCTACATACCCTAGACCAGAATTGAACCTGAGACCTTCAGTCCACAGGCTGAGGCTCTATCCACTGAGCCAAACCAGCTAGGGCAAACCTGGGTTTCTTGAGAAATAAATACACACTAAAAGTTGTCAGAAGCCAAGACCATTTATCTCGATGTCTCAGTGCCTTCCTGCTCTGTCCCTCTGCTGTCCCCAACTTCGCCTTCCATCCCCGCTTTCTCTGCGGATCGACTTGCCCTGCTGTCCTCAGAGAAAGATGCGGAGTGCGCAGCTCCTGGATTTGATGGGCTCAGTGGCAGCCACCAAGCACCAGGGTTTCTTAGTCTCATCCAAGAAAGGCGAGAATCCAGTTTCACCCGGTTTCTGTTAGGTGCTTGTTTATTTGTACCTGCCTGGGGGGACTGCACAAACACAGAGAGTGAGTTACAGAGTTTGTTGAAAGTGCAGCGGAGATATAAAAGGAGAAGAAGAGTAAGGGAGATGGAGCAGGGCTAGGGAAGAGATTCAAGGAGAAATAAGGTGTTTAAGGTATTCCTCCAGAAGAAGGTGCCATGTAAGACAGGAATTTGAAGGTGAGGGAGTTATCTGAACACACATCTAAGGGAATATAACCACATCTGGGAGGCCAGGATTGTGGGATTTTACATTTTGTGACAGACATAATATACACCATAAAAAAATTAGTGTATGCCCGAGCTAATTTTGCTCAGTAGATAGAGCTTCAGCCCATGGACTAAAGAGTCCCAGGTTTGATTCCGGTCAAAATCACATTCCTACTTTGTAGGTTTGATCCCCGCCCTGGCTGGGGCAGAAGGAAGACTACCTATGTCCAATGGATGTGTTTCTCTCACACCCATGTTTCTCTCTGTTTCTCCCTCTCCCTTCCACTGTCTCTAAAAAGCAATGAAAAAACATCATCGGATGAGGATTAACAAAACTAAAGAAAAAAATTAGTGTGAACATCAATATAGATAAGAATTGCCTGTTGGTGATCAGAATAATAGGGCCTTCAAAACAGAGGGAGCAAAGTGGGGGTGGGGGGCTCTCAGATGGATGGAGATGTTTTGGAAGCCCCAAACTGTCTGGCTGGTGTTTGCTAGTGAGGACTGTATGGGGGGGAAGGGTAAAGCTAGAAAGCAGGTTGTGTTTAACTGAGGGAGACTTAAATGCCATGCCAGTGACTTAAATTCTTCCACAATGAGCACAGCCCGCTCCTATACCAATTACTCCCTGATTCTCTCAAAAAAGGTTCATTTAAAAGACATTTTTGGAAAGGCATAGATTCTCTTCTCTATTCCTTATAGAAATACAGATCAGCATGTTTTATAAACATACAGATCAGCATGTTTTAAGCACATCTGATATATTTATGGCCACCCATTTCAAAGAGCATACATCAATATCTCACCGAATGTTAGCTACACCAGTCAATAGCTGCGAGCTCATAAACAAATCACAAACCTGCACGGAGGCTTCCTGATTTTAGATTTAAAATGCAGATACTATTTACCTTTGTCAGCCGCTACGATAAATCAATCAGACACTGTGTACAAGCCAGTCAAAACAGGCACTCAAGAACTGTTTGTTAACTTGTCCTCGTATTTTATTATTTTTAATTTGTTTATTGATGTCAGAGAGGAAGAGGGAGGGGGAGAGAGATAGAAACATCTGTGATGAGAGATAATCATTGATCAGCTGCCTGCTGCACACACACTACTGGGGACGAAGTCCAAAGCCTGGGCATGTGCCCTGACCAGGAATCAAACTGTGACCTCCTGGTTCATGAGTGGATGCTCAACCACTGAGCAACACCGGCCAGACCCTTGCCCTCTTCCTGTATCCTCTTGATAGAATCTACATCAATTTTACTTTTAACATTGTGTATTCTAAACTCCATGTGACAAAGATTCTACCAAACAAAAAAATGAAATATTTGTAGTAAGACTGTAGGAAAGCTTATGAAGTTGAAAATATTTTATACGTGAAGAACTTATGTCTTAAAAGACAAATTTATCAGTGTGTTAAGCCAACGAAGTGGCTGTAGTACCTGGAGTAATAATACAGTTTGGAATTAGAAGATGAATAAAACAACGGACTTGACATGTTACTTGTATAGCCAATAAAAATATATTGGATATATTGGTAGGCAAATGGATAAATCAAAATAATTTCTGTCTGTTCTGTTCTTTTCTTCCCTAGGTAACATAACTGCCATGTAGTTGTTTTTACTGACATTACTTTAGGAAAATAATATCAGTTCGTCTACCCAAAGAAGCAAAGCGCCAAGTTAATGTTTAATATTATTACTACACTTAAATGCAAAACAGTGACGCCATGGATACATATTTCCCCACTATACTCAAAAGTTTTTAAAATATATGTTCCCAGTAGGATGCCACCGGTGAACTATATAATAAGAAAGAAAAGAGAAACCACAAACGAAGAGACCAAAGCTTTTAAAAATATGCAGATACTGTTCGATCTCCCTTGAATCAGGTTTCTGTGAGGCAGACATGTTTTCTGTGGCATTTAGGACTTTCTATCCTATCAAGTCCATTCACGTGCCTCCAAAGCAGACGTGGTAGGATTAAACTCAGCTTCTGACACAAATATTAATTTTATCAGTTTTTTTTAAACTTAGAATTTCCCTCTGTCCTTCATAGTTTTAATCCTCCTTTCCTCTATAAAATCAATAAAAATATATCTTCATTAAGAAGAGTCCTTCCCCTCTAGCTGGTTTTGCTCAGTGGACAGAGCAAAGACCTGCAGACGGAAGGATCCCTGGTTCAATTCCAGTCAAGGGCACATGCCCAGGTTGCAGGCTTGATCCCCAGTAAAGGGCATGCAGGAGTCAACTGATCAATGATTCTCTCTCATCATTGATGTTTCTCTCTCTCTCCCTCTCCCTTCCTCTCTGAAATCGATAAAAATATATTGGAAAAGAGACCTCCCTCTCTGCCTGTGTGCTCTCCCTGAATGAAGCAGGTAACCAGTACCCACTCTGCCCCTTGCTTCGCCTTGAGTCTCATCATTACAAAGGCCTCCTGTGTCTAAAAGAATGTTTCATTAATAAGAAAATTGTAAACTGGAAATACTTCCATGCAGTATCACACCTGTTATTGACAGCCACCAACTCATATATAGGGTGATACACTTTGAGCCATGCCAGAGACCTGAAAGTTAGCCTCTTTGGAGATGTGACATCACATCCAGAGATGTGTACATAAGGAAGGTCATTGTGAGTATCGGGCAGTCATTATAGCGTTCCAGTTGGAGGAATTTTAAGGGGAGTAAGCCTGCTGAAGGAGAAAGAAAGAATTAGCAAGGCTTTAGCCAGTTTGGCTCAGTGGATAGAGTGTTGGCCTGCAGTTTGTAGGGTCCCAGGTTTGATTCTGGTCAAGGGCACATGTCTGGGTTGTGGGATTGATCCCCAGTAAGAGACATGCAGGAGGTAGCCAATCAATGACTCTTCTCAACATTGATGTTTCTCTCTCTCTCTCTCTTCCTCCATCCCTCCTTCCTTCCTTCTCTCTCCTTTTCATTATAAAATCAATAAAAATATATCTAAAAAATCCAGAAGGAATTACATTACCACTTACTCAGCTTCAATACATATTTCTTCAAAAATAATAAGCAAGTGTGTTTCCCTCTCCAGGTTCTGCTCAGGAACATAAAGATTTCAGCTTACTTTGATGCTGATTGTCCCCGGCAACCAGAGCTGTGTTGTTTTCCATGATAGAATGTCTTCCAGAAAGCTACAGACCTCTGCCTCACAAAAACACATATCTCGGAGGGAATAAAACCTCCATGGACCTGATGCCCTTTTCAGCTTTACTTTTAAATGTTATTAGTGTCCGCTGTTCTGCTCTGTTCTTCATCTCGGAGAGACGAAGGGGCCTTTCCGTGGGGAAAATACACATCTTTCTCGGCATGTCGCTAACACACTGTGTGCTGGTGTATGTCACACAGGGTTTGAAACATGCAGTGACTCCATCTCCTCGGGCAGAAAAGTGTCTTCCCAGCTTCATGGTGGAGAGCAGGGGACGGGCTATAATGGGGACCAGGTTCATGTTCCCTGAGACCCTCAGCCTTCCTGTTGGATAACACACTTTTCAGAGAAGCTAGACCATTCGTGTGTGTGTGTGTGTGTGTGTGTGTGTGTGTGTGTGTGTTCTACAAAGGTACATATATTCTCTTCTGCTGACAAGGCATAAGGCCCATTCCTCCACACTTTGGAATCCCATTGGTTCAAGGAGCAGGCGCAGATGACCATCTTTATGACAAAGGACAGTAGGGGTCTGTTATTGTTTTAGTGGACACAGTCCTAGAGCCTAGAATCCTTTCACCTTGCTCGCAGGTATGTTGTAATTGTGGGTAATGCTTAGCATAAAAGTTTTAATGGACTAAATGGATACCATAATTTTTAGCTGGATACCTTGTTGGGGAGGGGGACCTCATTTTCTGGAATTCTCTCTTCCTTGCCATCTGTCATCCACTGTTCTTTCCCATGATCATGAGTTGGTAGTGGTGGGAGGAAAGTCATTTTTCTTGTCTGCCCCCTACAAAAAAGATGAAAATTGGGGAAGTTATAACCTCCTATTGATCTCTAGCTCTGACCTGGCCAATTGGATTTAAACACAGAAGATAAAATAGAAGAGGTGGGGACAGAGACTTAAGAGGCAGTGCATGAAGACATGGGTAAAAATGGATATCTTCTGCTGAAACCGGTTTGGCTCTGTGCATAGAGCATGGGCCTAAGGACCGAAAGGTTCCAGGTTCGATTCCGGTCAAGGGCATATATCCTGGTTGTGGGCACATCCCCAGTAGGGGGCATGCAGGAGGCAGCTGATCGATGTCTCTCTCTCATTGGTGTTTCTAACTCTCTATCCCTCTCCCTTCCTCTCTGTAAAAAATCAATAAAATATATTTAAAAATTAAAAAAAGGAAATCTTCTGAGGAGGTAATTCAAGCGAAGAAGGAAGCAAACGTGACTGTTTTTTTACAAAGCTCCTTGACCTTGTGGGTCAGACGAGCACCTCTGGCTTCCATTCTGTTCAGGTCCCTCCTGGCATTTCCATCGGTCAAGCCTTTGCCGGGCTGATTTTCCGGGGCAGAGTTGAGGCCCAGGGAACAGTGGTGAAGTGACGGATTTCAGCTCCATTTATCCAGGCACAGAACGTCCCCAGATCATCTGAACGTCCTCAATCCCCAGAGATATAAGGAGGGTGGCCCTCAAACCCCAAGACCAATTTAGCCTCTACACCCTCAGCATCATGCTATGCGGGTGTGCACATGTGTGCATAGAGGGGAGGGGGTTTGGTCTATTAAAAAATGCCTCCTTTTCTTTTCCTGTTGCTTTAAAGAATGGTCTTCCCACAGCAAACCGCAGGGAAATAATGCAGGGTGGGAAGGCTTGCAGACAACGTTTACTTTGGGGTTTCACAGAGCGGACGTCCTAGAGGAGAGATGCTCAGAGATGCCTCTGACAAGTGTGGGTGCGGGAGACAGAGAGCAGGGAGAAATAAATCAGTGGGCAGCCCCATCAACGATGCTGCCGGTCCTCGGTACATCCTCCCTCCTCCCCTTACAACTTTCTCAGGACGCTTCTGCACTGAGTAGCATGATGCGGGGATTAATAGGACTGAGTCATCATTACACCTCAGAACAGGTGTGGTCTAGCTGTGGGGTCCCATCGCCCTGCCAAGCTGGGTGCTTTTGCTATTACTTATCACCAGCTGTGCTTTTAGACTGTGCTAAGCCGCCCCACAATGGTATACGTACCTTCCTTTCTGGGGGGATAAGAAATTGCTGCTGGGACAACCCAGAATCCCCTAAGTTTGATTCTTTCTTTTCTTTTTTTTAAATATATTTTATTGATTTCTTACAGAGAAGAAGGGCAAGGGATAGGGAGTTAGAAACATCGATGAAAGAGAGACATCAATCAGCTGCCTCCTGCACGCCCCTTTCTGGGGATGTGCCCACCACCAAGGTACATGCCCTTGACCAGAATCAAACCTGGGACCTTTCAGTCCACAGACCATTGCTCTATCCACTGAGCCAAACCGGTTTCGGCAAGGTTCTTTATTTTCTTTTTTTCAGAATGAAAAGAGCTGCATTCATTTTATTTGATAAGTAGCGGTTCAAAATCAGGAGGCATAAAACAAAGTGAAAATTGCAGTATTCCAATTGAAGCGTGTGTCGCTGACAGGCGTAATTGTTGTGCTAGGGAGTCACGTATGATCTTTATACGGATGCAGAGGAGTGAGGTGTGTATGTATGTAAGGTGATCAGTTCTGCTGTTGAGCTACCACATTCCCCCACATCACCGAGCTGTGCAAACTTTGGCAATAAAACCGCAGGGCTTATGGAGAAATAATGTTGATGATACAGAACACTCACCGTCATCATGGGTGACATATTAAATTTTTAAAAAGACAGGAACCTAATAAAAACAGTAACAGCTTCGCACATCAGAAATGGCTCAAAAGCCATAATTGCTACCGTGAATGCCTTCAAACAACAACTACAGTTTGTGAGGTCACCCGGGTAAGTGAGGGGGGCAGAGCAGGAGATTCTGGGCCAGGGAAGGTTTGGGGGGGGGGCAGGGGTGAGTGGATACTGGAAGGAAGGGGGTCACACTAGGGATAGGTGGTGTGGGTCCCTGTGCTGGGCACTGCTTCGCAGGAAAGCCACCTTGCAGGACCCTAAATCAGGTGCAGATCTTCCTGTCTTTGATTTGTGGGTCCTTTGCGACATGCACTTTACAGCAGGTATTTGGTCACAGTTTTAGAAAGACTGGATAGTTCACCCAATGCTACAGCCTTCCTCCGGTCTGCATTTCTTCTGGAAGAATCCTTAAGCATTTCTCCCCGAAGCTCTGCTTGGCTCAATGGCAGAGGCTGTGGAAATGGCAGGGAGGGTTGACCCACTGAGGTCTTCACTCAGAGCTGGCACTGGGCCTGGGGCGTGTGCTGCTAGGCATTAGGAGGCAGGGCTAGGTGACACCACGGAGATGGGCATCTTTCCTTTTCCTTCCACACACAGAAAAGTGGACAAATGAGAGAAAGTCACAGAACGCACCTGCAGGAGGACATGTGCAGTGAACCGAGGAAGCTGGAAACTGGTATTGGTGGCAGCGTGGGGGCGTTTGTTGTTGTTGTTTTTTGTTTTGTTTTGCTTGCATTCCACCTACCTCAGATCTTTTAGTGAGAAAATAGCACATACACTCACACAAAATTCCTGTTCACGCTCCAAAGTTTTGTGCCATATAATCACGTTTTCTTTTTTTCTTTTAAATGTATTTTATTGATTCTCTACAGAGAGGAAGGGAGAGGGATAGAGAATTAGAGACATCGATGAGAGAGAGACACCGATCAGCCGCCTCCTGCACGCCCCCCTCTGGGGATGTGCCCGCAACCAGGATACATGCCCTTGACCGGAATCGAACCTGGGACCTTTCAGTCCGCAGGCCGACGCTCTACCCACTGAGCCAAACCGGCTTCGGCATAATCACGTTTTCAAATACGTCAGCCACATTAGAAGAAATTTATTTCAAAACAAACATTATAGCTGAAATGATGGTAGGGGTGTATATACATACATATACACACTAGTGGCCCGGTGCACGAAATTCGTGCACATTAAAAACGGATGGATTAGAGGAAATAATTTAATATTGCTATTACCCCTTTCTCTATAATGGAAGTGTCAGCGATGAAAGAAAATTAGTAAAATGTATAGGAAAACCTTCCTCCTGTCAGAGTCCAGGGCTCACCACAGGACCCAGAATCAAGTCCCCGCCCACCAACACTGGACTTGAAATTGTGTGAGTACCAGACACAGCCAGCCCCACTCCCATTGGACAAGATCCAGACCTGGCTGGTCCCACTCCCACTAAGTCCTACAGGGCAGGGGTCCTCAAGCCCCAGTGCCAGGGCGGGTCACGACCTCAGTTCCCCCAGCCTGGCCTCAGGTCCCCTGACCCTGGCATGACAGCATGATGGTGTGACAACAATTTGCATATTATCTCTTTATGGTATAGGATACACACACACACACACACACACACACACACACACACACTAGTGGCCTAGTGCACGATATTCATGCACTGGTGGGGAGGGGTCCCCCAGCCTGGCCTGTGCCCTGACACAGTGCAGGAACCCCACAATCGAGTTCCCCAAAGAAGTAGGCCCTGCCCATTATAAAATTTGGGTTGCAGGAATACCTATATGGGTTTTGTGATTGAGACATTTTCAGATAGTTAATTAATTTATTTATTTGAATGTACTACAAGCATAATTTTAATGCTAGACCAGTTGTTTGAAAAGTAATTGCAGACATCATGGCATTTTATCCTTAAATACTTCAAATGTTTCAAGATGTATCTCCCAAGAATAACTTCATAATCATTAGTTGATATAAGAAGTTTAATATTGATGAATATTATCTAATGCATGCTCTGCATTTAAATTTCCCTAAGTTAATCCCAAAATGTGCTTTATAATTTATTTTTTTAATTCAGAATCCATTCAAGATTCATGCATTGGGTTTAGTTATGTCTCCTTGGTTTCTTTGATCTAGAACTATCTTCCTAACTTGTTCATCTTTCATGAAATCATTTTTTTTAAAAGCCCAGGCGATTTACTTTATAGAATGTCTAATATATATTGTTAATCTACTTCAGTCTGCACTCTATCAGGACATAATAGAATTTTGCCCCGTTATTGGTGGTATCTTGAGTAATAGCTTGGTATTTGCTATATTTATCTGTAATAAGATATTCTTTCTCCTTGGTAATTTATACATGATCTGATAATTGATATTTTAAGGCTTGTGAATAACTTCTTCCCAGTGCTTTAGTATTGATTAATGATTCTTGCCTGGACCAAATATTACATTGGGATTGCAAAATAGTGATTTTTTTTAATTTAAATTCTTTATTGTTTAAACTATTATCTAAGACTCATTTTTTCCCAATTGACCTCTCCCCAGCCACCCCCACCCTCAGTACGTACCCTCACAACCCCCAGTTTTGGCTTGCATTGGTCATGCTCATATGCATGCATACAAGTCCTCTGGTTGATCTCTTACCCCCGGAAAGTGTTTATTTTTATTCATTTCCCATTCAGTTCTATATGCATAGTGAATATACTTATATGATGTCAATACTATTAACTTTATATGGTGTCTTTTGTGAAGTTTCAGTACAAGTAAAAACACCATATATATTCTGTACTTGTTGAGTACAGAGCTTTGTAAAGGTCAGTTAGGGTGATGATGTTGTGCAGTCTTATATTTCCTTACTGATTTGTTTATCCTACTGGTACCATTAGTTGCTGAAAAGATATTATTAAAAGCTTCAACGATATGGTGGATGAATTTGTTTTTCTTTTTGGCTTGACAGTTTTTCTTCATGTATTTAGAGGATCTTTTATCAGGTGCATACACGTGTTTGACCTTTGTACCATTTCTAAGTGCCACCTTTTAATTCTGCTATTACTCTTTGCCTTGATGGTTTTTTTGTCTGATCTTAAAATAGGCACTCTAGCTTCTAGTTAGTGTTGCATGGCATTTTTAAAAAATCATCCTTTGAGTTAAGTTTTGTTTTATATTTTGCATAAAGCACAGTGGGGTACTTCTTTATCCGTCTTTTCCAGCTTTTAATTGAAGTGCTCAGTCCATTTACTTTGGTTATTATCAATAAGCTTGCTTTTGCTATTTGCTTTCTATTTGATCATAGTACAGTATTTAGTTGTGTAATGAACTAAGCATGTTTTAATAAAAAAAAACCACAACCCTAACAGATTTTAATGTATATTACTTGAAACAGCTGCCCAGGTCCATGAACTTTTGGAAGATTTGGTCTAGATTCATGTCCATCTCCTGATAACAGCCATCCTTTAGCAATGTCAGCCTCCTTGACTGACGACGTCATAGTTTTCAACATGAGAACATAAGCCTAATCTTTAAATAGATATCCTAAATTTCTCTTACTGGAAACTCTTTCAGCTATCTGTTCATAGGAGACTATATCGCTTTTTTCCAGAATTGAAACTGTATGGCCTTTTTGGTTGCCTTTACATACAGGGTCTACAAAGAAGTCACCAGAGACTCATAGTCTTCCCTTGGGAGAAGAATGAAGCTAGAAAGCACTTATTAATGAGATTATTATCAGAGTAAAGTACAGTAGATTTCAAGGTATTACCTTAGCCAAGACTGGTTTGGCTTGGTGGATAGAGCGTTGGCTTGCAGACTGAGGGGCCGTCAAGGGCATGTACCTTGCTTGTGGGCACATCTCCACTGTGGGGCGTGCAGGAGGCAGCTGATCGATGTCTCTTTCTCATAGATGTTTCTGACTTTCTATCTCTCTCCCTTCCGCTCTGTAAAAAATCAATATATTTTTTAAAAAAGATATTACCTTAGACAATCAATGGCAGACCAGAAATGGGAGCGTCAAGATTCCGCCTTTCTCATGAAAACTGCACATGTTAGGAAGTGACCCATTGTACCAGCATCTTCCACTTCAGATGTCCTTTCACTAAACAGATCAGGGTTTCAGTTCATGTCGTTCCTTTTCCATTAAATGCAAAATATTGTTGGAAGGGCAACATGCCATTAAAACTAATGGACTCATGAAAAAGAATATCCTTTGCCTACCTACAAATATGTATGTGTTGATGTATGCTAACGCTCTGTCCTGCTGAGAACCATCTAAAGAAACATCATTATGAAGTGTTACAAAAGCCATTCCGCTTTTAAAGAAACGGCAGCCTAAAGCCATCAGCTTCCAGGAAAGGTAAAGAGAGGAGGAAGGAGTGACTGTGGGAGAAAATGAATCAGGTGTAGAAGATGCAGTGGCCTCCTCTAGGTAATTTCTCCTTTAATTCATTTTGTTATTTCTTTGACCACATGGGGGCAGCCATCTTATGTGTTGGAGTGATGGTCAATTTGCATCTTACTCTTTTATTATATAGGATTGCTATTATTTCATTTCACTGCTTGATTTGAAGGCATCTAGAATTCCTTGTAAGGTTCAAAACCCTGCATCTTAAAAATACCCATTTAATGAGCAGAATCAAAAAGAAATCTCATACAGTAAAGCAACATGGCACTCTACACCCTCAAACATCGGGTATTGAATTTTCCATTAGGCATTGTTGTTAAGTTCACTGGCCAACTGCTGATACCAAGTGCATCAAAGATGCTGCAGGGTGCTCAAACTGCACTTTGCCTGCCTGGCTCTGAATTTCAGCTTTCATCTGAAAAACACCCCATATCACTTTATTAACTTTAGGAAAGATGGGGAAGCAGTATTTCTAACTGTTAGATCTTAGATTTAAAATTAGCAACTGCTTTCTTTATGTCTGTGCATTTCACATAACTTTTTGAACATATGTTTTTATTGATTTCAGAGAGGAAGGGAGAGGGAGAGAGAAAAATATCAATGATGAGAATGAGTCATTGACTGGTTGCCTCCTGCATGCCTTGTCCTGGTGATCAAGCTCGCAACCCAGGGCCTACTCCCCATCTGGGAATGGAACTATGACTTCCTTGCTCATAGGCCGATGCTCAACAACCGTGCTACTCGGCCTTGCGTTTCACATCCATTTTCACATATTATTCCTTCTCTTACAAGGAAAATTCGTGTCTTTTAGTCTGTGTCCAGCCTCTGCTTCCCTCATACCTATTTTATATAGCTTTGAAGCCCATAAAAGGAAGCTCTTCATAGTTATTTCTGGCCCAGGTTGAGGCGGCGATATACTGTGAGTAATATTTCACAGGAGGTTGAAGTGAACATAGGTAGCATGTGTCACACCATACATATTAAACATGTCTGTGTCCTTGAGAATTGTAGGCTGATGACATTCAGAGAAATCGTCAGTGGGAATGTGTGTGCCTCTTTGAAAGAGCCCCTCAAACCAAATCCAGCTCCTTTCTGCCTGGTTTTGAAGCTCTTCTCTCCAGGGTTGCTTGTATTCTCCCAAGACCACAACATAGGAAGAAGCCTGTTGTCTCAGAACTGGAACCAGCGCTTGGGCAAGGCTCAGGGACAATTTAGAAAAGAGAAAACAAGAGACGAGGAGCCAGCTTTCATCTGTAATGTGAACATTGTTGAATCTAGAAAGAGCCGAAGGATCTTTACACTGACATTTAGAGTTATTCCGATTTCTCTCCAAATACCATCTGAGAGGAGCCATAAGCTGCCTCTAATAAGACTGCTCATTCCAGGAGGAGAAGCGATGCAGACACAGTGCGCGAAGTTCACCTGCGAAGCTCTCTCTTTGCTTCCAGCAGCATCACTCAGAGCCAACAACTTGCCACTTCTTTTGTCATCAGCGAGGCAAAGAGCACACACAGGACCTCGTTCCTGACAGAGGGTCATTCTTTCCAAGACTCTGTTCTTCCCTAATGAGATATTTCACTCTCACCCCTACCGTGTCTCTGTTATTTAACACAGGAAACTCAAACTCGCTCCGTATGTGGATGTTTATAATGGATTCAGCAACCAGGAGTGCTCACACACAGGCCACACACACACACACACACACACACACACGCCAAACACACACACACATGCCAAACACACACACACACACACACACACACACACACACACACACACGCACGCACCAGAAGAAAGGCAGAGAAAAAGGCAGCATCGCTCACTGAAAGCGTGGCTTTCCCTCTTGAATCATATTCAAGTTAATTTGAAAATTATTGACATTGATTAATCTGCAGTGTAACATCTCCAGTGCATAAATTCTCGGGATATTTCCTGCGCATTTGGGAGAAGTGATAAATGTGATATCAAAAGCTGTCAAGTCTAGCTTGGTTGGGCTCAGAGGGAACCCCAGACTTCAGAGAACTGGAGAGGGATTGACAGGTGACACCATCAGGATTGAAAGCAAGCGTTCTACTCAGCAGTTCCAAGGTGTAAACCACTCTTATTATTATTTTTTTGTTGGTTAAACCATGGCAGCGAGTGCTAGGAGCACATTGAACCAGAATAAGATCTGAAGATATTCTCTTCTTATTAGCAAGGGCGCTCCTCTGAGCCTTTTATAGCACTGAACATGTCAGGTTGCAGTTGATTCTGTTTCTAAGAAAACAAAACTCCACCTAATTGAATCTCTTCAACCATCCGGGGTTGGGAGGAAATCACTACTGTCATTTTAGAAATAAGGAAACGGAGTTCGGCTGGAGGTGCAAAGAGGTGCCCAAGACAAGACAGTGGTCAAGGTCACTGACAAGGTCAACAGCAGGTCTGGTGCCTGCCACAGAAGCGCCCTTCCTTTCCCTTCTCCCTGCTGTGCCTCACATTTCGGATGCTGTTTGAGAACCACTGAAGCGAGGTTCCCGAAGACTACATATTTCACAAACTCCCTCTAATAAGTTGCTGAGGGACTGGAAGTAGCCTATTAGGTGCAGGGCTGGGAATACATTCTATTTTTAATTTATTTACACCTCACTTTTTCAGGGGGAAACAAATTAGCGTAAGATATCTGCAGGGACTGCAGAGCCAAGTTTAGGGGGCAATTAAAATATGGCCTTTGAGTAAGTGACGTAGTTCTCTACCAACTTTTCTCCCTCTAAGCTGACTAAATGTTTGCAGATCAAGGTAAATTTGGAAAGAAAGATTAAGTTAGATCTATTCGGAGGAATCTGTGTAGAACATTGTATGTTCTGGGTTACTGTACTGATTACAACTTCCATCGTTTGGATTATCCCACCTGGCTTTGCAGTCACTTTAGGGGATTGCAAATAATTAGAACTCAGGTCACTATTCTTTCTGACTCAGCTAACAGCCCAGATCTTAGTAACTTTCAAAAGTTTCAGAACTCATCTTTTTGAAAGTTGGGAACATTTCAGTAATTCTCAAAGTATGGCCCTTGGACCATAGTAGTAACAACAGTTAGAAATAGACTTAGACACGCAAAATCTCGGCATCTCCTCAGATTTACTGAATCAGAAGCTCCGGATATGGGCTCCATCATTTGCATTTTCACAAGTCATCCAGGTGACTCTAATGCCTCCCAAATCTGCTCATCACTTTAAAGAGGAAGAGTGCCTGGCCTGTGTGGCTCAGTGGATTGAGGATTATCCCATGTACCCAGAGCTCATGGTTAGATTCCCATGCAGGGCACATGCCCAGGTTGCAGGCTAGATCCCCAGTAGGAAGTCTGCAGGAGACAGCCAGTGGGTGTTTCTCTCACAAGGATGTTTCTATCTCTCTCTTACCCTTCCCCTCTCTCAAAAAAAAACAAAAACAAAAACAATAAAAAATATAATTTTTAAAAGCAAAGAGTATATGGGAAGGAGCCTTCTTTGGTCTTTCTGAGAAAGTTGAGGGCCAGGTCCATCTCTCTTCATTATTAAGCAGCGAGCATCAGTAGAGATCAGGAAAGGAGAATTTGTTTGCGCACCGCGTCTATTTTTATGGCTCCATCACAGCCCGCTGATGGAATAAACGCTCCTGTGTTCCTGCCAGTACTCAGCTGGGAAGCCCACTGTAAAGGAGAATAATTAGCCACACGGTCTCTATATAATGCCACACGCTCCCTGTCCCTAAACTTAATATATTTTCTAAAAAGTGACTTTTCTTGAACTTAAAGAATAGAGATGATTATTAGTAAGATTTTCTGGGAATATTAAATGCTATAGAATTTATTTTTTATCCAAAAAATATCATGTTATATGTAACCATTTCTACTTGAAATAGAGTTTTACCACCAACCATTTGGAAGTTCCTGGGAACCATAAAATATGTAATATGTTGAAACATGCTCACTGGTCATGTCTGGTAGCGTGCCTGTGTCTGCATGTCTCAGCAGGCAAGTTCTGAGTTGTCAGTGTTTATGTGCAACCGTACATGCCATGCCTCGAGTTTAGATCCGTGGCCTTAAACGTGTATATTAGACACCGGGCTGTGTTTCCATGGGTAACTGTCACCTCCCCATGTTTAAAACATGTACGTGACTCCGAGGCGTCTTAGAGGGCTCTCTGACTTTTAAAAGGGGTACCTGTTGGTGTTGTTCGTTTCAAACGCATTTAAGTGCTAGAGGGAACCCAGGAAAAGCGATAAACCTGCCGACTGGACATTTTGTCTGCAAGATGAAAACGGTAAGTGCCCTTAAAAGTTACCTTTGGTCTTTTCAGAGGCAGCTCGCCACCTCACTTTGCATATCGCCGAGGTGGCTGCTCAGATGCTTCAAAGGCCTCTGCACCGAAGCCCCTTTGAAAGGCAGCAATTTCCTCTGAGTTTGATATGGGCCCCAGATCGAAACCAGTTTCCTCTGCCTCCCCATAGTTTTTACAACAGACACGTCTCATTTACCTTGTACCATGGACAGAGCAGGTACAAGAGAGGGATCTTAAGGAATGTTTTTTTCCAGGACACTTTTATCCCTTTCCCACTTATAAAAACACAACATTATCATGACATTATCGTGGCCAGGTTTAAAAGTGACTGATTCCTTGACAAATTAAAAGTCTGAAGTCTGGCCAAAACCGATTTGGCTCAGTGGATGGAGCATCAGCCTGCAGACTGAGGGGTCCCAGGTTCGATTCCGGTCAAGGGCATGTGCCTTGGTTGCAGGCACATCCCCAGCTGGGGGTGTGCAGGAGGCAGCTGATCGATGTCTCTCTCTCATCGGTGTTTCTAACTCTCTATCCTTCTCCCTTCCTCTCTGTCTAGTCTAACAAATTAAAAATGCATACATGTACTCCTGTGCACACATAAACATACGCACATATTTAAGAGGAATAACATGTAATATCTGAGTGCCATACGTAGAATAAATGGAATAAATGGAATATCTGAGTGCCATAAATAGAATAAATGTAATATCCAAGTGCCATACATAGAATCAATGGAATAAATGTAATATCTGAGTGCCATACATAGAATAAATGGAATACTGCTGGAATCACTTTGCTCAGTGGATAGAGCGTCGGCCTGCGGACTGAAAGGTCCCAGGTTCGATTCCGGCTGGGGACATGTGCCTTGGTTGGGGGCACAGCCCCAGTGGGGGGTGTGCAGGAGGCAGCTGATCAATTTCTCTCTCTTATCAATGTTTCTAACTCTCTATCTCTCTCCCTTTCTCTCTTTAAAAACTCAATAAAATATATTTAAAACAAACAAAAAAAAAGAATAAATGGAATATCTGAGTGCCATAAAGAGAATGAAAGACTCCACAAAGAAGGACAAAGAAGCGAATCCCAGTGGTCTGGTTTGGTGCTCACTCCAGGGGATCAGCCTCCAGGGTGAGGAAGGCTAATTTGAGCTTCAGAAGGAGGTGAACACAAGTCTGGAAGGAGGCTCCTTCCAAATGCCAAGAGCCTCACAGGGCGGATTCACCCCTGAAACGAGGTTGAGCAAGTTTTGTTGTCCAATCAGGGAAACAGCCCAGAAACGTAGGATCCGGTCTTGCCCAGGGCAGACCAGAACACACAGGTTCCCTTTGCTTCTGGATGGCGCAGCAAGCCTGTGAGGGAAGCTTACCATGAGAACAGTCAAACCCACGTGCAACAACGGAGAAATACACTAATCGCGATCATGTGTTTATCTAACGTCATGTGTGTATGCATTTGTTTAAATGAAAACCTGGAGTGCAGAGGGGAGAAACCAATAAGATGATGATCACGGAAATCTTGGCATCTCTCAAAAAGTGAGGAAGGACATAAACGAGAGGTTTTAAATAAGGTAAATCACTCACTTGTTCTCACTGGCATACATGGAACTCTGTACCAACCTTCTCCGATGGAATAAACATAATGTTTGATGATGCACTCAACCCTGCACGGTGCCCTAGGAGACCAAAATCTGTGGTGATGCTACGTTCCTTGTATAAAGCAACACGGTATTTGCCCAGAACCTACACACATCCTATGTGTATTGTAAATCCTTTCTAGATTACTTATAATACCCAATGCGTGTCAAGGCTATGTAAATAGTTGTCATGCTGTGTCACTCAAACAATAATGACGAGAATAGGAAGCCTGTACATCCTCAGCACAGACACACGCATTTGAGGCCTGTCTACCGAGGACAGGCGAGCATCATTGCCTCTGCGGTTGGTTGAGTGTGCAGATGCAGTGTCTGTGGATACGGAGGGCTGACTGTGGACATGGATCAAAAGGAAGTTGAATACAGGTAGACTAGGGCTCACTCCATGATGTGATAGAATTACAAATCATTGCAAAGCTCTAAGTGGAAACATATTCTTAGGAACCCAAAAGTATACTTCTCAATCCCAATATATAAAAGCCCTGGGTCGTAACTACCAATAATGACTGGAGGCGGACCACCCAGAAGTCAGTGCTGGCCCTGTCCCCAAGCAAGTGAATAGGGGCAATCAGGCAGGCAGGCAGAGTGGTTAGGGGTGATCAGGTAGGCAGACCAGTGGTTAGGGGAGGTCAGGGAGGCAGACAGCCCCTCCTTGGGCTGGTCCCAACCCCAAGCAAGTGATTAGGGGTAATCAGGCAGGCAGGCAGAGTGGTTAGGGGTGAACAGGTAGGCAGACCAGTGGTTAGGGGAGGTCAGGGAGGCAGAGCAGTGGTTAGGGGTGATGGGATAGGCAAACCAGTGGTTAGGGGAGGTCAGGTAGGCAGACAGCTCCTCCCTGGGCTGGCACCAACCCCAAGCAAGTGATTAGGGGCAATCAGGCAGGCAGGCAGAGTGGTTAGGGGTGATCAGGTAGGCAGACCAGCAGTTAGGGATGATTAGGTATGCAGATGGCCCCTCGCCAGGCTGGCCTTGCACCCAAGCAAGCAGTTTGGGGCAATCGGGCAGGCAGGCAGAGTGTTTAGGGGTTATCAGGTAGACAGACCAGTGGTTAGGGGAAGTCAGGGAGGCAGACAGCCCCTCCCTGGGCTGGTCCCAACCCCAAGCAAGTGATTAGGGATAATCAGGCAGGCAGGCAGGCAAAGGGGTTAGGGGTGATCAGGTAGGCAGACCAGTGGTTAGGGGAGGTCAGGTAGACAGAGCAGTGGTTAGGGGTGATCAGGTAGGCAAACCAGTGGTTAGGGGTGGTCAGGTAGGCAGACAGCCCCTCCCTGGGCTGGTACCAACCCCAAGCAAGTGATTAGGGGCAATCAGGCAGGCATGCAGAGTGGTTAGGGGTGATCAGGTAGGCAGACCAGCAGTTAGGGGCAATCAGGTAGGGAGCCGGTAGCTGGCTCCTCATGGGACTGACCTGGGCTCCCCCAGCAAAGAAAGAGGGAGGTCCAAGCCATTGGCTCCCAGCCTGTCGCCTGCAGAGGGAGGCCACCGGTGGCAGAGGAGGGGGGCAGTGCTGCACGGATGGCAAGCAGTGGCAGCAGTGGGGGTGGGCCAGCTGTCTGCAGCCTGAGCAAGGAAAGCCCTGATAGGCCCGGATCTCAGGCCAAACCTGGGGACCCTACCCGAGGGGTCCCGATTGTGAGAGGGTGCAGGCCGGGCGGAGGGACCCCCTGAGTGCACAAATTTTCATGCACCGGGCCTCTAGTAAGAAAATAATCATAATGACAATTTTAAAATATTTTTAAATGAAAGACCATTATGGTTATAAACATGCTGTGATCTGGACCAACAGTACCAAGCTCAGCTGATGGCTAGAACCTTGAACTCAAGAAGTTAGGAATAATGAACTAAGTTGACTCAATAAAAAAAATAATAATAATAGCATAAGTTGATAGACTTCTTAAAAATCTGGTTCTTTGAAAATAAGAACAAGATGGAAACCCCCAGCAAATCTGGTTAAGAGGAAATAAATAAGTAAAAGGCTCCAATAAAGAGTAAAAAAAAAAATGGATGAGATAATTAATTTTAAGCATACCAATCACTAAGTGATGTCAATACGTTTGAGTCTTCATTTAAGTGTTTTCTGTTGTAGAAAATACATCAATTACCAACATTGATTTATCACTAAATAAAAAATTTGAATAGATCAATAAGTAATTGAATCTGTGTTGGAAATAATTGTCCTCATGCCTTCAAACAAATCATTGGCCTCCAACCATTTTAAAAAGAATTCTACTGCAATCCAGAGCCTTCCACAATGTCTTTAACAGATGAGTACCAAGACTAGAGAAAGAAGTCTCTGAATTAGCATAATCACCACAACCATCACCACTGCTGTCCCCTCAATGGGCTTTAGAATAAAGAGCAACTATAGTTAACAAAGTCAGCCTACAATATAGGAAATCTATTGTCAGTAAATGTTTAAAGATCTAACTTGAATTTTGTGGAATGAGGCAGAGGGAGTTTTTATTTAATCTTCTACATGATTTTTACTCCAAAATGTTCAGTGCTCATGAGTCATATCATTTTGACTATTGCTCTAGACTGTAAAAGCACTAATTGCTCCTTTTTATGATCCACAAACATTACCTAAATCAATAGGAACAGACCCTTCAACCAAAAGCATAACAGAGTTTGTGGAGTAAATAGTTTTTAACAGAAACGTTGATGGGAGAGAAATGGAAATGGATAAATGGAAATCTGTACCAGGAGCCTCCATGATGATGCTGCATCTCGTTAGGAAGGCTGATGAATGAAAGGATTTTTAGGAAATATCAGCTTGTAGAAGTCTGACATATCATCAGAGTATATGCTAGGCTAGGAACTCATCGTGTGTCCCCCCAAAAAATATCATGATAGAACCCTCCTCCCCACAGTGATGATGTTGGGAGAGAGATAGGCCTTGGGCATGGAACCCCAATGATGTATCCAGTGCCCTCAGAGGACCAACTAGGAGAGAGTTGCTCTCTGTCATGCGAGGACAGAGCAAGAAAGGCCATCTCCACCTGAAGACAGTTCCCATCAGACACCCCAAGGCCTGCATCTTGACCTTGGACTTTTCATCTTTGGAATTGTTCAGGCCACCCATTCTGTGTTCTTTCCTTAGAGCAGCCCAGAAGATGAAGCAGCGAGCCCTTTATTACAATAAGGATGGAGCAGGTCTTTAGGGAATCAGGTGTCTTTCTTCTCAGGAACTGTGGAGCAGACAAAGCCAATTACGTATGCATTTCAATTACTCAGAACACGCTATGTTGTTAACAGTAAGTGGTTTGACTGTGGGAAATTAAAATAAAAAATGAAGAGTACCTCAAGAGTTAACCCATTAGCATAATCCACTGTTGATTGAAAATGTAAAATTCACAGTGATAGATTTCGAAAGAAAATGGATATCCAGAGTAATCATTTCAATTTATAATAATGTAACCACTGAGATGGAACATCTGAGCACATTTGCATACGTTGATACAGAATTATGAAGTTTTCAAGCCGATTCTCAACTCAATACAAAACAATTAAAATCTCCACAGTGAACTCTCCTAAAACAGTCCAGGAAATTAAAGTTCTATCCATGTCTCTTCCACTTATTACACATTACTGCGGAGGGGTTGTGTTCTTTTTATTTTGTGTTCCTTTAAGCTCCAGAGCTGGATGGCTTCCTCCATGCAGAAAGGAGGGTAATTGTGAACACATAATAGGTAACCTTTATTCTAAGTGGTTTGCATACGCTAATTGAATCCTGTGAGCGAGAGGCTATTATTTTCCCCATTTAACAAAACAAGCACGCCGAAACCCGGAGAGGTTGCGTCCCTTGCTTAAGGCCACACAACTAATGGCATCGGGTTGACATTGCCCGCGACCAGGGAGGAGCGGTAAGCCTGTGGATTTACAAAGCCAGCATCTCCGCTGTGACAACGGGAATGGGTAATGAGGGAGGCAGACCGGGGCTTCCCGGGAAAGTTTATGTGCGGGACCTGAAGGCAGATGCTCACGATAACCTTGTCTGGTACCTGAGGTGGGGGCACAGATGGGATCGCCAGCCATCAGTCTTTTAAATTGGAATGAAATATGCCTGCTGGGTGAGAAAGGAAAGGGCATCTTATTTACTCCAAGCGTTTAAACTCACCAGCAGAGCATTTACACTCGCCATCCAAGCGTTTAAACTCACAGGCAAGCAGTGACACTCGTGAAAAGAACAGGTAAACGCACGGTCCCTGTGAAAAGCTGAAGAGCAAAGCTCAGGTCTTCCTTACCTTTTCATCCTGGGAGCCCACCAGAATGTCTAGTACATCCCTTCTACTTGGTTCGTTTATTCACCCACTCATGTTTCTATTTAGATAGTTATCATTTTTAATTCATTGCTTATTTATTAATCTAGAATCATCTATAATAATAAAGACATAATATGCTAATTAGATCAGCATCCTTCTGGACGTCCATCTGGTTGACCTTCCAGACAAAGCCCATGCTGTGAGGGAAGCCGGGGTCCCAGGTGCCAGAGGGAAGCCAGTGCCAACAGCCATGGGAAGGAAGGTCTACTTTTGCACGAATTTCGTGCATCGGGCCTCTAGTTAATAATGATTGACTTATTCATTCATGTACACATTGTCCTTTTTTTTTTCCCAAAAAAAGAGAAAGGAAGAAGGTGAGAGAGAGAAATATAGATGATGAGAGGGAATCTTCAATCAGCTGCTCCTGCATCGCCCCCTCCTGGGAATCCAGGCCACAAGCCAGGCATGTGACCTGCCAGAGAATTGAATCCAGAGCTCCTGGTTCATAGGTTAACCTTCAGCCATGGAGCCACCCCAGCCAGGCTACAGAAATATTTATTGATTTTTTACTTCTCAAAACTGGGGATACAGCAACGAATGAAACAAACAAACAAAATGCCCCTGGACTTATAGAACTTATATTCTAGTGGGAATAGACAGGCAATACCTGATCCTATATAATAAAACCCTAATATCAAATCAACCGAACTGCAGAAGGACCAGTGGTTGCTATGATGCACTAACCATCAGGGGCATATGCTCACTGCAGGGGCTTCTGCTGACGGGGGGCAGTGCCTGCATTGAGCATTTGCCCCCTGAGAGGGAGGCAACCAGCAGTGGTGATGGGGGGGCAGGGCCCGCCAGCAGGCAGCACCAGGCTGCCAGCCCAGGTGGGTGCAACGGGGGCCGTACAATCGCCCTACCTGCCCATTGGCCTAAAGAGGGAGGTGACCTTAGGCAGTGGTGGAGGATGGGGCCAGCAAGCAGGCAGTGCTAGGCTGCCAACCAAGGTGGGTGCCAGCGGGGTCCCCTGATCATCCCGCCCGCTGGTCCCCCCACAGATGGCTCTGATCGTCAGTCAGGCATAGGGACCCTACCCTATATACTGGGAACAGTCTCTTAGATTTAAAAATTAAAACCTGGCAGGGTGGTTTGCCTCAGTGGATAGAGCGTCAGCCTGCAGACTGAAAGTCCCAGGTTTGATTCCAGTCAAGGGCATGTACCTTGGTTGTGGGCACATCCCCAGTAGGGGGCGTGCAGGAGGCAGCTGATCGATGTCTCTCTCTCATAGATGTTTCTAACCCTCTGTCCCTTTCCCTTCCTCTCTGTAAAAAAACAATAAAAAATGTATTAAAAAAAAAAACTGGCCGAGACCGGTTTGGCTCAGTGAATAGAGTATTGGCCTGTGGACTAAAAGTCCCAGGTTTGATTCCAGTCAAGGGCATGTACCTTGGTTGCAGGCACATCTCCAGTAGGGGGCGTGCAAGAGGCAGCTTATCGATGTCTCTCTCATTGATGTTTCTAACTCTCTGTCCCTTTCCCTTCCTTGCTGTAAAAAATCAATAAAAAAGTATTAAAACAAACAAACAAACAAATAAAAACCTGGCAAGGCTACTCTAACACTGAAAACACAGGATGATACAGCGGTGACAGGCATGGACTCTGGCTTGCACACTTTGTGGTCAGCCCTGATTTTGACACTTATAACTGTGTGACAAAGCCAATGACTGAACTTCTCTCTGATTCAGTTTTCTACCCATAAGATGGGGAAATGGTACCACTGCCTCAGGAGGATCATGTTATGGACTACTTTCTATAATCAGGGCAAAATTTAGCTGCCCTCACAACAGCAAGATGCCTTCCACCTGTGTGAATAGTATGGTCTCTGGTGCCTGCAACATCCCGGATTGCAAGAGGGCTGTCCGACTGCCGGTTTAGGCCCGTCATTCCCTGAGGGGTCCTGGATTGTGAGAGGCCACAGGCTGGGCTGAGGGAAACCCATCCCCATGCATGAATTTTATGCACCGGATGGATCTCTAGTAGACAGTTACAAATACTGTTGATACTCATTATTTGTGGTTTGTTATGATCTGTAAGGTCCCTGTGAATATGAAATTATGATCGTCAAACCCTTGTTCCGAGCGTTAATACTGGGTTAGGTTCCTGAATCTCTGGTCATGTAACTTTTATGAACTGATCAATAAACATCCTTGCTTTACTTGTGCTTCATCATGTTTACATGCTATGGACTCACTCACATTGAGCTCACGGCCAGTGGTAATATAACTCCTGCCGGAAGGAAGCTTGTCTAAAACACAGGTTTTCTCCGTGTGGCAGAGAGTCTCCTGTGCTCAGGGCGGTAGACAGTATCCGCACTGCGCTGGGAGGTCTTTGTAAGCAGCCAAATCGCCAACAAAAGGCACAGAGTGGAAGCCTGGCACTCCGCAATCACAGTGTTTTCCTGTTTACAGTGAGAGAGGCAAGCATCCGCTGGCTTGTGCACATCAGGTGATGAGCTGTCACTGGTCCACACCTGCATGTGCCTGGCAATGACCTTGAAAGCCACAGGATTGAAGTGTGGGATACATGTTCATGGAAGTAAGCAGAGAAACTTGCACATATTCATCTGTGAAAGAGGAGGGTCAGCCATGCAGTTTGTCTGAAAAGTGCTTGGGAGACATGAGCCAGCCAGGAAGGCCGCTCTGATAGCCTGTCTGAATGGGGACCTGGATCAGGGGCTCCTGAGAGGGGGAGGCATGCAGATACCAGAGGGAGGGAGCGCATGCCAGCAGGGTGCATGGTGGTCAGGAGCCCCAGCTTGTCTGAAGTGTTTGGAGAACTGCAGCCAGACCCAGCCAGTGTGGCTCAGTGGTTGAGTGTCGACCTTTGAACCAGGAGGTCATGGTTCTGTTCCCACTCAGGGCACATGTCTGTGTTATGGGCTCAATCCCTAGTAGGGGGCATGCAGGAGGCAAATGATCAAAGTTTCTATGATGCTTCTCTCTCTCTCTCTCTCTCTCTCTCTCTCTCTCTCTCTCTCTCTCT